>CM068323.1:16336015-16936015 GCA_034766995.1 Acanthacorydalis orientalis | reverse complement strand
GAAAGAAAATAGTTCAAAGTTGTTTTATTTATTAAAAATACATTAAAGAAATATATACATTCATAAAAATATTCAAGGATGTGCTTTATGAAAACGAACATGAAAAAGAAACTAAAACTCGAAAAGAATACAAATAAACGTTTCAAAACTGCTATGGAAATATTAATTTATAGCTTTAATAAAAACCAATATTTACATTTACAAATTTATTTGTATATTGATATATATTGATCAATATTGTGTACTAACAATTCGATAAAATACCGAAACATATTTTTTACATGTTTTTTTAGAATATCTAAATTTTGCTTTAAAAATTCGCTATAAACCGTATCGGTTACGTATCGTAAACCAATAATAAAAATGAAATATTTCCTTATTCCGTCAAAAACAAATATCGTGAAATATAGTACACAATAATGTACGATTTTATTCCGAATGATTTACGATATGGTTTCGATAATCGATTACTACGACGATAAAATTATAACTGTCTAACAATATTGCAAAATGTTCATATTTTTAACAGGAAATGACGTCATCTTAATCCTCATGCCAACATAAGTATCGCAAAAAATGGATGTAAGTACACATACACTATCCGTCACGATAATTTCACTTTGACAGTTAAAATATGACTAATTTATCAAAGAGGTTCAGCTCTGACATCCCGAACGACCGACTCTCAGCATATTGATAGCAAATGACAGCCATACATATCGATGACTGATAAGTTATGTGTGTTGAGTGATTATTAATATCAATCCAAACAAACACAAGGATTTAAGTCACTTGCGGATGTCTTCATTAAATGATGTATCGACATGGCAATAAATATATTATTTCACTTGTGTGTTAGAGCTGGCCAGATTATTATTATCGTTAAAAGCTGATATATTTTAAGACAGGCTGTATACGTTGTTGATATTTCTATGTAAATTAATCATTCTAAGGATATTTATTCGTCGAATTAAAATTTATTACACTACACACACCATGTATATATATATATATATATATATATATATATATATTTAAATTACATTTTTTACATAAATCAAATTAAATATTTCTACAAGAAAGGTATAATTATCTATATTTTAACGTTTATTGCTAGTTATTTTTTACATTACACGTTTCTATACTTGAAATTATAAATCAATTCATAAACAATTGAAATAGGAAAGTTAATATATCAGAGACAATAAAAAGTAATTATTTAATTTCTATTCGTAAGTGTGTTATAAAAAGCGACAAGAATTTTTTGTACTACTACGAAGCTGTCATAATCATTAAATATAATTTATATCTATAATGGCGCAATTAACTTCTAACATTCATCTACTATTTCGAGATATCTCTTTTTACAGTGGGCGTCGAAAGATCCAATGACATACTTGACGCGTGAATAAAACGAAATCCTGAAGTAATAAAACGTGTTATATTTCATCCACTAATTTGAACCAACAATCCATACAACACATTAAAACGGAAGTCGCCTGTCAGCCCGTTTTATTCTTTTAATGGTTCGCCGGATTAGCTACTTAACATGTACATCAACAAAAATTTCATGAATCAAAACACAACTTATGCATGACAGCTACAAAGAGAGCTGACAGCTGGAGTCGGTTCGTCGCCTGCATAACTAAACGAACATGACAATAAAATTATATATGTCGACTGGCACGATAAAAGGGGCTTATTCATGAAATCACTTTTGTCATTTAGCCGATGCTGAAAGTGTTAATACAGTAAATCTATTTTCTGTCGTTTTTTTTCCAATAGCATGCATGATGACGATAATTTCATTAGAAACGTTTTAGTCGTATTCGTATAGAATCGCTATTGTGGAACACTAATGAAATATTTCAATGCGTGTTTAACGAAACAAATTGCACATTGCACCATGTCTATAAAGTGTAATGAAACAAATTTACTAAATTACTTTACATCTATTCCGTTATAAATACCAAGAAAAAATGTGATACTTCACTTTAATTGCATTTAAAACTTTAACGAATAAACACATTGCTTCAAGTAATATTTAAATTATTAAAAATTTAATGATTATTTCAATTAACACATTTTCAATAAATATAATATGGTAAATTAGACTCCAAGATCAATTGTGTTCTTTTTAGGGACACCTACAATGAACTAAATATTTTTTTAATACTTGTACTAGTATTATCAAGTAAATAAAATAAATATTACAATGTGTACGTATTAGTGCATGAATCCATATTGCACGGATACCTACTTATGGGGGGTCGAAAGCTCGTAATTGTGGATTGGAACCTGAGCTAATTGGATATTTGTTATACTGGTTGGCGATTGCCTGCCCTATATGCTCTCTCTTTACAGACGGCCTAACCTTACCTTCTGTGACAGTAAATTTACAGAATCATTTTTTTCTTCAAATATATAAATAAATATTTTATTAGTTATGATACTCATTTAAACAAAAAATTTTTAACAAAAAACATAAAATTAAGCACAAATATTAATATTTAATGAAATGATACTTATATTTATTGTATTTAATGAAAACAAAGATATTATAAATCTATTTTCCCAGTGTAAGGCTGGGGTGCTTGTTGGGGAGAGCATACAGGAATAAGAAACCAAATCGTGAACAACCATGACTAGTGGCTGAACTTCGAATCCGAAAAGATAATAAATCATGTCATAAAACGAAGCTTACTGTGTGTGTGTTCATATATATATATATATATATATATATATATATATATATATATATATATATATATATATATATATATATATATATGCATACATAAATGTACATATTTATCTATATAGTCTGATTTTTTTTTAATAAAGAAAAAAATATTTATTAAAATGAAATGTAAATTTTCAAAACATGGAATAGCATAAAAAGTAACCAACAAATCTATCTATCTATCTGTATAATTAAATCCAACATTTCTCGTCACTTTGTCGGCAGGACAAAGTCCATGGTGATAAGAAATGTTTGTTTTGTGAACTCATAGGTTTCAAGTTTAATTCATTAAGTTTCGTTCTTAGGTATTTTTTATGTTCAAATATATTATGTTGTAAAAACCAATAAACCGTTTTTTCTTTCTATATTTCTTATTATTTTCCGGTCAATTTGACGAGTTATTTACTAGTAAATTAATAAATACTTAATCAATTATTAGGCTTCAATGTTTTGTAAGTAAATTTCTTTATACATTTGAAAAAAAATATTACATCATTGTATTGAGTTACATTTTAAATATTGAGAATTATTATTTACATTCTTGAAATTTTGATGATAATTTAAGTTATTAAACATTTTCAATAAAAATATCACACATTTGTATCTGTATACATTATTTTCTAAATGTCAATTTTATTGTATTCAAGAAAATCATATTTAATACTTAATACTTAATATTTTAATACTACAGTATTTTCGATTTTTCATTTCTTTGGAAAATTATATTTCATTAACATATTTCATTAAAAAATCATTTTAATATAATTTCCATCGTATTTATAATTATGTGTATCATGTATGATTAATTATATTAAGATATTAAATAAAAAAAAGTGTCACTTTTATACAAACTGTTTCCAATAAAATAATTATTAGACGATATCATAAAAATTACACCATTTACACATTTAAATATAAAGATGAACTAATCAATATATATCGAATTAGAAAGCAACTTAGTTTAAAAGTCAAATGAATGAGCAAGGTTAAATTCAATTGTTTTTGAATACAGTTTCTTAGTAAAATAATTTATTAAAAAGAACTACTTAGAAATGATGATTAGAGTATATGTATTAATGTATATATATATATATATATATATATATATATATATATATATATATATATATATATATTGTTTCTTTGTTGTGTTCTTCAAATTACTTTGAGGAAAACAACATAATAATTTTAAAATAAAAGCTCTGTCTTAAAATGTTTTGATCAAACGTCTTACATAATGTTATTATAAGTATATGAAAAAAGTATATTTTTTTTTATTAACTACCGTATAATTTGATTAGCTAAAAATATAAATAGTAGCTGTTTAATCGTTTTTGTTGACTAACAAAATGATTGATTAAGGGTCTAAATTTGAATTCAGAGATTATTTTGAATATTTAAAAAAAAAGAATTTCAAGAAATGATTTTAATTGAATTTTAATATAAAAGAAAAAAATATATATATTTATTTCTATCATTAAATAATAATTGAAGTATTAATCACATGTAATTAGATTTTATTCATTCATTATCATCTAAACACATCAATATACCAATATAAAAAAGAATGATTTTTTCAAGAACAATTAATAATATTTTTTTTATTAGACATTCCTAATTAAATTACATCAGTATGTAATTCAAGGTTTGCAAAATTACATTAAGGTTCTGTCTACTGCGGATATTTATATTCTTAAATTAATATTCTCGTTACGTTCTGATTAATTTCAAACTTACATCATTAAATTTCAAATACAGAATCAAAGATACAAAGGACAAATTTATGAATTAATCATAGTTATTCGTATATGAAATGTACAAATAAAACACTAGAAATATGATCTTACTTTCATCTATATTGAATAGATTTTTTATTATAAACGTGAAGCCCTTGAACCAATATATTTATGTTTTACTAATAATCATTTATATTTACATGCCATGGAGCATATTCGCAAAGAAATATCAATCAGCATGTAAATGATCAAAACAACAAAAATCTGCATAAAAAATCGTAAAAAATGACATCATATTAATTTTTACAAATTTCCTAACTACAAATCATACGTATCGTTATTTACGTATTTATGCATAGCTGTCAAAAGGAACAGTTATTTCATATTTATCAAAACCTATTCAAATACATACGTTATCCTTCTGCCTTTGTATTGTAATAAATATGCATCACGAACATATTGAATTATAAATGTAACTGCTTTTAAAAAAGTACACATATATATATATATATATATATATATAACGCATTTTCTATTGTCATACGTTCATCTTTATCCATGTACACAGCCATACACATCTACTAGAAAAGAACAGGCATTTGTATATTACAGTTGATGTAGTATGCACGGTTTTAACTATTAGTCGTAAACGAGGAGAGAGTCAAATAACCACCCTAGCTCGAACGTTATGTTTTAAAGACTTTATTAAATTGGCGTGCATATGGCGTGTGTCGTAAATAATGTCCGTGGGAGATTAAATGTTATTTAGAACATGTAGCACCACCAATCTGAAATTGACATGTCAACTAGTAGAGCACGCACGCTTTCTATTTGAAACTAGATGGAGCGCTTAATAATCATGATCATTATCGCTTTTGATCATTTTTATGTGAGATAACATCGACTACGAACGATCTTTGATAAGATTTGTACAGTATTGTGTGCATGATATTTAACGATACAATATACAACTAATTTAAAAATAATCTAAGCTAAAACAATACAATATCAGTTAAAGAATGTACGTCACGTACGATTTTTCAATCTCTGTATAGTTGTAATCATAAACAGAGATCAGAATGTAAATTCCACAAATGTATCAGATCAATATTTGTATTTATTTGAGTTTAACACTTAACAACAGTGTTTCTAAACCGGTGAAATAACGGAGATTCGTACATGAATATTAGAAAAACATATTATTTTTTTAAATCTTAAGAAATGTTAAAAAATAATTAAACGTAAATATTTTGTTATAACTAAATGGTAACGTTTTATAGTTTTAATGATACATTAAACAGTGGTACAGTTAATATATTTCCAGCAAGATTAATGACTGTCAAATAAAATATTCGACAAAAATATTGAAATATGTTTTTCAAATTTATACATACATACATATATATATATATATATATATATATATATATATATGTTTTATCTGTGTAAAAAATAAGAATTTCTATATGGAATATGTAAAAACAATGAAATTTAAAAATATAATAGCAACATAACATAAAGTAAGACTTTGTCAGACGTATATAGAGATCTAAGATGATTATTGAATATTTATCCAAAGATGACGAAAATAATATTACGAATGTATTAAAATGTATCGTATAATACAATAAATATTAAAATAGTATAATACAATGAATATTTTAATACCGAAAAATTAATATTAATTAAAATACTAATAGTATATATTATAGGGTGGACATTTGTAATGTAATTATAGCCCCTTTCTAGGCTAAGGATTTAAACCTTAGTCTTCAAATTAAATATATATATATATATATATATATATATATATATATATATTGTATGTATATTAGTACATATTCAAATATATACTTGTGAATTCTAGCCTGAGCTGAAAATCGAAATCAAAAATAATCGTATTGTTCCTTAAGTCTTTGTTACAATGCAGTGATTGGTGCATGTAATCTGAGCTACGCTATGTACGATACTTGTTCACAATTCTCTGTCCTACGTACTCCCTCCTAAGGTCGGTGGAGCCTTTCCTTTTACAAAAGTGGATTTACAATGTCGATTTTTCCATCAAATACAACAAACATTAACGAAATTCTATAAAAAATGAATATTTTTTTTTTAATTCGCGTTTTTCATTAAAACGTTTATCATTAGTCGAATGACATAATTGATTAAATATTTATGTATTTGATGATAAAATTGACATTAGTAGAGAATAAGGATTTAGTAGGAAACAACTTTAGTAGAGAATAAGGTTGGGCCAGTAGGAGAGAGCGTAAAGAACTGGAAATTATTAATCAGCACCAGGAGAAGCCTAGATTCTAATGATCATTATAAATACATACTATCAGATAATACATAGAAAATACATACACGTATGCATAAAAGTTAAGGATTAAATCCATAAATAGTCAGGACAAAACCTAAAATATACTTTAATAATAGAAAATAATCAGCGTTCCAGCAAACAAGTCTAAATTTGATAGAATAATGGACATTGAATAGAATTATGTTTTTAATTCATTCAGTCATTATCCAACAAATAGTATAATTCAGTCTAAAAAAATCTATGATAAACTTCTTACCTTCTAGAAAGAACAAATGCGTTATTTTAAATAAATACACACACTTAGATATAAACAAAAAGTCAATTATTAAAGAAAAACAATTGTTTAAAACTAGAATAAAAAAATAAACGTGTATATTATACGACAAAAATATATATTCTAATCGTATGCATTGGCATTATTATCCCATCCCATCCACCAAAACCGGTTACTATATTACACATTATATAACTGCATTAAAACTATATATTTTTCTGTACAAAAGTTACACCTCGTTATGTCATATATTCGAATAGCTGTGTATGCTATGCGACAATATTAATTCTTTTAATAGCATACCTATATGCCTATCTTTGTTGTCTGATAAATTTAATAATTATATGAAATATTTATAGAAAATGATTGTTCTAAAAATGATATTTAAAAGATCTTTTCACAGCTAGTTATATTGTACTTTTTGTATCAAATATGAAAAATATAAATGATGTAATCGATATATTAAATAAATATACAATATATTTTTAGATGTAGGTTGGAAAATAGATCATAAAAGTATACTAAATTAATATTATAAATCATTGTATCATTATCAGATTATTATTGTATACATAAGTATAGGTCATTGCTTATTTATGCTGTTGATAGACTGAACGGTTAATGTAATGAAACGAAAAATATACAGTTAATAAATATAAATCATGGGTAAATTTTTTTAATAGGCGAGAACAATAGTTGTTTTCTTCGAGGTTGAAATTCATGCATAAATATGCAAATGTCTAAATAATTATCGAGTTAACTGAAGTTTTCTTTGCTGATTATTATCAATACCAAGATGAATGTTGATTTTAATTCCTGTACAAGAACTAGTATAAAAAAATGTTTCAACTTTTATTTAATAATAAATAAACATTGATATTACTTATACACATGCTAACTCGTAGTATAAGAAGTACGTAGTCGAGTAATTGGTACGAAAAGGTGAACTTAAAAAGATCACACATTTCGAAATTATTTTATATGTAGATCATAAATCGTTGAATGTATATTTCGTGTGATATATAATTATTTTTTTAAATGAAACACGATTTATCTTTTATGAGTGTATTCAAGCTCATGCCTCTTTGAATAGCGATCATAATCAAAATTTAAGTAAGGCAATTAATGTAAATATGTTTGTTTTATTACTTGTAAATAATATATTGGTTTCATGAAATATTCACACAAAATAAGGATATAGAAAGTATATATTAAATAACTATTAAATATTTTTAATCAATTGTACATCTCTAGAAATATTTATTATTAAACGAAGCTGTATTCTTAATCTAAACAATTTTTTAGAAAAAAAAACTAATAAAAGCAAGCGTTATCACATAAACATTAAAAACAGCGACTGGCTTCAGATTGAATACATATTAAAGACTGACAAATAAATTACACTTTGTCCAATGTTAGTGACGTTAAAACGAAAAACACAGCCATATATTATTGTTATTTTCGAGAAACTAATTAACAGTAGTTATATGAATCAAACGTTGATTCATATATGTTATTATACATTATTTCAACGTCCAATTTAAACAATTTATTTAGAATGGTGATTATTACATCATTTTCGACACAATGTTCGTGACTGGCGAACAAAAACCCCGAAGCTTAAATATCTTATAAATAAGTCCATATCAACAGATCTTAAAAGTACTGTTTTAAAGTGTTTATAATAATAGTAATTACACATACTTAATGTATTTCGTAAGAATCGTTGCGGCCGAAATTTATTACAAATACATTACTTCAAAAATTATACGACCTTTCAATTTAGATTTTTATTATACGTACATTAACGAATCATAAAAAGTAGAATTTAATGTGATAATTAAACAAATAGTATAATTGCTATCGTGCTTTTCGTTTATATTGTTAACCACAACTACAAAATGTTATTATAAAAACTGATACTAATTCAAATAGCAACTTTATAAAAAATACAAATATATTTTTGTATATTTCCAAGTAGCCTCAAACATATTCTCAAGAGACAGAAATGAATTAACTAGTTTCAATAAAATTATAGCAAATGAAAATAGGTAATTTAAGAGTAATGTACCTAAATTAGAAAGAAATTACTCTTAATAGATATTAAAATACTTATTTAAAAAAAAACAGAAATAATTGAAATCAAGTACTAATGTAAAACTTATCAGTAGAATAATTTTCCAATCATGTACCATGTTTAGAACGTTTATGGAGCTGAATTTAATATAGCTTATTTATTTGAAAAAGGAAAATTTAGTCATATTAAATTAGAAATCAATTTGATTGACATGAGTTGACAAATATTTATTATTGATATTCTACATTATTTTCAATTTTCCAAATCATTTTGTACTGATAATTTATACATCATAAATATAATCGTTTTAACTATACAATTTAGATAAGTCATATTCTATGAGTGATTAGAATATTGATCTTAAATGATGGATTTGCTCTTAGTGAATATCTCCAGTTTTTATTTGTTAGAACTAATTTTGACTCATCAGTTAACCTCGGGTGATAGGGTTTATCTACAACTTCAAAGTGCAAATCGACACTAGTAAAAAACTAGTAGAAAAATATCATTAAGACTAAGACCACCAAAATAATACATCAACAGGATTACAAATATAAAAGAGACAATTATAATTTTATTTTCAGTGAAGATCATTTGCATTATAAAATGTATTCTTTTTGAAGATTATAATCTATGAATGTACTATTTTATTCCATTAAATCGATTGAAAAAGAATTGTCCGTTAAGGTATTTATAGTTATAAAATTTCTGCATTCTAAATGCAATTCTATAAATGTAGAAATTGTATGTTAAAAAAAATAAACTTTAATAGCAAAGTAAAGAACGTTTAATAGAACTAAATAAATATGTGGATTGAATGGTTGTTCTGTTTTTAATTTGTTTTATTGTCATGAATGAAAATGAATAATAAAGTGATTCAATTTCATTTTGTCCTCTTTCACATTAGAGCATATAAAATTAAATAAAAAAAAAATTTTAATTTCAATAACAGTATACACAGCTTTAACAATAAATAAAGAATTTTTCACGAAATACAATACATCAATGAGACCTTAATAGAGCAAACAAAGAAATACAAGACCAATGGTTGAGTAGCCTGTAGAAAAAGCATTGGGTCAGGTATACGACACGTTGCTGCTTCTCTTCGTCACGTCAAAAGAGTGGGGTCAGGTCTCCGCTATCCATAATAACATGCTGTCAGGCACGGGGTGGGCCACGGCTTGTCGTACAGATTGAATTCCCTTTTCATCCGGGATATAATAGACAGCCACAGGGCACAAACCACGACAGGCACGAACACAAAAGACATCACCGCATGATGATTTTTTTTCATACGTTATAATCATACATGCGATGACGATGTTTTGATGATAATGATAATGACTCGCTACAGACAGAGAATTTCTCTGTTGTACAGGATAAACGGTAGTTAGTGTCTGTCTATTTACATTTTTTTTTTGCATATGACGTATATGTGTTTTGACAGAAATTTCTCGTTTTTATATATTTAAATATATATATATATATATATATATATATATATATATATATATATATATATGTATATGTATATATCAGAACATATTATTATTTAATTATAACTGAAACGTAATACTGAAAAGTGTTTTTTTTTGTATATATGGAACAGAATACTTTTTATGTAAATAATGTTATTGTAAATTTTATATTCAAATATTCTAACAACGGAACGTCGTCGCTATATTCTCTATTTGCTTTTACGAGTTCCAGCTGTATAAATTTAAAAGTGTCTTTCAGAAATTTAATCCTCAAAATCATAAAATATTAAAAAGTGAAAGAACTTGTAACAGAAAACTATTTTCCTACTATAGCGATTTTTTCACATTCTAATTGTTTTCTAATACTTAAACTTTAATTATTATTCAAGGAAATGTCAGAACGAACAGTTAATGTTTATTAATTGAAATATACACAAATTAAATTAGATTAAATCAATATAAATAAACAAGTATAACAATTAAAACATTTAACTCACATATTTCAAATCTAATAAAATATTGATATACTTTTATTTTATGAAAAAAGTAAAACAGAAAACTATTTCGAATTCTAGTTAACATAATTTATAAGAAGACCTAATTGTTAAATTATTTCTTTCTACTTCCAGGAAACAGACGGTTAGCATATGCACATGTTATAAAAATAACCTTTTCTTATTAGAAACGTTATTTGAAATTAATTCTCTTTTTTGCTATCAGAGTCTTACTGTTATAATTGTATTATTTTAATCCATTTCTATTCTATATTTGTTCGTCAGTTGAGAATTTACGCAGTAAATGAAAACATGTTTTTTCTTATAATTCATTTCATTAATCCAAACGATATATCAATGTCAAAGTAATTATCCATTAGTTACTAAAAAAAATATTATTACAGCTTAAGAATATTATATTTCAATCGTATTTCTCTTGTATATTGGAAATATATTCAATACTTAAGATAAAAATGAAAATTAATCTATAAATAAACACTTTTTATAATTAAATGCCGACATTATTTATTTGCTATATTATTTTTTTTAAAAAAAGGAATTATTTTTTGTTTTTACTATTCTCAGTACAAATATGTATCAGTTACACATATGCAATAATTTGCTTACACATCGTGGAAGATTGATTATACAATTATTTTAATACTGAATCGTTCTCCTTTAGACAATAATACGAAATTGATTGGGTTCGAGTTCAAATGATCAATAAATAACGTGTACATTTATTAACTGACTCACAATGGACCGTGTAATAATATTAATGATGTTTGATTAGGATACAACAGTCAAAACAGACGTTTCATTTTAATGTTGTAGATAAAAGGCATTGCATTGAAAAACCTCTTTCTTTATTTTCTTTTGATTTTAAATTTATTGTATTCGATTATATGGATGTAATAAATTATAAGTAATTGATTATACTTTCACTTATTCGAATCGAGTTATTAATTTGAAATAGATTTTTATCAATTTATTATTCTGAATGAACATAAATATACACCTACGTATTTAAAATTATTAAGTTATTAAAATATAATTTATTACTACAAATACTGACAATTACATTAAATCCAATTATATATTTTTTTATATATCACTGTACGCCTCAGTGATTCTCAATCGTTCTACGAAACTTCCCCAACTGTTTTCAAGAAAAGTCGAGAGCCTTGCTTAATAGGAAACTATAAAGATCTGTATTTTTATGAAATTAAAATAGGACGTTTTAATAAAGACATTTCTGGATTAAGTGCCCTATAAAGAAATTTATAATACAAAATATTCAAGGGCTGAAATAGTGTGAATCGTTGGTAAAACTTGAAAAAATCTACATAAATATTTATTTTGAAAATAGAACAAAAAGTAATTCCATATATATATATATATATATATATATATATATATATATATATATGTATGTATAATTATGATAATTTGCTGTATGTAAACTAAATTTATAGCATATACTTCCGTCAATAATTTAAACCATTTATTCGTTTTGTGGTTGTCTACGATTAGATTATAAACATTTATATGCAAAGAGATTCAATAACTCGTTAAACCAGTGTTAATCTCTTAAGAAAAACGTTAAATTAAATATTGTTGACAATAACATCTGCGTGTGGTCCCTATAGGAGAAGAAACACGATAAAATAATTTTTATGTACACAAATTAAAATATGTACTAAAGAGCAATTAAAGATAATGTCCGAATTTTATTATGTTGAAAAATATTCATATATTCTGCTTATTAACAAGAACGTACGTCGTATAGTTTCTTGTTGTTCAGTAAAATATTAAGAATATACTTTGTGAAAGTTATGCATATATTCGATAATAGAAAAATCGAATACACAATATCTACATCTCTGCACATGCAGGAAAAACATAAAAGTTGTATGACGTTTATGAATGCAATTATAATCCTCGAGTGATAAAACTGTTATCAATAAATATATTTATTTACTTCGTACTGAATGTCATATATATGATCAATTGAAGTGGAAGCATGGACATGTATAAAGATTAATATTGATGCCAAAGTAAATATTTCCTATGAAATTCATTTTATCACTAAATGTGTCAATATGAAAATATTCATCATGCAAATTTTAAATTGATGCTTGTAAATCATTTATCACAGTACAAATGTCTGTCATAAATATATATATATATATATATATATATATATATATATATATATATATATATATATATATATTAAAAAGTTGTAAACGAATGGAAAAAATACAAAATTCAACTAATATCCACTAATATCCAAATAGTAACGATTTTTTAAGACATAAAAGATTAATAATTTTGAAGAATAACCAATTAATAATTGTTTAATTAATAAAAAAGTCAAAATCTAATTTTAAAGAAGGTTTTTAAAATAAATAATATTATTTTCAATCATTCAGGTAAGATATTACTTCCAGTTAAGAATCTGAATCAAATATGATTTAAATAAAAACAAGATTTTTAAATAGTATCTCTGAAATAATTGCATATGGAATGGTCTCGGTGAAAGATCATTAAGTTTTTAATAGTGCTGTTGTATTTGGATGAAGATTAATTCACAGTCGTGTATGTATGTATTTTTTTTTAAAAAAAAACGTCTTTTGCACAGTGACACAAAAGCGGGTCTTCTAAAAAAAGATCCGTTGTCGTGTACAGCGTAAATCTGCGTCTGGTAAGGTAGCCGTAGCGCACGTTTCCTCATTTCAAACAACAGTGTGTCGTTCTTCAGTGTTAGCGCGATGTTTCTCGCTCGTTTATCTCAACGTCCAAATGATACATGACAGTCGTCGCAGAGGCAACTGACTAATGTTGTAATTAGAGCTCGCGCACAGATTGAAACAAATGGTCTCGACGACGTCGAGGACGTTCAGGGAACTGTCACTCGTATCCCTTCACACGCCACAAGAGCCACATCAATATCTCTATTTGTATGCAACCTGTCTTCATTAAACTGACATTATAATTGTGGTGGTGGTCCTACCACGCCACAAGTTAACTTGTTGTTATTGCGTCGTTCAATGTAAATTTCCATGTTGTGTTGATTTTTTATGATTGAAATAAATGTACGTATTTTACATATGAATGGTTTTTAAGTTTTATTTCTTTTTATATCTTGAAATATTATGACAGATAGTGTACGTAGCGTGTTGTCACGAAACGTAAAAGAAACGTATCTTGACATGTTCGGCAAAACAATATAATCATAAAAATATGTTTTGTTAGAGTTGCTGCTTTTTTAAAAATCTCATTGAAATAGCGTTTATGTTGCATATATATCTGTTTATTAAAAAAATCTGTTGTTCCAAAGATGAATGACATGTAATGAAGATATATTTACTTTTTTTAAATAGATGTATACAGTTTCATTTAAATGAACAATCAACTTTTATTATCTCAAATAAACTTTAAACGTTTCTATTTAATCATAATTACAATTTTATATAATATTTTCAACTCGTTGTTCTTCTAACATTTTAATATGAAACGTTTTTAATAACATTCTATAATTGTATATTTTTTTCTTATAAAAAAAGTAATAACAAATTATTCTTTTAATTAACAAGACTTGTATTTTCAAAACATTGATATCAGTATAAAATATTTTCTATTTTTTATAAAGTTATATACAATGGAATATAAATGTGTTCTATTTCAAAATTAACCAAAATGTATCCGTTCTTTATTTCCACACATTTCTGAAAATATTCATGCATAATGGTACAAATATAACAGTTTTGCTAGACTTTTAAACGAGCCACAGCAGAATAATTACGAAATGTGTACATATATTTATTTGACAGATATAATGTGCACATATTAGTTAACATGAAGATTAATATTTTTAAGAAAGGTTATCGAAAAAATCTTGCATGAAATTTAATTACTCACAGAAGCAACGGAGCGTAGAGTAATATCCCATTGTCTATTTTGAAAACATGTCTCTTATCACTCGGTAATCTTGCAAATAAAATTATATACGAACGTTAAATTTCAACGAACATTTGATACATGCCTTAAAGAAAATACATTCGCATAAGAAAACTTCATCTATACTCTATTACAATTTAATTTTAATTTCTTGTTTCATTTTCTTTTAACACGCATATATATATATATATATATATATATATATATATATATATATATGCAAAGAAATATAATTAGTTAAATCCTTGTATTTTCTTGTTCAGTAGTGAAATCAAGTTTGTACATAAAAGTATTGAAAAAATAATCAATGACTTTAAAAAGTTTGCTAGAAGAAAATTATTTGTATTCCTAGAACAACATACCAAACAATAATCTCAGTTTGGATGGAAAGTTTATCGAAGAATATCTATTTAATATAGTAATTAGGTACACACTCGAAGTCTGCAATTTTTGGGCATATTATGTATGGTACAAACAGATGGAAAAAAACTATAGGATAAGAAAAATCTGTCAGAAACAAGAACACTAGCAAATCTCCATAAAGATATATGGAGATTAGGAAGACCATTAACCATGACTCATTAAATAATAGCTTTCTTTTAAGAATAGCTGGAACTAGATTCGAATGCAAAGATATTAAAAACAGAACACCAAACAGTAGTCAAGTCAATTCATAAGAAACTGTAATGCTGGAGGATATATATATGTATGTTTGTATGTATGTATGTATATGGCTATTAAAAACCTAATTAAACACTAATTGCTTAATTACTGATATTATTTTTTTTTGTATTATTTTATGAAACATTTTGAAACTGTTAAATGAGAAAACCTTGAGATGTATTATATTTTCGTAAACACTCGAATGAATCATTAAGAAGTAATTAATTGAGATAATTATTGTTTGTTTAAATTTAATATAACTGTCACATATCAGAATACAAATAGTTAAAATGAAATATTTGATTACCGCGTTGTAAACTTACTTTTAATATTTTAAATACATAAATGTTAAATCATTGCTGTATATTAAAATATTTTTCTAGAAAATTATTAATGTAATATGATTGCAGTAAACATTTTATTTAGCATTAAATTGTTAATAAAATATTTTTCCTGATAACGACAAATTTCCCATAATAAATTGAGAGCTTTAATCGTTTACCTTCTTACAAATTTCATACAGGTACCCGACAAACGTGATAAATATACATATATTTTTTAATTTATTACATACAATAAAGCAATCTACATCAATAACCATCTACATGCATTTACTTTTTTTATTTTATTTTTAAAAGAAAAAAAATACTATCCGAGTATGTGCATATGATATTTTCTGTAAGTAGGCAATAAACTCAAAGAATTATGATTAATAAACAAGACAGGTACGGCACGACGCGTTTAAAATCGTCGAAGCTGGTTAAGTATTTACTAAGAGTTAATTATCACATGTGTATATGCACACGCTATGTTACCTTAGCACTTAAGAGTTCTGTTTGGTCAGGCAATTATTACAGGCTACCTGTGTTGAGTACTTAATTGTGGCCGCGTCGTGTATGTCTATAGACCGGTCATCGACATGCCCTCCCGCTCTTTTACTCGTCGGAGACGTATGCAGATGCCGGCCCAAAGTGGTCCTACCTTTAAGACCGACGTAATAAATCACGGTACGTGTTTTCGGCGCCGTTTACTTTCATCGAACATGGACCAGGGACTGATTCAGGAACATAATTCGAATAACGTACCAGTGTATGAAACATACACATACTCTAAATATTTTTAAATTATTTGCATATGTATATATATATATATATATATATATATATATATATATATATCTCATGGATATTCCTTACATTGTAGAAAATAGATTTCTTTTAAAATGGTCTATAAAATGATTTTATCATAACATTTGAAAATTGATTATCTTTCACAAACTATTTCCATCAAATACAAAAATGTTGAATGATAAAGGATGACTCGAGTAAAAATCTACTCTAATATAACAAATAGTAATTATTTTATATATAATTTATATTATATGTACTTTATTATATTAGAAATAAATTTATTTAAAAATAGAATGTTATATATATATATATATATATATATATATATATATACACGAGTATATATATACCTGATTTAATTTTACATATATTTAGAATAAAACTTTGTGTCCAAATCTTATCGACATTAGAATATTTTTATCCTATAATGGAAATATTTTAAATAGTAAAACTTTCGAAAACGTATTGATTTTTAAATCACATAATTAAAATTTAAACCATATGATCCGTTCTTTTTCAAGCAGCAAGGGAAATATTTACAAATCATTAATAATTACTGCATGCCATACGGAATTAAATATTTATTCGTTATATCCCTAACTTGATAATACAACCCTCAGTGTCACTCTGTACATTTCAACAATACAAACAACAGACAATACCCGTCACAATACATTACTGATTACACATCGCTGGACTCGCAATGGTTATGCGGTTAGATTTGTACAGTGATTGCAAGGGTCGTGTTCATCTTGCTCTTCACTATTAAGATAACTCGTTCCTTCTCAGTCCCTTACACATTATCTTTCAGTCAGAGTGAAATGGAAACGACTCGTTTCAATCTATTACTTGATTGATCGTTTATGTTTAGCTGTCACGTTCATGTCAGGGTTGATTTCAATTTACACGGTACTACAATTCTATTTTAACACAAACGAAGAGAAATTTCCTATGTTCGTTGGAATTTAATAATATCTGATAACACGTATCGTAATTTCGGACAAAAAGTATTATTTTTTACCAATACAACATCTGCTGTTTAATTTAGAGGATTTTTTAAACAATATTCCGTTCTTTCTTTTCTTCGTACTCTAAATGTATGCATACAAGTTTAATATATTTTTTTATTAATATTTATTTAGTAATTCGCTCTAAACGATATAAGAAATCATTTTCAATTTATTTTTTATCAGTCGACTCGTTATACAGCTAAATCATTACTTTTATTCTTTTATTGACAGCCTTCGAACATTATTTGTCCGTAAACAAAATCACAACACGATCGTCAACTTGCATAGACAGCTCCGAAATACATTATTTGTGTACCTTGAATCCCTTTTCATACATCATTCAAAATAAATAATCGTTGAAGAGTGTCAAGATGACGCAGACACGTGAATAAAGAGGCAGGATCGAGTGAGTGAGTGAAAGGTGGCTGCGGCGGTAGTCGGGGTGGTGGATCTTGCCACCCCCGAAACGGTAATGCGATTTAGATTAGCCCCTTGATGGGCTGTGACATACTTGACGGCTTATCGCACATCAACGTCACTGATGGTGGATGTAGCCATCCAAAGAGACACGAGGTGTTGTCGTCAGCAATGTTCATGGCAAAGAAGTTTTTTTTGTAAGCCTTCAACATGTTTGAGTGATCGATGAAATAGTAAATGTCTGCGAAAAACATCTAGGACACTGATACTGTATATGCTCTGTGTATTATATATTGGCTCGCTAAAGGAACATATTACCTAAAACCGAGATTTTAGATAATCTGTTTACCAGATTTTTCTAAAGGAGCTATATGAGATGTCAACACTTTATTCTTTACTTGCAACCACTAGTTCTCTCTTCCTCGACAGTTAAACTCGTTGATGTATATCAAAATGTAACATGTCAAGCAAACATTTTATTAGGATTATTAAATAAAAAAGAATTATTAGAAGAAATGCAAATAAATTTCTTAAATCAATAGGTAGAGGAATTAAATCAAAGTATTTTCCTTCAAAAGTTATACATAGTTTTTTTTATCTTGACACAAAAATTATATATATATATATATATATATAATATTAACAAATACTAATATAAAAATCTTCTAGATTTAGAAATCCATTATCAAAACAAATATTTTTAATATGATAATATAAATTGCATTAATACTTTCAGAATTGAAAAATAGAGTAAAATATTTCCCAATCTTTATAAAAATTCAGTTTTATGACATTCTGATAATATTTCCAAGGAATGCTTCACACATAACAGTCCCACATCTTTTACATTTTATTATCAATGTGTCTGTAAATAATTTATTTTTATGGATACGTTATGTTAAAATATTATGTTACTCAAAGCTTAACTAACTCTAACGATTATTAAAATATAACCACATAAACAATAATTATAAAACTATCGAGCAACTGGAAAATAAGAGAATATTAAAATGAATTGTTTACTGTAACATTTTACGATGTCGTGGCTGATGGAATCACTTAATTATGGCTGTAAATTATTTTTATTGCGTGCAAATATCCATACATGTGAGATTTAAATAGTGAAACGTTAGTTTCGAAAACAAAGGAAAATATTCAGTCACGTATGTGTATGGTTTGTATGTAGGATTTATTTTACGTTGTAAAAAATATAATTAATATTTTAATTGCCATAATTACTGAACAATTTACTGAAAGCAGCCGAATGTAAACGTGTACGCATGTATTAAAAATAATCAATATATTATTGAAACATGTTATTACTTTATCATTATTGAAACTTTTTTTTCAACGGTTTACAATAATATTCGTATGAGAGTAGAGAATATAAATATTTTTTTAATAATACTAGAATATAATTTCTGTTCAATTAAAGGGAATGTTTTTTCCCAATTAAAGTAATCTAGTAATGTTTTCTTTAATTGAAGTAATCTAGTACTTACTTTTTTATATAACTATTATTATTTGATTTCAATACATACATATATATATATATATATATATATATATATATAATATTATTATTTTACTAAGAGAAAAACATATGAAAGATATCTGCAACATTTTCTTTAAGATTAATGCTAAAGATAATTTTAAATTTAAATTTTATGAATATAAAACTGTAGTAACTTATGATAAAAATATTCTATATGAATTCAAGTATTTTTTTAATTTTTTTACTTAAGTGAGCAAAACAAATTTTTGATAACTACAGAATTAATTTATGAATAAATTTACTAAATTTCAAACCATGTACTAAATCGTATAAATATATATGCATAGAGATATAAAATAAATAAAATACGTATGTATATATATATATATATATATATATATATATATATATATATATATATAACATGAAATAAACACACAATAAATTTGTGTAATATATAAGTAATATTTCATTTATGTACGTTAACAAGAGTAACATAGTTATTATAACTGACAGTACTTAATCCAATTTACTGAAGGAGCTTAACAGGATTTATACAATCTTTTGTTAGTTGAACATTCGAAATAACTATTAAAACAAATAAAATGATATATGTATATATATATATATATATAAATAATGTTGAAATTATCTTCCAAACACTTCTCCTTAATAAATTAAAATAATTATGTAATATTTATTAAAAAAGAAATATTACTCGAGCACAACTTGAATTCAACAGAATAAAAAATAACAACTTGTACAAAAGCGCGAATAAAAAAGAATGAGCGGAAAAAATCACTTAATAATAATAATAATACGTTTGTAATTTATGACCACTTAGTGTGATAATTACAATGTACAACTAACAGCTGTCACCTTGATATGAGAAACTTCTATTCTCTCAAGAACAAAAACGCACGTATCACAAAGGGTTTTTTTTATTGAATATACGACTGTTTATATAAAACGTGTGTGTATCAGAAAGGAAGTGGAAATTCACAGGAAAAATAAATACGAAACAAACAAAAAGAAAAAAACGTACATAAACTAGTGAATTACTTTATAACGAAACATAAATCTTCAGTTATTTGTCATGAGACTGGTCTTATCAAGTTTCAGTTATTTTTCCGTCATAATGAAGTAATTATATTATGAAGTTTGCATTCATTAATTAATTTTGTATTGTACAAGAAACGTTCTGTTTCGTTTTACCGGAAAAATAGTTTCTTTGAAGAATGTAACTGAATAATATATTGTAATTAATCTGTTTGTGTTTAATACTAATCTAAGTACATTTACAAAAAGAAATGTCGTTGATGAATCATTTTACTGTTTCTCCAAGCCAATTAAAACACTTTATGAAATTTATTGTTCTAGTTCTACTCTTGAAAAAATATAACTTTAATATTTAGCCTTTATATATAGTTACTTCAACGAGAATATTAAATTTCATTTTTTTCAATAAGATGAAATAATTACAATTGATTTTAAAATATATTGAATGAATTAGAATAAGTTATAATCAATTTTATACTTTTTTCAATCAAAAAAAATCAGTGAATTTTGATAGACTAATATTTTTTATTAAACAATTCATAAGCTTAAAAATTAAGAGTGATTTCTGAAATATCTGACAAATATAATAGTTGAACAAGTTAGGTGTATACTCAAACATTGCTTTAGAATCAAATACTAAAAAGTGATTCATGACAGAGATTTTTGATCCCTATTTCACATTTTTCTTTTAATACGAAAACCAATAATAAAATTGAAATAATCGATTCTTTATATTAATCTAAAGAAAATTATTTGATTCATGTATTCGATTCTTGAAATCGAATCCGAATCGATCATCTCTAGTTAAAACTGAATTTAATATACTAGTTCATTCAACATTTGAAAAATCATAAATAAAATAAAAAAGTGCGAGTGGTTAAGAAGTAAAACTGATAGTTTCTTGTACAATTTCTACTGGATAAATGTATAACATTTTTTTTCAAAACAATAATTAATGGATTTAGCTTACTGATTTTTTTGTAGACTCTCAATTATTTTATTTTCGTTCAATGTATCGTTCTTCTATGATAGTTTTGTAAAATAATAAATTAGTAAATAGAATTTTTTAACAGATATTTTATTATTTTGTACATTGGCTTGTTATCAAATATTTGTGAATTTTCGTTCAGTTTTATTCAGTAGAATAACGGTAAATGTTTAATACACGCCTAGTATTTTACAATAAAAATATAAAAGCAATGAAGTTGTAAATCGAAATAAAATTAATCCAATCGACTATAAACATCACTATGGCTACAATAAAACTACCTACAGCAGATTTTACAGAAGCGAATAAAACACATAAATAACTATAAAATGTGGATCACAGTCGGGGATTCGAACGAACATCGTATACGAAATTAAAGACAAGTCTATATATCGGAACGCATGTGTGTGTGTGTGTGTGTCGATCAAGTATGCGGTATTCGACAAAGAAGACCAAAAAGCAATTCTTGTCAGCATAATTGTGATAGGTGCTACTTATAATAGCGTATAGTTGTCAACGTATCAGACAAGATTGTAAATAAAGTGTGATTAACAACCTTTTTATTGGAACTAATGTGTTCGTTCGTTCGTTCGCGAGACCCGATTTTGTATATTGTAAAGTTTGGTACGCCGGAGTTCCACGTACCATTAGAAATGAAGTTGTTTATTCATTGTTCTCCGTCTATAATCACCATAGATCAATTTCTGAGCTAATTTATATCTTATTCTTTATGTTATTAAGCTTTAATTTATATCGATACGTGAGTCACGTCTCCGTTATATTATTGACATTTTACGTTTTAATTTTGAAGATATTCAACTAGATCGATAGAAAGAAACAGGTTTGGTTTATATCGATTGTTATCTATAATGTATTTAACGCATATTTTATTGACGGCTCGATATAATAAATTACGTGTATAAATAACATTATTACTTTTAACTATACTGTAATTCATATATTTATTTCAAAACAAGCAATGAAAGCTGTCGAGGTTTACTTTTTATTGTAATTTATAACAGTCCTATAATTAAGAGGATATTTGTATCACTAAATAATTATTTTTTATTCTTTCTCCTGTCTCGTTTTGATAATAAATTATTTTTATATTTTTAATATTACTGCTTACACGTGTTTTTATAATATAACAAAAAAATGATCAAACACGGTACACATTAATAAATGAATAAAACATTCAAATACACTGAATAGCAAATAATACATAAATAAAGATATATCCTATTTAATTTACTGCTTTTTATGTTAAAAATACTAAATAAATTCTAGACTAGACTAGACGGTTATTATTTGAAATTAAAATATGTACTTGCTTATTACGAAATATTATTGTTAATAAAAATGTTTGTTTGTATTAAATTATGAAATGTATTTTCTTTGAAAAAAAAACAAAGGAAGATTAGTGCAATGTATTGACAATGCTAATTTTTATAACTTTATGTACCTCATTTACAGAAACTTATAATTCATTGTATCTGAACGCTGACGGTTATCTGTAGAAAGATATTTTACATAAACCATATTTCACTTACAATCGTACCATAATTTTTCTTTAAAAAAACATTTTGTTATGGGATTGTAATATAAAGTTTAAGCAGTTTTACAATTCATCCATAACTGTATTGTTAACGACTATTCTTCATTATTTAAATAAAGATTATCTAGGATAGTCTGTTACATATTTTCTGAAAATTTCATAGTAAAAGGAGTATTAATTTCTGAGAAAAAGGTACATGTCTTAAAATGTTACAAATCCGAGATCAACTGATTTAGATCTGTATATATTTAAGAGTATACATTTAAGTGTATACAAAAATACAAGTAAAAATCCTTATACAACAATGAACGAACGGATTTCTTTCCAATAAGCCGCATTAAACATAGAAAAAATATTGAAATATGAGAAAAACTAAATAATAATTTTGAAATTCGTTGCCACAATTTTTTTCTTAATAAAGTTCTTAAATAATTTTGTAAAATATAATTTATCTTAAAAAAATTAAAATTTAAAACGGACTTGTCAGAGAAGCTAGATGTAATTATATACATATATATATATATATATATATATATATATATATATATAATTTGCAATCTGTCTAATTTCATCATCTAATCATTAATCATCACGTCGTCAATAAATCATTTCGATAGTTTTCATAATTTTATCTAAGACTGATACAGGTGTCGGAACGAGATCGCATCCCAATATATTATTTCATCATGCTGAAATGGTCATTCCTTCGGTTCTATTTGAATTTAGTGTACGTGTACGTGTGTATGTGTGTGTGTGTTTTTTTTACTTGCTACACCGTACACGCCATTCAAGATACGAACGATATTCGACGGAATTATCGACAACCGCAATCAGCTAATATATGAGGCCGTTAAAAGAGCGAGTTGTAACAGTATAATGACGGCCTATCATCCAATTACCTGCCATCATCAATTCTTTCCAAGCAGGTTACAGACTATTCGACAGCTATGGCGGGAGCGTTTTGCCATTAATCATCTTACTTTGTGCTCAGGTAGGTCTTCTAAAAACCCATCATCGGTGTCTATACTTTATATGGAAAAAAATTATAGTTTTAAATTGTCTTGCGAAATGAATGTGTTTTAGATTCATATATCATTTGTCCTATACATAAAAATTACATTAAACAAATTATACGGATAATTTTTTTATTTTAAGAAGTTCATTTTTGAAGAATCGAATTGTATTAAAAAATCTAATTAGAACTAGTTATTGTTAGAGATAACTGATAGAAATTATCGCATAAAAATTAAATTACGCGGTGATAAATGTATTACCATTTAATTAAAAAAGAAATATCTTATAATTATCAAAAATCTTTATCGATTAATGATATTTGTTGTAAAAGAGTTCATTTTATTATAGAATATTTAAAGAAAATTCGACTATTGTACGTTTTAAGAATGAGTTATAAATATTTTCTATTAGGATTTACTCACAGACAAAATTATATAGAAAACAAAGAAATTACCAGAATGATTCTCATTGGTTTTTCCAATATATCAGACCTCCTTATTATCATTGGTTAAAAAATAAAGAAAGCATTTACGAATTCCAAGAAATGATGAACATATCAACTGAAAAATAAAGTACTGACTGCTTTAATTACAATTATTTATAATTTTGTTTACAGTGTTAATCACAGTTCTGTAGAAAACTCTCTAATCTCATGTTTATTCGTAAGATTTCCTCACGAGTGACATTAAGTTCTAAAGCATGAATTCTTAAATAGCATTGATGACCGTTTATTTGTCAGATATTTTTAACTGAACGTGTTCGACAATAAAACAAAATAACACAACACATGATACCCAACTAAATCCCGTTCTTCAGTTCAAAATAATTTCACATAAATTTATTTTTTATACGGCTTTATATCCGAACAAAACTAAAACATCTAGACACACCACTTAGTATAAAATATATTGTACCATCTTTAAGTACAAGTAAGTTGACTGTGAATGTCAGTTAGAGAGTTGTGAAACCATGCTCTAGCAATTTACTCTGTGATGTACGGTAATGTGGTAGCAGATTATAAATATATGAAACAGTTCTTCTGTGCATTCAAGTGGGATGGAAAATACACTAATGTAGAACGATTTTCAATTCGGTTTTCTTTCTACATATGTTCAGTTATAAATAATCATTCTGGTTGTAGTTTTGTAGTATGAACTTCTTCTGTCGCTAAGACGTTGCAATAATGCGGTTAGATGTGAATCACGGTTTCGTAGTACAACGAAAGCTTAACAAATTAAATTTACTTATACATTTCAATTTTAGATCGTAATCGAATTAATCCATTTAGATAATTTAGTATATTAAATAATAACATTACACTGAGTGGTTGCCAACTAGTGAGATGCATTCTGCATATATTTATATCAAGCTATGTAGACACTAAGAAATTTGTATTTATATTAAAATTTACATCAACTATCCTAGTACATACTGTATAATCGTAAATAAAATACTTTAAAAAATACTTTTGTTAATCTACAGTTTACATTTAATTGTCTACGCTACAATATCATCAAAAATAATTATCAATCAATCATAATATAAATACTGATAAAGCCTGCTTTCTCTTAACACTGATTTAAAACTACACGTTTACATACATATTTCAGATATGATAAAATTACTATCATTTATCTTTCGACTGTAATTGATTTAACATCAATCACAATACTTATTATTTGAAGTGTTTCGATAAACATATTATTTTCTGAATAATTCTGATAGACAGATAAATCAACGATGATTGTTAATATAAAAATCGTTGAAATCATAATGAAATCATGACTGAACAAATATCAAATCCGATTATTCATACAATTCGTTTGAAAGATTTCTAATCAAAATTAAAATATTATTACAACAACGTAATATTTAAAAATATCAATATGTGATGTATTTATACAAAGAATTAAAAAGAAACCAGATAAAACATTTATATGAATTGAGAAAAAGATAAGTATTTGTGTGATTCAATTATTAACAAAATATTCTTTTAAAAGTAATATATAAATAGAAAAATAAAATATATTTTCATGCATAAAATATGATTTATATGAAGTATATTACAGATAAAATAGAAAATAAATCATTGAAATTGTAAGAATGATACGATATTTAATTAAATCAGGAGCTACAAACTAACATTTATCATTTTAAGAATTGTATTGTTTAAATTTTGAATATCATTTCTATATATATATATATATTTGAGATGTATGTAAATGTCTTGATAATATTTCATTCATTTCTAATGGATACAAGAAATTCATTTTTAGAATATTAACGTGAAATATTTTAAAAATAACATAAAATTTGCAGAAAATTGAAATATCCGTCAATGTTTCATAAATTATAGTAGACTAGCTAGAAAATATTTCCGTAAATATTACACACGCCGTAAACTCATTTTCTTTTTAGTACGACATTTTTCATTGTACAATTAGTGATTTTTTTACGAAAAAGAATTACATTTTAACAATTTGTAGTGTAATAAATAACGACAGCTGTACGAGTATTTCAACACGGTTTCGTGAAAAAAAAATGTCACAGTAATATTTTTAAAATTAAATATATAACTATCTTTCACGCCGATGATATCATTCCGCAAGCTGCTACATTTAAGAACGACACCTAATTAATTGTTTCAACATGGTCGCAGTGACGTCAGTGTAAACAAACGTGTTTTTTCATATTAACCGCTTCAATATAGTCGCCACCATCATCGAGCATCACTTTCCGTCAACTACGACACCTGTTACCATCTAAATCTATCATCTTGCCTTTAAAACAGAATCTTCTGTTACTTCAGTGAACTAGCGAAGACATTCATGTTCCAGAACGGGGGCGTAACGACAGGAATTGAAGAGGAACATCACGTTTTTAGCGAATAGATACGATTTTTTACAAACCGGCCTGAATATCTAATAATAGAACATTTCCGCGCAAATGTTTATTTTTAACATAGACGTTCGAATCTAAATCAGAAACGAAAAAATCTCGAATAAACAAAATGCATAGATATTTTTTATATATTACATCAAATGGTGTAACCTATCAATCAAGTAAATATTAGTCTATAAGCTCATATGCATTTTCTATTATTGTAGGTTTGGTATGTATTATTGTAGGTATAACTGTTTTCCTAGAATAACTAGTTAATAATCATAAATAATGTTTATGAAATTTACAATCAATTTTTCCACTTGTCTATCAACAGCCGAAAAAAATGTCTAAAAATAGGACAAATAGTATATTTTATATTTTTTGTTTGATCTGAGTAGTGAGAATACAATGTATACGACAGAGCAATTAAACAGAATTCATCGATAACGAGAATATAATCGATGTAAGAATTGATAAAAAAATGTTTTAATGATACAGGAAATAACAAATCGGTGCAAAAGACATATTGAGTTCGACAACATCAATCTAATAGGTCTCATAAATTAAGTAGACCAAAACTAATGAGGTATCTGATTGGAGAGAGATTCTATTTATCTTATTAAGCTAGACTTTATAACTTACAAGAGGTAAGTAAGGTATTCAAGCCTTACTTACTTCTTGAGATGCCCCATAAGATATCAAAAGTCAATCGAGAACCATAAATCTACAAAACATCTACACTGTTTCTTAATCGCACTGTTGCAGATGATGAAAAATAAATACAAAATAAATAATCATAAGGTTGTCAGAAAACGACAGTGGATAGTTAAGAATAGAAGCATCAAAACAATAGAAAAGAAGATTTACATATAAAAAAGATAAATTTTGTCTGACTGGTGCAAAATGAATAGTTTCATTCACTTTGGATTTTTATAAACTATTCAAACAATAAATACATATATCTATTGGTGATATCTGTCAATATTAAATTTAGAATTGATTAAAAAATATCCCGTAATTAACGAACAGAAAATATATTTTCTCCTACTAGGAAAATACTAAACTTCACTTGTGGGTAATCAAGTAAAAAATCAAAAACAAAAAATAGAGTTTACTAATTAAATAAATGCAGATTCTTATCTGAATGTTAATAAAAATAAATAAGAAAGAACTGATTTAATGATATAATCGAAAAAAATAAAAAGTCACAGGAAAAATAACTAAAATTCTAACTATTCAAAATATTTTGAACTGTTTTTACGACTAAAAAGAATATTTTAAATGATAGTACTTACTAAATAATTCCACATTTGATTAGCAGCCTGGTTTGTTATTCTTCTGGACTATATTATTTTTCTTTCTGTAAATAAAAACATATTAAGTTTTAATTGATCGGGTTGTCAAATACAATAAATATTGAATAATTACAGTATGAATATAATTGGTAATATTAGTTGAAATTCAAACCGAATAATCAAGTATATAAAGTGATTCTATCAAAGGATATTAATCAATATGTCATGACTTCAATGTAGAGTTTATTAATATGTTATCTTTAATTAAGAAAGAGGTAGTTTCGATTAGTTAATGAGTTTTGACGTTACAGTTGTTTTCGATACTTTGAATTAAGAACAGATTATATATTTAGGTCGAATGATGAATTGATCCTACGGAATATCTATTAAAAGTTTTCAGAAAAGGTAAAGTGTAATTGATAATGAAATATAAATCATATTTTAATAAAATATTATTTTATTCACTGAATATTATAAAAATCGAATCATCTACAGACTCAAGGACCAAGTGGTATAAAGTGATTTTAAAAACGCTTTAGTGTACTTCGAAAAAAGTATCACCACGCACCTGAATCGTTTACTAGCTTTGCACTGCGTTTCTTTAGTCAACGCTACTGAAAGATACATAGTTATGTGTCGAGAGGTTTACTGTCTACCGCTGCGAACATAAATAAACAAATAAAAATTTAAACTGCGCTATATGACAGTAACATGGAATCACTTAGATGATTTGAAATGTGGCTTTTCGAGAAAATTACTTTCATTCAAAGCCGACTGCTACATTTCTTAGTTTCAGGACACCCACGCGCAACGAATTATTTTGTTGTTGATTTATTTAAGTAGTCGCCGTTAAATAAAAATAATTTATTTTCTTGTTTTCGCGTGTTATACGAAATTTATTATACACTTTTATATCTTCAAATAATATTGTTTGTATTACGTACAATAATATTATTTTTCTTTTTTTTTTGGTGAACCTGTCATATCCTTCATAACTAACTTAAACATAAACTGTTGAGTTAATAGCATATATCAATCAATGCCCCTGGAATTATACGATTAAATCTCTAGTTAACTGTATATATATATATATATATATATATATATATATATATATATATATATATATATATATATATATATATTTCACCAAGGTACACTTTAAAATGTATATATATACATATACTTTGAAATATCTCGTTATAAAACTGTTTTGGAAACTAATAAAATTAAATTACTCTTCTTCATTCACGAGTATATTACAATACCGTATCATTATCTGATCGTTAATCTAATAAGAGTTGTTCCATTTCGTCTACGAATTTATTGTTTTTCAGTTTTGCATTATAATTCATACATCATAGCACACAGGCCGTACACGGTATGTAGATTATTGCATGAGACGTTAATTTAAATTTTATGCAACATATGTTGTTTTTCCCATTCTTTCTTATGAAATATATAACATACGAAAACATTTTTCTTTTGTTGATATATAAGTACGATAAGTATCTCTGAATTGTTTACAATATTTTTATCTGCGATCTGAAACATTCTTAAAATTAATAATACATGCATACATGTTTGTGCAAATTATGTTCAAATGTTAAAATTATCAAAATATAAGAAAGTGTCATATTATATAACATATGTTTATAGTATGAACTTCTGGTTGGTGATTAAATACATGAATAAAATTGTTTCTTTAAATAACACGACATTGAAATATGTTTTATTTTACAATTTTTTTTAAATAATTTTTATCAGAAATTCTACAGCAACTTGTGAATGTTTTTATTCAAGTTGTTTCGAAAACATGTCTGTATTCAAATCATTAAATGTGTTTTTGTCAGAATTCTGTGACATATGCTAGAACCAAGAATGCATGTTACATTTTATCAACGAAACATACTATATGTTCAACTACGATCATGCTTACTGAATATCAAATAAGTAACTTCTTTAGTATATGATTTTAATTAAGTAAAATTTACATTATTTTTATACCAAAATCAATTAATATTTTTATACTAAAATCAATTAAAAATATTGGTCTATCATTCAAAGCAATGAAGTTAATTATAATTTTGCATTTCAAAGAATATAATTTTATTAATTACAGGACTTTAAATGCAGTTCCTATGATTCCCTGCTATTTTTACATAAGGAACATTAACAAATGTAGAATGTAAGTAATTATGAGTAAAACTTAGAGTAATTAAAAGGAAAAAAATGGATTAATTCAAATATATAGTATTATTCTTAATTCATACATCACATTCATATCTAAAATCAATAATTGTTACAGAAATTACTGATCTTTGAGAATTGAAATTAAAATCAATTCTGAGAATATTCATTTTTGCCATAAAGTGTATATATTATAAACTGCATTTATTTATTTAGATCTAAATATTATTGTTGTATAGACGTTATAAATAATGATCGATTTTTATACTCAAAAAGATATTTTATTGGTGTCATTAGAGAAAAAAAAAATCAACTAGTGATTAAAGAAAATTTATATATATATATATATAATATGTTGTGTGTGTAATACATATATATGGATGGATGGTTGTGTATGCCCACGCGTAGTTTCACGTCATATAAAATTCCGTAGCGAGGCAAAGTCGTTAACGACTTGAACAACATCGCCACAATACTAACACATCGACGTAGTACGCCGACGAATAATCCTTATATATCGGCTAATTAAACAGAAAGCATTAATCTCGGATGTCAGACAAGGCGTTGGTGTTCACGCTGAAGTTTACACGACAGCGTGAGGGACAGGTAGCGACGGCGAACGTCGTTTACTTCGTCGCCGGTGACGTCACAACACAACAACACACTGTGACGCCGTCGACATGGCATCGGAGGTTGATGAATGAGCCAGTGACAGCTTCAGGTGATCCATCATGCGCGAGAGATTGGATGATGGCAACACTGGAGGTCATTCGACGGCAATTCATCATCTTTACCTACATCCTCATATCCTGACTAGGACGTTACGATCGATGTACCCGGCACAACGAGCGACGAGACTTCCTCAAACGTCTACGTCTGAACGGTGTCGATGTTGCGTGCAATGACAAGAATTAATTCATCATATCTTATGTAGACGTGTGTACGATTTTATCTTTTGTTTCGAAACGGAAGATTTATTGTGATGGATTAATCATATGGATTCTTAATATTGTCGGAAGATTAATATTAAGTACTTTATTTTCAGTTTTCTGTTTGAATTTATCGAATAATGGAAATGTGGTATCGTTTACGCACAAAAATATATATTTCTCTCTAAACTGAAAATGGATTACCTTTTTTTATTTTAACTAGATGTTCACTAATCATTTTCTAAACTAGAGACAAATAAATTATCTTTTTAGAAACACATCCTTTCAGTTTAAATAGAATTTAATTTTATATTCAACAATGTATATCTAGTTTTTGTACAGTTTGGATAAACTAGCTTCCTCAAATTATAAAAATATGTATTTACGACAAAACATTTTGTTTAACAGATCTTTCTTCTTCCAACTGTTTCTAATATTTATCAAATATGAATTGATTAATTCATTAATATATATATATATATATATATATATATATATATATGTATATTACTTTTTAATTTTTTAATTAAATATTTTCATTTCATACTGATACACTCAAAATCTTTGAAACTATCTGTAAATTTATAAACAGCCTAATTCTAGTATATATTTTTTCGTACAATGTTAAAATATAAATTTTAAGTTGCTTTAAACGTGACAAAATACTTAAGGACAAATAGAAACACATTATTCATTACAAAATGTACATAAGACATTCTAGAGAGAGAAAAAAGAAACGAGCATAATCAATATCTGTCAACAGGCAAAAATACCGACATGTTTGAAAAGAATTCAGGGAGAATCTAATTGTATCAGCAAAATAATTTCAAAAAGATCTTACAGTTTGACATATGGATTTTCTCACTAATGGAGCGAGGAATCGATTCCATGCAGGCACAAAGATAACTGTCCCACATGCACAATAGACACAGTGATCTACTGCAGGTCATATTTCAATCCCTGTTTGCCAAAGGGAGCGACACCGTTTCACCTTGTCGAGCAGACAAAGAACTCTATACGTTTGTTCATTTTGAGCAGAGAGCATCATTCATTTTTAATGTCAGTCAATAATTCTAACGTTAGTTGACAGGGCACAAATGCGTGAGGTCTATGGTCTCAGCAACAAATAATAGTCGTTTATTACAAACAGGAACACCGTCATAAATCCGATGAAAATGTATGTACTTTGCAGTCGGAGAAGGGTATTTTATAAAGTATTAATTAGTGTTCTTTTCTGCAAATTGAATATTCACTAGCGTTATACTTAAGATGGTGATATTTAATTTAGATACATACATGTATAATTTTCGAATTAAAAATGTATGCAGTATTCTTGCAAAAAGACTAACAATTTGCATTAATAATAAAACAATGTTATAATATATAATTGGTGTAATTATTAAAAAGAATTACTCTTATGAATTATATTAAATAAATATTCAAATCGTGATTTACAATTCGCACAGAACAAAACAGGGCTTAGTAAAAAAATAATATATATATTAACCAAAAATGTAAATGTCTTAACTTGAGATCCATGATTTACAACAATTGTCGTATAAATCATATTTATGGACTATACTAATACAGATTTACATCTACTTAAAAACTAATAAAATTTATATTTTTTTTACTCGCATAAAAACTAAATAAATTATAATAAACTTTATAAAATATTTAAATTTATTTAAAAACCACGAACTACTATTGTCTAACTATTTTTACGAATAAAATATGTAGATTTGGGTAATTTATTAAACAATAAATATAATTTAACTTTTCTTTATATCCAGATATTTCAAAAATTCTACTATGTCTGAAAGTTTAATAGTAAAAAAAATAAATTTATATTAATTGTAAATAATAATTGTATTTTTATCTGGTTATGGTTTTATAAATATGACCTTTTAATTTCAAATCGTATGCGTACTATGAAAAAAACTGTAATATATTTTAATTTTATTCAAAAGAACCGATAAGAAATAATTATCTTCATGGTATATACTTTATAAGTACACATATAATCTCTTAATCTATTAATTAAATAGATTTGAACAAATTTATATGATAAGTACTATAGACTAGAATTTTAAAAACAAATCAAAGTCCAGTAGGTTTACTATTAGATATTTTTAATTCTGCAAATCTCTACATTATTTTTTCAATAATCTGATTGAGTTACTTATTTATTATTCTTATTTGTTAAGTATTCATACATTTTAATACCTTTGTAATGCAAAATAATCTCAAGATATTTTAAACAATAATTATTTTATAGTTGAAATGTTTTCATGGGAAGAAGTTTACAAATAATTATAATTATTGTAATCATTCATAAAAGATGACCATATGTATATATATATATATATATATAATATATATATATATATATATATATATATATATATATATATATATATATATATATATATTAACATTATTTAAAAGATTTATCATGTCAAATTTAAACAGCATAAGATCAGTTTTCAACAGAGAAATTATATTCTTTAAATAAAAAGGATGTAAATACAAATTTACAGAGTAGAAAACATAAAAATATTTGAATCATTTAATTTAAGACTGTTAATTTACAAATTATACAAAATAAATTAGTCAATAGTTCGTTGCATAAAGCAAGTAATAATAGCTGATTGCATAAAATAATGATCAATCCAAATATTTAAGATTTTAATATTAAATCTTGTGTATGTTTAAATATTACTTTGAATTTTGAAAAGTTTAATATGCAAGCTCTTGAAAGTTTTGTATTGTAAAAGCTGATATCTTCATTTAAATAATTTGTCTATTTACAAGTGTATTATAAATTGATGGTTTGTATTTCATTTTCAACGTATTGAATTTTAATGTTTTACTAGTATAATCAAAAAATATTTGATATTGAAAGAGTCTGATCATTATTTACGTTTTTTTTATATAAAAAAATATTTATACCAAATACGAGTTCTCGTATGTTTATTCTCACTTGTACGAAATATAACACATTTCAAATTTAAATTGTCATTTAAAAAAAAAACTCAATATGTCGAGATATGTGAAAATGAACATGTTGTGACAGCGGTGAAAGAGAAAGATGTCAAAATTATCCCAGCGAGAATTATACGTGCACCACATGAAATAGGTGTGCTGTTTCCTGAGCTGAGTACAGGCCGCGGCTGCCAACGCAGCTTCGACTTTGACTTATGACAGCAGTTGGCTCTCTTGACACGGGGCGTGACAAACTACAATAAAGCTAGGATAAAATACAACACACCGACTACCCAGTTCTATATCTTCTTTTCTCGGATTCACTGTTACTCGACGACTAGCCACAAACACTCGTATATAAAGGCAATAACGCGAAATTCCAACATTCAATAAAAATTTCCTCGTAAATTATCTATACGATGAAGTTACAATAAGCTGAAATACTTTGGGACGAAATGAAACGACGCTATTAGTTTTTATAGTTCAGTATGAATGGAATTTGTGGTCTGTATTAAATTGTATATTAATATAAATCATTTTAATGTCTACTTAAATCTAGTTTACGGTTTTTAACAGACTCAAAAATGAAATATTTATGAAAAACAGTTTCCATCGAAACACTCATTAAATAATATAAGGAAAATGGATGTACTTGATATTTATCTCATTTGGAAATAACTTAAATGAGATACAACGATATGAACAATATTCTTATTTATATATACCCATAAAATGATTTCAATTTTATACAAAATCTATCTGCAATTAAAACATATTTTCCTAACAAAATATTTTCGAGGAAATTTAGCAATAAATCATTATCTACATTTTAAGAAATTTACAAGGTGAATTAATATATAGCAAAGAGTAGATTTAATTAAACAAAATTGGTCATAAAAACTTTATGCAACTAAAAGTATATACGATGAATCATAAATTATTTATATTTATTAAAACATCATTAAAAAGAAAGTTTTAATTTGCTGATTTATTATAAATAAGTATTGTAGATGTAAACATGAATGAAGTTCAAAACGTTTTTAAGAAATAAAAAAATTAATTGTAGATAGTAGAAATATTATATATATATATTATATATATATATATATATATATATATATATATATATATATATATATATGTAGATAGATAGATAGATAGATAGATAGTTAATTTATATAAACAGAGTACAAAATCACATCTAAAAGCAAATAATTATTTTCAATGCAAAAAAATAATCAGAATATTCATGTTTATTATATAAACCCATAGTTTAACTTTCATAAAAATAATATTAAAAACAAGCTCACAGAAGATATGAATAAAAATCACACTATAAAAAACATTACGTAGATAAATTCATCTTATGTTTGTATCCTTTTTGCACGAAATATCATAAATATTCATAATACAATAACTGTACGAAAATTATCTAATAAGAATATTAAAATGTTAATCAGATATTTAATAAAAATAATCTAAAATTCTAAAAATAAGTAATAAAATTTATATTCAAAATTAATGTTTCATTCATTAGAAAAACATATTCTCTATATGTTGTTTATCATGTTATTCAGATATTATCATATTAGAAATTTAACATCTATTTTTTAGGTATGTGGAAGTAATTTATATATATATATATATATATATATATATATACATATTATGTAAATAATTAACAAAACTTGTTCATATCAACTACCAGTCAACATGAAAAGGACGAAAATAAATTTGTAGTATATTAACACCTTTCGCGAAGATAGAAAGAAAAACATCGGACTATGTGTGCATTAAATTACAATTCACACTTCCAGACACTTACACGGTAGTAGGTAAAATAAACCGGACGTCTCGATTAATAAATAACGACCTTAAAAAAATATATAAACCCCATCGCCAACATCTGTATCTGTAACAGCGGCAAGTGTGAATCAAATGTCGTAAATCAAAGATTAAAAACCTTTCACGACAAAAACAACAACTACAATATAATAATTATGTTCGCCCGAGTCTCAGAACGTCGGTGCCCACACCCGTACACACATACACACACACCAATGTTCCACTCTCTCGCAATGAATTAATTAGATAAAATATGAACCCGCCAGCAGCTGCATTTTGATTTACGGCCACCGCAAACCCTTAACGCGCGCCAATAACAGCAAAGTAAGACCTTTTACAAATAAAATTTATAAGGGCTGGCTGGCTGGCTCGACTGTGGGGGTTAGAAAACCAGCATGAGGAATATATGAAATATAACCCATGTATTATTCAACGAAACGACCACATATTTCATTCGTGAAATAGAGAGAGCGAAAAGAGGAGTGCTCCCGGCCACGAATCCGACGGAATGTGTTACCAGAATTTATGTAGATGGCGGATGAAATATTGGCGCATAAAAGTATAACGTTCAGTTTCGTGCTGACTTACGTTTCCGACCGAATGCTCGCTGTAAATCTAATTCTCGTTTGATGCATGTGTGTCTGCTGTGATTTTTAAATCGTATCAAATGAAAAAGCACACCTATACATAACATATTATATATATATATATATATATATATATATATATATATATATATATATACATATATATATATATATATATATATATATATATATATATATATATATATACACATACAATTGTTAAATTTCTCTAACAACAGTACGTATATACCTACAAATGAAACATTTTCAAGTAGCTGACAATCGATGTTAATCATTTTAAGTGATTACTTAAAGCGTGACTTGATAAGTACTTCTATATTTCATTCAATTTAATTTCAACGATAATGAATGACAAGCATTCGCTTTTTCAGTTATCTATTAAAAACACTTCATTACATATCAAAAAACCCCCACGCCTAATTTCAACTTCAACGTGTAATATAATCAAACGTTATGAAGGAAATGTCATGTACACTGACAGTATCTGGACATGCAATCAATTTTATTTATCGTTTTATAAGTTCAACTTATCACTCGTTATAAATCGACGTGTCATATATATATATATATATATTATATACACTCACAAAAGATGTAGTGATTTTTCCCCTGACATATATACATGCAAGGACAATGAATAATAAAAATATATAAATTCTATCAACTTTATTAAAGCAATTTTTAAACTCAACATCACAATATTTACAGAATATTTTATTTTAATACACAACTTAATTCGAGCAAAATACATTTAAATATTGATTCCGAACGCGGACGTTCTGGAAATCATAAGAAAAATCCCCAAAATACAGGATTGCACTTAACATGATGATACATAATATTTACAGAATTATCACAGTATGGCAAAATGGACAATAATTAAAATACATCATTTTTCCTTTTAAAGATTTCATTTTCTCTCAAAATACTATATACACACATCATACATACATACATACATACATATATATATATATATATATATATATATATATATATATATAATTGTTCAAAATGTGTATATTGAGAGAAATGATTCTTACTACATTGATAAATTCTATGGATGAACCGCAGCTCCAAGCCGCTGACCGTACAAAGAGTATGGAGAATAGTAAGGACTAAGTGCTGTTGGATTGAATGCGCTATACGGTGATGCTCCAAGTGAAGGAGGAAGACCCGGTTTCGCGTAAGGATGATATCGTGCTGCAGACAGTGGGCTAAGAGGAGGGTTGGGGTAGCCGGCGGCAGCGCGATGTAGCGCAGCCGTCGAGAATAACGAATGTGGATTCAAAAGGGAAGACGCAGACGATGTGGCGGATGATTCCGAAACACTCGCTAGGCTAGTGTGTGTGCGGAGATGTTGAAGTAATTCTTCCGACGTACGAAATCGTTTCCCGCAATAAGTTTCACCGACAATCCAATTACACACGTACGGTGTGCCCAATTGATGTGGATATGAAAGCGATGTAGGTGGTACAGGTCCTGGTGGCACTAAAGACATTGCCATCGCCAAACCGTACTTTTGATGATCGCATTGTGTACATCCGCTAGGACATGGTCCTGCACCGGCACCACCCATTAACAGTTGTTGATTATGCATACTAAATTGACACCCGGTACAGTAAGGATCTTTACAGACAGGCACGAGAGCTTCGCCGCCTGACGGGGTTTTTACTCTTGCATAGCTGACGTATGGTCCGGGAGTCGTTGACGGGTATCCGGCAGCTAGCATTGCTGCATGATGATGTGTGAACGGTCCGCCGGCAAACGGTGGACGGAACGCTGGATTTGCATGATCTAATCCCGGCGGGCAACACAGCGAGCTGAGCGGACCGAGCCCGCTGCTCAGTGCCGACGGTAAACTGCTGCCCGGCTTGTATGTTCCGAGTGGAATATCTTTCGGATGTCCTTGCAATATTTCTAATCCAGAACGGATAATTGGGCTCGCACCACGGGCTGATGTTGCCGGCGATGTCGATTTTCGCTCAGTGGCCGTCGCAGACGGTGAAGTTTTACCGACTTCGGGCGCGGGTGTTGTAGCACTCGCGTTAGCGGTCGGTGACGACGCGCTCTTACAACTTGATGTACGATTGTCCGATTTTTTATCATCACCACTATCAGAATTATGCACACTGTTTGATTTCGACGGCGGTCGTGTATCGTCACTAGTTTTCTTCGTCACAACATTATTTTCATACGGTTTGAAGGCGAGAGGTTTCGCCTCGAGCGGGCTGGAACGTGCCGCAATCTTTTCGCCTTTTTGAGACGATACAATCGGAGAATTACGCGAAACACTATCAGCACTACCACTCGATTTCTTTGGTTTATCCAGTGTTGATATAAGTGATTTCGAATTTGGGGAATCCGCTCCGATCTGACTACAAGTTTGAGCTAATAACGCTAATGGACTTTTCTTCGCATCCAACTGAAACAAAGTAATAATTTTATAAATAAAAAAATCAAAACATGACATTGTATTAAATAATTTAATAAAAATAGTACGAATAAATTTAAAATTCATAATAAATATTAAATTGAGTAGTATTATTGTTGTAATAAAATTAAATTAGATATCAAAATTAATTTTTAATCTTGATATCTAATTCAATGTTATAATTTCCATTAAACTTTTTATTTTTATCAGTGTTTTATGAATTTTCTCGATTTGTTACTAAGAGAAAAAAATAATGTTTATTATTCTAAATATTAAAAATTTTATTCGTACTGTTTTTTTTTCAAATTAATTTCAAACAAAATATGTATACTAACCGTGGTAGGTAGCGGAGAAAGATAATCCGGTTGAAGATACTGATTTCCAGAAGAAGTCAACATTCCTCCTCCTTCAAGCACAACCATTATCGTTCACAATAACACTATATTAGTTTATTTATGAAAAGACTTTATTCGATTAAACAAAATAAATAATTTAAAAATTGACACGAATCAATAGTACGAAAAAGTATACGACGAGCAACGCGCACTTGCTACTTTCAACACAGTCCGTACAGTTATGGCGAGGCGATGTTCAGAAGGTATACTCTCCCCGCAAAAGAAGCACGCCTGCGTACAGTAGATGTGCCCCACCATACACCCTGTATAACGACAAGCACACCGCTCGCTCTTCGCCGCTGACACGGGCATGACAAAGCGCTAATGCCACCACGTTCTAGGCTGTCGGGTTCTACCACCCATGAAGCTGGTGACGATGACAGAACCTTTGGCAGCTTTGAAAATGCCGCCGTCTTTTCAGCTCGACACGTCTAACCGTTTCTTTACGGACACAGCCTACACTTGGATGTAATCAGTAGCTTCACAGGCGGGGGAATAGAATAACAAACAAGACGTACGCACACACTCGCATGAGATTTAGAGAATAGGCAAGCTTTGTAGGTACAATAAGGTTTTCTTATATTTTTTTGATGGGTGACAGGCGGCCACCAGCAGCACTTATCATATCAATGGTTTTATGCGGTTAAAAATAAAATTGACACGATGTAAACAAAGATTGGTATTTTAAAAGGTGTTCTGTCTTATGTCAATGTGAATACTGTCATATTTTGAGAAAGAAAATAAATAATTAGACTTGATAGGTTGTTTATATAAACTTACGATATATATATATATATATATATATATATATATATATATATATATATATATTCTAGATTGATTAGCATATTAATTATAGAATTGCTAATCGAAAACTGCGCAAAACTTCGTAAACAAGCAAAAGGAAACTTTAATTGATAATAATATAATTAATATCAAATTATTCCTAAAAACAAAATAAATTCGAATTCATGCAAAATGTATAGGTTATTAAACAGTCAAATTAAATTACATATAAAAATATTTTAGTATACAAAGAAATCTCTGTGATTAGTCGTGAAATAATTCGAAGCAGTTAAGTAGTGTGCTTACAAGCCTTTGGTGTAAGATTTATCAAAGAGGATTAAAAAGTAAAAATGTAATTTTAACTCAAATCTGTAAATAAAAAAGAAACCTTTCAGCAATTTCTGTTTTTGTTAATAAAGAAATAGATTATTGAATTATTTTATTTATTAGATAACATTATTTTTTTTTAATTTGATTTTTTCTGGTTTCTGAATAAAATAATGCAAGAAATGTTCAAATATTCTATTTAAGAGGCAAAAACTTGTAGTTACGCTACTACTTATAGATATTAAAGTTAGTAATCATATGAAAAATTTGTTAATATGAATAATAATAACTGTACAAGTAAAATCTCTTGTTCAGCAGATTATATTTAAAGGCTATATCTTTTTCCAATCAGTTATTAACTATAATAATTTTACAACTCCATTCTATTGTTGTCAAATCACTAAAGAAGATAGTGATGTTAAGATATTTGATAGTATTTAATATTTCTCTATCATTTTTTATATAATTCAGTCAATTTTGTTGAAAAGAGGTTTACTGAAAAATACAAAATATATTATTAAAAACAATTTTGGTATTGCCTATGAAAACAAATAATTATTATTTCCAGTTTTATATACATATATATATATATATATATATATATATATTTGTGATTTCGAAATTGATTTCATACAATAAAACATATATTTTTCGCATAGAAGAATAAACAGGACGAGGACAAAAATCGTTCTTTTTTTGCTAGAATTCTCGAAATCCTCAATAGCACCGGAACAATATAACGGTACAGAAAAAAAGTATCCTCGTATTCTGAACCAACATCCGATAATGAATGTGGTCCGAATACAAAACTGTATCATTTATTCTATCGGCGATCGTCTTGACTTTACGAATCAAAATAAACAGGTCGGTTTCTTTGCGGCTCGCCGCAGACCTGACACAAAAATATACAGTTGCTCAAAGTATCTATATAGGAATGCATGTATATATATATATATATATATATATATATATATATAAATTGTGTGTAGATGCCTATCCGGTAGCTGTATATTTTATCTGTGACAGAAAGCCTGTTGTTTTTCGCAGAAGATGTATATATATATATATATATATATATATATATATATATATATATATATATATATATATGTATATATGTATGTATGTATATAAGCATGTGGTTGTATGTGTACATTTTTTTCGTTGTCTTATAAATTCCGTTCTCGAGAACAATGGAGAGATTAAAAATGTGAAATATGAGTGGCAACGACTGTTACACGAGGGGAAAGAAAATATTTGAAAGATATAGCGTAGATGAAGAAGATTGATATATCGCGATTGTCAGACCAGTTTTAAGAACATGCATTTATTTCACATATTTTTTTTGTTTTGATTATATATCATAATATATTTTAAATAAACCAACTTGATGTTTTACAATATTTATATTATCTCAGATTTAGTTTTTTTTTGACTAACACTCTGTCGTTTCGTTTACTAAATTCACTTCAATAAATCATCTTTATCCTCATGAATTTAAAATTATGAATATTTTTCATTTAAATAATATGTGACGTTCTCATTTATTAAATTTCAACATCAGGTGTTAATTTATATATATATATATATATATATATATATATATATATATATATTGTGTGTGTGTTTATTGTAATATATAAAACTCCGTCATAAAGTTAAAATATTCTGCAAAGTTTATAAAATATTACAGAAAGAAAATTATACTAAATACAAGAAAGTATATGATTACAAAGAAAACATGGGACACCACTTCGACGATGATAATAAATACTTTATTCTGTCGGTGACATGAGCTGTCAAGGGGTGGGAAAAGACGTATTTAGCAAATGTGTTTTGTCAGCAGAAGAGTGGCGTGCTTTATGGTTATGACAGTTGTCTCTTTGAGTCTGCCGCCTGTGAGCATTGTTCATATCGGGCCAGACGTGGGGTCACAGTGTCACGAAGGCCACTCATAAATCTTGTCCGAGACGCGACCGCTCCGGAGGCTGTCAAGCGGCTCTCCGCATGACAGCAGACCGGACAGGCCACGGAAAATATTGGTCTGTCACGACTTGCCACCGAGAATTTGTTTAACATTACGTTCTAACAACTCCTTGTCCGCCTGTCTGTCATACGAACAACATAAATATTGATGGTATTTCTTAATAAATATTTATAATGTTTCTTGTTTATTTTTATTGTTTTTTCTACGTCAATATTTTATCGATAGATTTGAAAATTAATAGAAAAATTCCGTGTTTATCGGCCATTTGTCTCCGAGTGTCATTTTCGATAATGGATATAAAGCAGTCAAGCATGATGTTTAGATAAGAGAGCCAGAATTATATGTTACGAAGTGGTATGTAAAAATTATCAAAGATTAGAATTTTAAATGTTAAAGTTAATTTATTATTACCAGATTTATTACCTGAAGCAAATTCACACCGTTGTTAGCAAAGAATTTGTTAATATAAAAGGGAATGCACATTTTAATAGATTCAAATGTTATAACATTAATCATAAGATAATAATTCATTTTTAATTCTCGACTTTCATTCATTCTTTCTCAATAATAAGTCTAGAAACTTTATTAAAATTAAAAATTGGATAGAATCAAACTGATTAAATTCAAATTAAACATCACATTATATATATATATATATATATATATATATATATATATATATATATATATATATATGCGTGTATGTACGTATTAATTATTTATAACAAATTAAGCTTCCATCAATACATCACAACAGTATTTAAAAGACGAACAACTATATTTTTTTTAATTTTACACATTACATAATAAACAAATTAATTACACATTAGCATTACTTTTTCTTACATTTAACAAATCTCATTGTATTTATTTTAATACTATTTAATCTGACAGATGATTTATTTCCTACTTTTTTATCAATGTTGTTAAATTCTTTTTATTTATAAAAATTACTTCAGGATTAGACTAAGTACAAAAAGAAAACATCTGTCAAACATTTTAATCTATGGATTAATAAAAAAAAATAACAAATAAGTAAAAATAAAAGTATAATAAAAACTAATACAATGTGTAGGAAAAAAAATTATAAAATTTAAAAATATATGATGAGGAATTAGTTTGTATTGTTTTATATGTTGTAACGCAAATCGATAATTAATTTTAATTTGAAATGTAATATATCTCTATTTCATTTCATTTCATTTCAATTGTTAAACAAATCCGGAATTATTTCAATTTTATGAATTTATAATCTGTTGTCGAAAATATTAAATTTATGTAAAATATGAATTACATTTCTTGGAAAAATAAATCTGTATGTCGTACATAACCGAAATTTAATAAATTAACTATATATATATATATATACAAAGTTAGAAAACGCTGTAATGAATGGAATTGGACTATATAATGTGGTTAGAATTTGAATATAATCTAGGAATGTAATCAACTGTATATAAAAAACGATATTATGATTAACGCGTCGTTAACATAAAGCTCCTTTGAAGATGATAAAGAAGGTACGGATAAGAGGGTCAATGTAGCCCGGAAAGCAATCGTTTCTCTATCCATTATCGAAGCTGGTAGCTGACGGAGGGACGTGAGGCAGCTGTCATTTGTCATTCGCGTTGCGTCGGCGTGTCCGGGAAGGTGGAGGGAATACAGGGAGAAGCCGTCACCGCGAGGCCACGAGTTCAAAGAGTCACGAGTGATTGATTGCACCCATACGATGAACGATAATAGAAAACTGACGTGCCAACAATCATCCATCGAAAGTTATTAATGATGTTGTAGAGGCTAATTTCTATCAGGATTTCTTTACCAACTTACAACAATATCATGGGCCATAAACTATCATTTATTTAAGTTGACAGCTTTTGTATAATGGTGATGTTTGTGTTGGAACGAACAGCTGAAATTGTACACATCGATCATAAATATACTGTGTAAGGCCGACGTTTCAAGGATTTATTACACATACATAATGATATTTGTGCTTCCAGTGATTCTCGACGTCATAATATATTTGTTTTTCGAGTTGGTTTTAGCTTTTTTTCTGGTTGACTGTTGTTATTGCCGCGGTGTTCTTGTACAAAATTATATGTAAAGTTGTCATGTCATGTTCTGATCTAACAATGAAATGTTATTTTTATAAATCCATCAGATGATTGGCGTAATTTTGTTATATACAAATTTAACGTTTTAACTTCCATGTTTGTTTCATTTTAACATTGACGTGTAATGTATGAAAAATTTAAATTGTCTATTTAGCATGTCAATCAACAAAGCATGACAAGTTCAAATTATTTACATTATTCGCTGTTATTGAAATAATTTCATATCAATGACAAATATTTTTATTCGGAAGAAAACAGAAAATTATTTTATATTTAATGTATGAATTTTATTCGAATGTACTTCCTCTGCATATACAACTGTATTCACAAAAAATGCTAACGGAACCTATAATTTTATATCCACCGTATATAATTTCGATAATTTATATACATTTTGTTAATTATAAGTAAGCACCAAATTCATTTATAATTTCCTCTTTGTATTTCATTATATATAAAATACGCAAATATATTAGAACATAAAACTGAAATCTAGTTTTAAAATCGAATAGTTTGTTATAAAAAAAAACAGTAACACTAATTCCACGATTACGTTTAAGCCGATAGGGAATTCCATTTATTCGAATTTAGGTCACAAAAATATGTTGTAACAATGACCACAGTACTGAAATCTATATAAAGTGTATTTTAAACACATGATGTTCTATTTTTAGAAAAAAATATTGTTTAAAATTTCATGTTTGTATATATATATATATAGATAGATAGATTTGTGTAAAAATACGTATTTATTTATATAGAATATACATAGATATTTTTTATACGTTTGTTCTATTTCGAACACACATCAACACATCATTTAACGAGATATGATATGTCATATTTTGACAAGTAAAATTAATGTGTGATATTAAAAAAAGTTGTTATAAAATCAATTAAATTTGAAATCATTTATTGCATATTATATATATATATATATATATATATATATATATATATATATATGTATATATACAAATATACATGTGTAAGTGTGTTTGAACGATGTCGCATAAATACATTTAATATAGTCATTTATTAGCGTTAATTTATTGATATGAACCAGATTTTTCGAAAGTTGATGAATAAAGACACCGTATAGGAGAAGGCCGATTTTATTGATGCAACAAAAACATGTTATCTGAGAAACGCTGGCGCGCTTTTACTACCTTCGTTGTGTATATTACAGGTATTATATAGTTTATAGCATAATTGGCACTGTTGTATAGCAGTAATTTATGTCTGCGCTTGTTTTATATGACACCGGACACAATATATGACTGTACTCTTGGAAACTTATCATTCGGTCCTTTTGTTGTGTTCATTTGTGTGAAGAAACAGCTCGTTATCATACGTATAAATCGTTAGTTATTATTATGTGTTTGAACAAAAATAAATATTTATTGGAAACTGTAAATTGGACTGTAAATCACTATTGCGTTACTAAAGAATATTTTAATATATATATATATATATATATATATATATATATATATATATATATATAAAACAGTTTTAAATGAGCATACATTAATATTTGTTATTAGATAGATATATTCGAAAGCTGAAGAGATATCAAATATATTTTTCGCAAGTATTTTAATATGAAATTTATTAAAAAAAGCAAGATCTCATTTTTAAATTATTAATTTAACTTTCTAATAAAAAATCAATGTATTTTATTCAAACTAGGCTATTTTATGATATCATTCAAGTGTAGAAAAATTCATGTATTTAAATTTAAAAAAAAGCTATTAATTAGATATTTTCTGCATAAAATAAAAAACTGTAGATACACTAGGTTAATATCGGTAAAGAATAATATAAATAAAGAAATTTTATCGATTAATTATTTAATTATTTAAATTAAATATCAGAATAGATGAATAGATTGTACTATTTATTTAAATAGAAAAATAAATCAATTTTTAATAACGTGTTATAAAATACTTCTTCCGCTCTGCACTTATTAACAATAAATTAGTTCATATAAATTGTGCCGATAAATCGACAGGTAGAGAGACTCACTCGAAAGGTTTATTTATTGATAGCGTTAATTAAACATCACATACGTTGACATAAATCAGTTCGAATTAAATGGATATTTACATTCCGCTATCGGCCAAACTCTCAACTGGTTTAAGTCAATTTGAAAACGAAAAAAAATCATCTGTCATACACACACACATATCTGTTTTAACAATCAAGTCGACAACCATATGAGGAACATACATTCCATTATTTATTTTTAGAGATAATGTCGTTAGATGTTCTTTTAGTTTCTTGAATTACAGACCTCACAAAGAAAGGTAAATAAATAAGCAATCGAATTGTAAGACAAACATCAAAAGCTGGTGGAATCGAGTGAAGTGCTAATGCTTTTTGTGTTTAACATAGTGTTAAGAAAAGGTACACGAGCACCTTTCAAATGAAGTAAGATAGATAATAACAGTGACTGTGACTTTATCTTGTTCTTACGGATGTGCAGTTATTATTAACGAATTAAATTTAAGACATGCCAGTTAGAATCGCGTTTAGTGACGGGGAGTGAGCGATCTGACTCGAAAGATTTATCTCGATTCTGCGAAAGTAATCTCGATGTTTTAAAATACAACCAAGGCAGATTCTGATAATAATCTACTCATAAAAAATAAAGAAAATCTCAACCTACATTAAAGCTATTTAATGTAATTAATTTTTGACAGTTAATAAGTAATATATAAATAGCAATCAATTACGAAAGTAAATATTCTTTAACATAAACGAAAGATTCAGATATTTAATAAATATTCTACAATAGACATATTTATAAAAGAAGTGATTTCATATATATATATATATATATATATATATATATATATATATATATATATATATATATATATATATATATATATATAGTCTATTTTATGCACATATTTTTACAATTTTATTTGGCTGGATTTTATAAATAATACAATTACTTTTCTTTCATTGGATCTACTACTTTCAATATAATGAAAGTAATTTTATATATATATATATATATATATATTTATATTTTATATATATATATATATATATAAGGAATCAATATTCAAACATTCAAAACAATACAAATATAGCGAATAAAGAAATGTATAAAAAATCGAGTTGGTTTGGTGTTTGCATTGATTTTGTTAAGATCTTGCAAGTAAATGGATTTTATACAGGAATATATTGCTTTAAGATTACTATTTATCTAACATGTATTAATCTATATATCGAAAGTAATTAAAGCTTCTAACTAAACAAAAATTAAATTTAATCTCAAAATAATTATTTGTGAAAATGTATGAAAGTTATACGATTCTGTAGAATATGATAACTTTTATATGTTCTGCCAGAAAAAAACGATGTTCGAGCGTGTTTGTCTATTAATATATTGGTATAATATATGAATTTCAATGTAACATAGAATTGAAAAAGCGTTATTCACGTGCATATATTTTTAACGTAGAATAAATATTTAAACGAGAAAACATTTTTATTTTCCATTGCCGAAATCTGTTTCGAATCGTCTGTGTAAACTCCTAGTGCAGTAAATCTCAGTTAATTAACAAGAATGTGAAACGAAAAACACGGAGAAGCATCGCATGCGTTGTTCCATAAAGACCTTATATAAAACGCCAGCATTGTATTATGTAAAATTCAGACTTGAAAGTAACACATCCCTATTCATGCACACGGAGTGACCTGGTGCCAACAAGCGCGGCTGCTCGGCCATCACCACCACGCCTTATAATTACGACTTCCCGACTAAATGGGCCCGCTGTCAGCTCGCACCTTCATTTGTCTTGGCGTTGGTGCCGCGAGGGGCAGGCGCGATGGTTATCGTTAATGATGGCACTGGCTGTCTCTTTTGCACCACAGTGTAACAGCTATCCAGTGGTAGCGGACAGTTACATGAACACTTGTCATTTCGAAGCCATAAAAATAACTTGAAAGTAACATTGCTAATTCACTGTCAGAGAGGAAATAGTTAACGATGTAGTCTCAGCTATCGGCACGGTTGAAGACACGCAGACCCGTGTAGAGCTGCCACGCTGCTGCGTCATTAGCAATTTATCACACGGAGTTGCTGCTCTCTGACCGCTGCGTTTCTGCTTGCTTACTGCCAGAGTACCTATCATACGCACGTATCTGCTGTTTTGCCATGGTCGTGCATCTCTCCGTCCCATCTTTTGGTCCGTCGCTGCAAGAATTTACGACGGAGAACATATCACACGAATATAATATGTACGAGAGAACGTTCAGCATTTTTTCCCTTCATCAGCGTTAAAAATTACCATACTTCATATCAGTAGCGGTATCGAAAATAACATTCACCACTAATTAATTAATGGAATAAAAGTCACTTTTCCTTGAATATTAACACGTATACATGTATAATCGTAGGAAACATATATTACTGAATAAAAAGTGATAAAGTTTACAATTTTAATTGAGAGAAAAAAAAACAGTGAAATACAATGATGTTGGAATTCATCATTCGTTTTTTTATCACTGCTAAGCATTCATCTCTAGATTTATGATTTTTATTCGATCGATTTAATCTGATATTATTTAATCGAATAAAATTAAAATGTATTATATAAAAACACGATCAATCTTTTTTTTAAAAATCTAATAATTGAAAATCCATTTGAAAATATATATTTCTTTTCTTTTAAAAGAAATGACAGTAATACATTTTTTGATTTTTTTTTAATTTTCGTCATATTTTTAAAAAGGAATTATTTTTTTACATTGATATTTACATAATATATTTCTCAGAATGACTAGTGCAAAAAATAAACAATTTAACTATTTCTTCCTTATATATGTACCAGGAAAACTTATACATTTTATATAACAGAGATATTTTTATCGTGATTTCTCTATGACTAAGATCATATTTTTGAATTGTTTATAGTATTTTCCTTGTTTTATTGTTTGTTATTATTATTTGTGTATTTTTGAAAAAAAGGTACTAAATAATTCGCAGATATTATTTAAATAACTAAAGTATATTTTTATTAATGTTTTCCCTCTGGACATTTTCTAAAAGAAACATGGAGAGATAATCTAAAACTTTCTCCCATTTAATTCCAAAATTTAATCCATCGCTGTGCAGGTAAACAGGTATACAATATTATCATTTCAATGTACCAAACGATATGTAACTAACACCATGTAGGTATTAGCTAGTTAGTATTGTTTGCAAGAGGATCATACAGGCGACTTACATGTTGTAACGAGCATTTACGCCAAGTGAGACACTGTTTCGTGACGTTCAATAATCAACCCATTTCAAATGAAGATACTAGATATTCACGGCCTTTACGAAACAGATTGTATCTCGCTTTGTTTGCAAAATGTATTATTTTGGAATCGTTCTCATGTGCATATCTATCTATTGTGTATGTGCAAAGTGTAACGTTTAATAGCTGTTGCTAGTGTAGCATCTCGTGAACACTACTTGCTATTATTATTGTTGTTTGTCAGTGCAACCAATTATGGTAGCATTTTGTATCTTGGTATAGAGCACACGTGTTAACATGTACAATATACAACAAAAAAGAAGTTCACTGTCACGTTTGTATGATTATAGAGTAAGATTACAGATTTCAGCGTATAATTAGAAATTTTGTATAGTTTAGTATCAAAAAAAGAATATTCGGTATATAATCGGTATTCAACTTTACAGTATTCATTTATAAATAACTGTGTCAATGTAAAACGTTAAATAAAATATTGACAGTAGTACAAAAAGTATATTATGTATATTTGCATGGTTTTTATTAACCTGTTTTTTTGAAATTGCAAATAACACTTTTAGAATTCTTCTACTCTAATTTTAGAATTGAAAAGATACATTGTATTATAAACAGATGAAATAATTCATTTTTTAATAAAATAAATAATCTAATTATTTAAAGTCGAAGTAGAGTTATAACTTTTAAATAATATTTCTTTTTTATTTATAAGATTTTTTTTTAAAAAAATGTACAAATAAATATACATGATAATCTCCGAAGTTATCATTTCTGGACATAATTAATATGTCTTGTTAATATTTCTTTTTTGCAAGTAGTTTATCTTTAATCAAACTGTAACATACAAAACGTACAGCTACTGAAAATTAATTAATTTACCTTGAAATGATTTCAATAAATTATTTTTCCAGCATAAAGCGTGTGTCGTAACGGAACTACTGGATTACTTGAAATTAATATGTTGTATCTTAGTTTTATCTAATGTAAACACTTACAAAAATAGATACAGCAACCGTTATGTTACAAAAAATACCAGTTAATAACCATATTTTTAACATATTACAACGAAACTGACTACAATAATAATGATAATAATTTTTTCTTCGTATGTTACACGCCCGTTGAATATTTATGCAGGAAATAGCGAAAAATAAAATTTATTACGTTTATTCATTAAATTATACTCTCAATTAATATATACATAATTTGTTCAATTTGAGTATAATATTAACATAATATATTGTTATCTCCGTATATTATAATGGCCGCGCTCATACCAGCGTTTTTGCGAAACATGTTTTCCAGCATAAATTTAAATTATTATTAACTCATATCAAGACACACATAACAATAAATATACAAAGTTAATCAAGATAAGTGAATAACAAATGTTATCAGTAATATCTTACGGCAATGTAAGCACTTTCACATGATAATTAGTGACCAAGTTAAACCAGTGTGACTTATAAATTAATGACTGTAAACAGAAAAACATATAATTGACTTCCTCTTATCCAGTTTCGGCATAGTGTTCGTTTGTTTTTGATGGAAATCGACGATAATAATATGTGTATACAATTTTTTTTTTGTAATACTTAATCATATATTTTCAAATCGTAACTTTATAGTTGGACACAAACTAAATTATACGCAAGTCAAATTTATTAGTTTCAGTCGATAATTGTAACTTTATTATGACAGAAAAATAATATACTGCTACGTACCTGTATCAATAATTTATATATACATATATATATATATATATATATATATATATATATATATATATATCAACAAAATAAATAATTTTTATTTTCATTCTATTCTATTTTTAAGAAATTTAGTTAAGAAATATTAGATTCTTTTACCTTTCACAACGCTATATAAGACGAATAATAAAGTATATAATATATAAATCTAAGAAACTAATTTCAAGCTATAAACATCTACAACAGTTACAACAAACAATCTTTAATAGTTCTATTAAAGATTGTAGGCCGTTTGCAAAACGATTCTTACAGACTATTCCGCCAGTTGTATACGAACAGACAATAACGTACCTATATTATTTACTGGACATCTTGGGTATTTACGAGCTATTGTGTTCCTCGAACAGATAGACAGACTGGCAATCTAAAGTATACAGGTTATTGAGATGGTCATTCTGTTTTACTGTACGGTTCAGATACTACAGTAAAATGAGTAAAAATGTATGAATTATTACCACTGTCATATCCGACCGATGAAAAACTCGTTAAACATAACAATTTGCAAAGAATATTTATTAAATGTAGATAATTCGGTATAAATTTGTGCATATATTATAGTTGGAACAAATAACAGCAAGTTTTAATTATTTAAGTAATTATACGCATATATATATATATATATATATATATATATATATATATATATATGCTAATTTAACAGAATAATAATTAAGCAAATAATTTATTTTATTCATTTTCATATTTAATTTGTATAAATATTTACGTTTACATTTTTATTATTGATAATTTCATCTTAATTATTTAAAAAATGATCATTAATTTCATATAAAATTAATATCTGAAATCACCAAGTAGAAAATAGCTAATTACATGTGATTTGTATTTTAATATATATATATATATATATATATATATATATACACACACACACACATATTTATATATATATTGTATAAACATACAATAATTTTTCATATATAAAAATGAAAATTATTATTTTAATAATTTAATAAAAAAGTCATTGTATCAGTTGTAAATAGATACTAAATAATATAACCAAGATGAATATTTTATTTATTATACATATAAAAAATATATAAATTAGAAAATTATTTCTGATTCTGATTATATTTGTAGTTCATTCGTAACAGGTTTTTTTTTATAGAAGTACTTTATCTTTTAAGAAATACATTCTTGATTTAAACGCAAAAAACAGTTTAAACACATTCAAATATAATAAAAACAAATATTTTAATATATAGCAGTTTAATATTTGAAAGTTACAATAGAATCTCATTAAAAAGGCAATATTTGACATTTTGTTACAAATATTTATTGTATTTTTTTAAAAATAAATAAGAAAAATAATTTCAAAAGAATAATATTTTAAAGGTTACAATAATAAACAACTTTTAAAGGTTACAATAATACAAAAGAATAAACAATTTTTTGTTTAGATTATTGTGAATTTCGTTTGCATTATTTTTTTTCATTGACGATTTTAATGCCTTTTTATGACGAATCATTCTGACTGTACGTACAACGCCACACACACAGATACACACTTATATATATATATATATACATATACATATACATATACATATACATATACATATACATATATATATACATATATATATATATATATATATATATATATATAGATTACAGATAGATAGATAAGCACAAAGATTGCAACTGATAAGATTGTAAAAATTATAATTTGATATTAAACGTGAATAAGTTACCATTAATCATTACTACATAAAAAATTAAAATATGAATAAGTATCAAATACGATAAAGTGAAAAATGATTAAAGTGTAGTTATATTCTTGATTAAACGTTTAAATTGAAAAAAATGTATTATTTATCAGATTTTCTTCTAAAAATTCTAACTTAAACTATTTTACTAGCAAACTATTTTATCTATCTATCTACCAAACTATTTTAGTACTTGTTTTTATAAGGGCAAATAAATTGGAATAAATGCCAAATGTGTCAAAGTGAATATTGAATAAATTTTAGTCAAATATAGAAATACAAATCTAAAATAATGACAAACACATACTTTACACATATTTCAACATAACATATCAAATTGTTTTAGATATCGAATTGTGTTATTGACATCGAACTATTTTACAAATCTTTTTTATTACAAAAAAATAGACAAGTATCACATGATGTACAGAAAATTGATGATATTTTAGTTTGGTATTGAAATATAAATTCATATTTATGACAAATATACTTCACTCGTATTTTCATATTAAAAAAAATAATTCTCACTGTTTTACTGACCAAAGAAACATTTAATTATTATTTTTTGATGAAAATTCAATTAAGAAGAACATTAAGAATTTTTACAATTGAAAATAACAACTCAAACACATATTCTAAGTAAAAAAAATATAATAAAAGCTATCAAAAAAATGTACATTTTATTTCAGTGTACACCTACTTCAGATTTTTATAGATCTTAGATATATTAATGCTCGAAACTCAGTATTCAATTCAAAACTTGAACTCATAAAAAGCGTAAATTATCTCTAAACTTTTTTTAAATTATTTTAGATTGCTCATAAAGATAACTATGGTAATATTTCAATTTATAAAGAAATATATTTCATTTTGAGGCAATTTATCTGTTCATACATCTTTCTATAAAAAAAAGTATGATATACGTGAAATAAATTAGATCAAAATCATTGATTTAAATTTTTAAGATATATTTTTTACAACCAGCAACTTTATTCAAAATAGTTTCTTTTTTGTATCAGTTATTACTAACATTTCAGAATATTAAGTGTTAATGAATGAAGCCAGCGTGAGTTTTACATAAGATATTAAAATTAATTGCTACGCCACTGTTGATACCCACACACACACACCTTAATATATATATATATATATATATATATATGTAAGTACACATATGTACGTAGTTATTTATTTAATAACATATTGAATTATTCATACTTAATGCATTTTATTACCGTTGTAATTTTTTACCACCATTTGACGTGTTTATCTACAATATTATAAATTACGTATAAATGCGAAAGGTATTTCACATATTAAATATTTATTTTTCCCATTTAATCGTAGTATATAATTAATTTTGCACATTTATTAGTAGATATTAATCGATTCAATACAAGTGATTAATAATTATTCCTGTACGTTTTTTTTTTCGCAGTGTATAATTTTATCTTATATTTAACAAGACATTTAACAAATGCGTTTTGATTCAGTCAATATCCTCAATGATTGATTAATGATTAGTGTATATTGAAATATGATTCAGTATGATGTTACACCGTTAAGCGACGTATTGATTAACGACACGTTTTCTCTATTCCACATTGTTGTAACTAATAAGTAGCCATATATATATATATATATATATATATATATATATATATATATATATATATATATATATATGTATATATAGGTATATGTGTGTATATATGTATGTATATGGATTGAATAACAGTTTAAAAAAAGGGATTCAGCAGCTATCAACATAATGGCCGTTAGTGACTTAACCGCAAGCATAAACGAATGTGTAAAAACAAATGCTTTATATTCGATTAGCATAAATTTACACTTTATAACTATAAATAATATACCTGTGGCGAGGCAATTGACTAGTTTCTCATTTAATTTAATTTCGTAAATGAAATGAATCATATTTGTAATCCTCACAACTATATCTGCGGACATGAGAAGTTGTTTAAGCGATGCGACTAGCAGTAAGCAGCTATAATTCACTGTTAATTGCGTACTTCTTAAAATTCAACATGAAGCTATTAATTAGAGGTTTCATAATTTAAAAATAATATAAAGTTTTTTCCCGTAAGTGTGATATTGTAATATACAAATTAATTTTCACCTACAGGTGATACATTAGTCATTTTACATGTCATTAAAGTGAATATTTAGAAAACAATGGTCGAGATATTTATATTTCTTTTAATTAGATGGTGTGCGTTTCAAGAAAGAATATTCACATAAACGATATATATATATATATATATATATATATATATATATATATATATATATACATGCATACACTTATTTATCCATGTTAAGCTTTTTCCAAATAAAGTTGTTATAATACGCGGTGTACGTTAATAACAATGTATATATATTTATATACACATATTATACAGTAGTGTATAATACAGATATGTCATAATAATTTATTACACACTTCATAAAATGTTGAATATGTATATTTTTTATCGTCTTTGTTACATTTATCTGTACTTTTATCTCCATTATTAAGTATTATTTATTAAGATTGCCAAGTATATTTTAACGCTATTATATATGCATTGTTTTTAAACCGTTAAATGTATTTTTATGTATTCTTTAAATTTCGTACATATTTATCTCTCTCTCTTTCTCTCTCTCTATATATATATACAATCATACATGGATGATTTTCATAATTATTTTGTATTTTTTTGGTTGTTTTATAAAAATATCCATAATTCAATTATGTTTAATAGCAGTAATTAGTTTTATATTACAATCGTTAATTTTCTTATAAGAGTTTATATTTATAATTGATTTAATTGTGTTCGAATTCATATATAATTAATTACTGTCTTGGGTTGCTAACAAGTCGACTGTAATTATTTTCTTAATTAATTGAATCGAATAATGTTTTTAATGGAAACAATTATCATTATTACAAAACATATCTTAGAGAATAAATACATGAATGATTTTCTATACAGAAAAATGATAAAGTGTAATAAAAAAATATCAAATCCATATCCACTGAAACCCTTACTTGCATAATCCTAAGAGTTCGTGTACTAGACTGTATTAGTAGTTTTATTTGAAAATAAAAATATTTAAATATTTTTTTTTAGTACATAATATTGTTAGTAATTTGTAGTAGTGTGTATTTTTTTAAAAAAAATCATAAACCTTGACCAATAAGTTTAATTAATGAGCCAGTGGTTATCTATTCGGCATTGGTTTTAAATCTATCTATAAATGTACATGGTTTTCTTTGAATATACTTAAGCTATCTCGAATTGTTTCTTTCATTAACGGCCAAGATTATTGTGCTTGTACGTATATATTAGGTTTTCCTCATGCATCAAGATAAAGTAAGAGTAGGCATATAAAACGTAGATGGGGGAGACGACATCCGCGAAGGTGTGAATATGTGTGTATTTTGTTAGCTCCCACTATATATGGAAATGTTGGCTGCCGTAGAACAATATATTATTAGGCTGTCAGCGTTACATAAGCATAAGTAATGAGCGGCAGTGTGTGTACATGTGACTGTACATGTATGTGTGTTCATCTGGAGACTTCATTTATTTAACTTAATGCTCCAATTAAAAGTTGGCTCAACACGAACTTGTTTTTGGTGCCATCATGGACACAACATGTGTTGAATTATATAATTTATTACTGTTCTACTGAGTGCTTTATTGTGCTACACAACATTTCTTTTATTTTAGAAGCACTCGATCCACGATGTTTATTTATTATGCGCAAACATTAGATTTATGATAATTGATTAGTTTTGTATGTTATGTTAATTGTTTAGAGAATAATGTATGGGAAATACATTATTGTAATTAAGATATTAACAAAAAATGTTTTTCAGACAACACAAGATAAATAGCATGTGCAAACATTATATATATATATATATAATATGTATGTATGCAAAATATGTTGTAATTTCTCATCAAATATTCTCTACGTACAAAATATTTTATTTCGAAAATAATACGAAGATTAAATTTTGAAATAATGCAGTTGTTCATACAAATATAATTACCCATGAATAATTCATTACGTTCTTTTACATAAATATTCTGTGTAATTAATACATATATTTCCCCATACGATATATACATATATATATATATACAGTTGTATAAAAATGAAATACACAATTACTCGAAAAACAAATTGCAATTAATTGTTAAAAAAACTTGAAAAATAGTAATATTTTATATAAAAATCTTTTATTTTTTTATTTTCATTACTTAATCAAACATATTAAATGTTTTATCAGTACTTACATAATATCTTCCGGAGATTTACAGCTAGTACTATTTATTTAACACTTTAAAGCACATGTGATACATTTATGATATTGTTATATTATTATTTTTCAAAATAGAACAACATAAATTATATACCAAACCATAGAGCATTTATAGAGTCAAAAATTAAAATTATATATGAATATAAATTCATAAACTACATATATGGATATCGTGCTTTTACAAACAATTCGAAAATTCTGAAACATATTATATATATATATATATATATATATATATATATATATATATATATATATATACATTATTAGAACCAATGTATAAGTATATAATATTTTATATAGTAATAGGACAAGTTGAAATTGCATTTCGAGAAGATGAGTGTGCGACTCGTTTCAGGAAATTGATAAAATCATGTTTTATTACTTCATTATGTTAGTCACAGCCACATACAAACAAAAGATACAGATCCGCAGATGTTATTGGACTGTGGCCATATTGCACAGTTCGATTCTGTGTTTTCGTTTCAACAGAGTTTCATATAAAGATTGAACTTATATGTTCATATAAATATAAGAAACGTTTTACGTTTAAAATTATAAGAATTTTTATAACTTGATTCGAAAATTGAAAGACGATCTACTATTTTACTTTTTTTTAAATAGTACTCATATTATTTTTTTTTATTAATACAATAAATAAATTTAATGAATTTATATTTTTATGAGTTTAAAAACATTTCAAGTCAAAAATGTACTATCATGAATCACTTATGAACTGTTTTTGTATAATTTTTATATAATTGAAAATTTCTTAAATAAATAATTGTTTTCTGATATTGAATAATTGATCAAACATTTTTAAGTTCATAATTATAATACTAGATACATATATAACACAATTTAATTTTTCGTAACTGTAAATTATTGATTAATTAGTTCTTTCACAGAAAATATAAATTAATTAATATAAATATAACACACACACACACACACACATATATATATATATATATATATATATATATATATATATATATATATCAATATATGCTTTAGAAAGTATATATTAGGAATGACGTTTTAGATATATTGCTACTTGTTCAAAGCAGCAATGTTTCGTCATGGGTTTGTGACTTTACCACGCATTGAAATATGTCATTTAATTAATTATTTTATAATATTATAAAAATATAAGATTAATAATTTAAATACAATCTATAAAATCAATTAGAACTTTCTATTAAATGATATCTTTTCATAATGATTATTTGTATGCAATCATATAATTTCCATTAAACTTTGTTAAATAAATGAATAAATTGTCAATCATGTTTTAACAATTACGTTTTAATATTTAAAAAAAGAAATACAGTAATCGATTCGTGCAATAAATTACTTCAGTCTAGACTAATAGTTTCTGTTTGACTCGTTATATTTTTAATAATAAAAATAATATCGAAATAAAGTGTGTGATTAATGTGGAAGGGTACAATGTGTTAAATTCTCTTGTTTTTCATATTTTCAATTTACATTGGATTGAAATTTGTAAGTCTTTTGATTTAAGTTTATTTTTTGCATTTTACATTGTTGAATTTCCAAATATTTAATATTAAATGTCTATTTAAGACGAAACATCCATATTTTAGATCTTTGCATTCAATTAATACTCTAGTGTTTTCAGAACAGAATGTAAATTTCATATATTCCTATAGTAGCGAAGCTTCAGTACAAAAATAAATAAGCTATTTCTTTCACTATGTAATTATAAACCTTAATTGCCATCATTATAAATTAGACTGAGTTTTCTTGCAATATTGGCAATGTGCCTTTCCTACGATAAAGATGATGCTCAGATATTTGCAGAAAACAATAACTTACTACTTCTAATCCACTGACAAAACAGAATATAAAGATAAAAGTTAGTCGATTAGTAAACCTTATAGTAATTATATATATATATATATACAGGGTGTATGTGTAATATAAATACGTGCTAGCGTGTAATTCCACACAACATCGACTGAATCTTAAGATTAAAACTCCGTGGAAAAAACACAAAGGTATTGCGGATGACCAGGGGCTACCATGCGATGCCCACCGACAGATAATACGCGTTTTGCACGTTGGTGGCGACATTCGCGGCGGCGACGACGTGCACTAAAACTGCGCTCACTACATAAAATGTGTCTGGTGAACTTCGTGTAGATCAAAGATACAGACCACGGTGACACATAACGCGCCCAGCTAATCGTTTGTGTGCAATAAATTTAGCGCGAGTTTTAATACGTACACGAACGTATCTACCACGTATGATTTATGCTTTTTTATTTATTTAATGGCTGCTTTCGAGGCGTGTTAAGGATTCATTAAACGAACGAGGATAATATATATTTTTTAATAACCGCACTGGAAATATCTACACACAGCCGATATAAAAACATACATAAAACGAAAATGTATTTCGCATAATGAAAGAATGGTTTTGTGACCATTTTGATCACGTTCGGTTGTATAATTAAAGAAAATAATAAATCACTGAATATTATTTAGTACTACAGAGAATATTTCAAACATTTTACCAACCAACAATTATTATTTAATTAAAGAAAAAAATGAAACTTTAAATAAAAATATAAATATAATTTTCTATCTGTTCCAAAAACAATTTTATCTTTTATTTTCATATCTAAATTTAAATGACCGATACATCTATTAAATAACTGAATTTACCTAGGCTGTGAATGAATGACTGCAAAATATATATTTTCAAATGTACAAAAACAACAATAATATTTTTAAATTAAAATATTAATATAGAAATATATGAAGTTGTTTTTTTAATAAGATAATAAACATAAAATTCTTATATTTTTGAACATTTTAATTTTAATAAGAAAATATAATATGAATTTACATTATATTTAATTTATTTACGCGTTTTTTCGTGATTCATTCATAAATAAATCGTTTAAACTTTTTTACAATAATGTAATTAGTTTCTCGATGAAATATATATATATATATATATATATATATATATATATATATATATATATATATATATATCTTTAAATCAGATTCTAACTATCAAAAAATAGGTGATGGAGTTAGTTCAGAATCACGTTGTTTATATTTTATCATTTTTTTAGAACAATCTAAAGTTTTTCGTTATATATATATATATATATATATATATATATATATATATATATATATATATATATATCAATGTGATCAACAATGTGATTTATTCTTGAACTTTTAATTTATGAACAATTGTTTATATCGTTTTGTTTTATTAGACAAATGATTCAATGTTATTAATGTAAAACTATTTATTTTCTGGCATATATATATATATATACATATATATATATATATATATATATATATATATATAATTGTATAAATATAAATTTCTTAGTATTTATAATTTCGATTTTTTCAAGAATATATCTTTGCAAACACTGTTTCGAGTGCCTCATAAATTGTTTTTAAAGAATTCCCAACGGACAAAACAATAAATCGTCAGCTCTTCGTGTATACGAATTGGCATCGAGCAAAAAACAACAGCCTAAAGTAAGCAACGATTAAGTCATTGAGTGAAATTTGCGGATATAATTATTTTTACGTGGTTATATATCTTAAACATAATGACTCGCCGGTTATGTCACCCCTATGTAAACGACAGTCGCGAACACCGAGGGCAGGTCATGCAACGCGACCGTCACGCAACCTCTTACTTGTATTTCGTCTTCTTCCTCTTCGTCGTCTTCTTTAATAACATCTTCTGGCGCAGACGCACGCAGATCTCTATCTCCATGATTCAGTGGATTGTATTCCACATGTCATGATGGTATCTCGCAGTGCTTCTACCGAACATGCGAAAATAACTGATTCCACTCTTGCAATAAAAGTCAGTACATAAATACTGTTTTCACATTGTATTCGATTTTCATTGTCTCTGTCTCTCGTTCTTAAGAAAACATAATTATCGTTTGCAATCATTACTTGTCAAGATACCGGCCATGTTCTATAAAGTCCGTACAGTATAATATGGATTTTAATTAAGCCATACCTGTCGTAATTGTTTCCTTTTCATATAATAATTAACTGCCGCGTTGGTATGCAGAAAAATTAACTTAATTCTTGTATTTATGGGTTGTACGATTATTATATTTATATGAATTTCGCGATCGTACACGAATGCACTTCATGGCATTCCGTTAATTACTTTACATTCTATTATATTTAATTACGTTTTTTTATCTGTTTCAGTTACACATATAGTTTAAACAAATTTAAAAAAGTGTTATTATACGCTCGTTGAGTTTTATTACTGGCATATTTTAAATGTTTTCTGATTCTGATAAGATACGATCATATAAATATATTTTTTATAATTTTTAAATTTAAATTCACGAATGAATTATTTATTTTTACTGGTTATAATTATGAAAAGAAACACACATATTTATAACTTATATGATTATTATCGCAAATTAATTTTTACTACAGTTTACACAATTTATTGATTTCATATTTTAATTTTTAAGTGTATACGTTTTTTACAGTAAACAATATAATTTATTACTCATTATATATATTTTTTCAGTTTATTTAATAAATTGTGAGATTCATTTCTAGCTAATAATTTTAAAATACATTTTTCAATTATTTTATTCATTAACTTTATTTACACTACCTTTCTGTAAACAAATTTCACAATTTTTTAATTTAATCCGTATTTTATGATGAAAAAACCGTTTTACATGAACATATTCGTCAACGTACAATAGATACGTATTTGAATAGATATTTAATTTTTATTATAAAAGTCGGAAAAAATAAACTTTTGGGTATTTCTAATCAAATAAAAATCACACAATCACAAAAAGGCTTTTTTCAATCCAATAAACTATTAAAACTGTTCTATTCTTGGATAACAACATGTTTATGTCATGCAAAAAGTAGTATTTAAAAATAAAAATTAACACTAATTTAAATATAGCTGACTTATTACTTTTATGCCAAATTGAATTAAAATCAGAAAGTTCAATAAATAGTCAAAACAAATTTTGCTTTAGAAATGTTAAAAACATGTTAGATCTATTGTATATTGAATTAAAATATTTATATTCAATAACATAATAATTATATTCTTAATGATTTCTATTTGTAAAAAGAAAAGCTAGATACGTTTTTTTCAAAATATATTATTTTAAATTAAAGAAAAAGATATTCTATAATATGTCTAATGCAAAAATTCATCAAATATAATTCTAGTATCAATAAATAATAAAATAATTCCTGATAGAAATCTATTTAAATAGAGTCATCATAATACAAATGGTCTAAATAAGCATAATGTATGTAAATAAGGTTTATTTTGATTAGATAAAGATTTAGACTTTATAAAAGTTCACTCACCAAAAAAAAAAAATCAAAATGGAAGTTGATAGACTCACCTGAAACAAAAGAAAATACATTTATTAAAATATTAATCTAAATATAATTATTTAAATATATAATGTTTTGAAATTATTAAAATAAATAATTTAAAAATTGAAAACATCACACTTTAGATATTCCTTAGGATTAAATTAAAATATGAATAAATTAACATTTCATTTAAAACAAATACAAATGTTCAAATCATCACAAATGTTTAATATTTCAAAATAGATACAAATTTTATTTGAATTTTTCGATTTTTCAGCATTTAAAGATTTGTTTATAAAACTAAAGCAATAATTACATTTATGTAAAGTTGTTTTCTCATTTTTGTAGCAGTTAATTAATATTTCAATGATAATAGACTTAATAGTTTAATAGAGAACTCTATTAATTGTGATTTGAGAACATTTCGATTGCTGTTTACAGTTAAACGATATCCATCACTGTTCTCCTAGAAGATTGTTTACTTTCCCCATAAAATAATCACTTGTAATTATACCACACATTCTTATTTGCATTTGTATTCAGCTATATTATATTTATGCATATTAAAATCAGATCTGTAGTTAAAATATCGTTTCAGAATGTAAGTCGTTATTAAATCGTTGATAAACAGGGTACCAATTTTCGTTCTGATATCAAAAAACATCACAACGTCAAGACAATATAAAAATTTCACGATCACGGTCGCCTTGGCGAACTTGTTAATTGGGTTTTGAAATATTTTGCATAATAAGAATTTAATTATTTAATGGTAAGCTGCCTAAGCAAGCGTACGTATTAATTAAGGTTCATAAAAATGATGGATGGTTGGAAAAAGTGGATATATATAATACTCGAGTCGCGTTTCAGATAACGCATAACTTATGATTATCTACTATAAAGTTGTTGTTGTGGACGAAGAACCAGTTCTCCCGCGAGTGTTGCTGAAGTGCCAATTACCGCGCAAACGGGCCAGAAAACATTCTACCCCGCCGAACGTCTCACACAGTCGAACGTTTCCTGCTACGAATAGTCGGGCGTGTTTTGGAAGAAGAGGAGATAAATGCTGCGTAGAGCCGCGATATAATTAATTTAACCGGTGTTGGATCGTTCATTGATATCGTTATATGGATTCACCTGGTGGACGTTCGTTTGCGTAATGCGGGGCACAGCGTGGTCACTCATGTTTGACACATTATTTACACAGAACCGGTTCCGCACGGACAAAATTTATTATGCGGTTATCGATACATACATACATATATATATATATATATATATATACATACATACATACATACATATATATATATATATATATATATATATATATATATGTATGTGTGTGTGTATGTATACAAAGGGGCATAAAGGGAATCAGTATGATTAGAAGAAGAAATTAGTTTATTGGTAAAAAAACGCGTCTGCCATGTTAATAGATTATTAGACGAGCCTTTTTTCATCCTCGGTACAAAGATGGTCAAAATTGTGATTAACATGTTGACAAAACGGAATATAAAATGATCTCTTTTTTAATAATAGTATTTAAAATAATTACGGGAAACAATTATGTTACTAACTTTGTAGTTTTACGATTTAATTTCTCTGCATCGAAAATAATCGACCTTTAATCAATATTTATTAAAAGAGGTATTATGTGTAAGTGAACATTTTATTATTAAAAAATGTCTGATTCATAGATACAATGTTTAAATCATAGTAATTTCATTTATTTACACTTAATATTTTTAAATTATTATTTGTGAAAAAAATGTTGATCTTATTATACTGGTTAGACATCGACATCTTCAACTGTCAACTGGACCTTCTACAGTGAGTATTTTTTTTCCTTTTAATCTTAAAGATACTTTCTATTTTAATAAATCCATTGCAAGGAACAAACAACCCTGATTAATATAAAAGTACAGTGTATTCAATTTCTGATAATATGTAGTATGATTTATTTGTTTTAGAATAAAATGAAAATTGACCAAAACTAACTCTCCAGTTTATACAAATCTTTTTTTATATCTTATAAGTGTATTTTATAAAACGTACCAATTTTTATGGAGATATAAAATGAAATATTTATATCAATTTCTAGACTTTATACGATTCCAAAGCTATCAAATGATATTATACTCAACTTATTTTTAACGATTACGATACAACTTCATAAAAATGTCGCGAATTGTATTAAAATTTGTAATGGTATCGCATGCTGCTGGTATGAAAATAATATCGAACGATTATCTTTTAAATTTGACTCAACTTAACGATGCGTTAACTATATGCATTAGCTGTATATATATAAAGTACGATTATGATCGTTTATATTGAACTGAACGATAACATCATTTAAATTGCAAACTATCGTTTTAAAATAAAATTTAACGTCTATATACATGGTCGTGTCTGTTTCAGCACGCTTCGTCAATAGACAACAATGGGGGAAAAGAATACTGAATAAAAAAAAAACAATGAACGCAAAAAAGTATTTTATCAGAAAATAATGTTCTCTAAATGTCATTTCACCCACACCCCATCAAATATTTTCATTCTGGCAGCGTCGTCGTCGTCGTCTCTATCGATATGAAAACGCTGTCACTATACACATACATATATTTCACCGATGCATGTTTTATGATTGCAATAAATATCTCGATAGACGATCTTTTAAATTATAACTCCGATAGATATTTGCCCACTCAACTATCCGGGGAGGAGTCGTGGCCGTAATTTATGACGCCATTTATCAACGTTCCACACCCTCTGTTAACTGCGGAGCCAATTCGGAGATGTATGTTGTCGATACCGAACCGTGTTCCTCCCGGGATGTTGTTTCAGCTCGACTGCCTGACCCCATTCGTTTCTCTAATGTCTTCTTTTAACTTTCGCCGACACTGATATTTGATTAATGATCGACCTTTCATGCGGCCCGACGATAGCATCTCTGGCGCGCGGATTAAACAAATCATTTTATTACATCGCGCCGCATTTCATTGGAATGACGACGCACATTGCTCCTTTACTCTTACTCTTTAGTAATTGACGCTAGCTGCAACTCTATTAACATTGCTGTGCTTTGTCGTTTTAGAATCAATCTATTACAGATGATGACAAACTAGATAATGCTGAGCTTCTAACTGTTCACTAGCCTGTCAGCATTATGACGGTTATAAATGAACGAGTCAATTTTTTCCCCTTTTACTCGCTTTTACATTATTATTTTTATTGTTATTTAATTCAACACATAACATGGAAACCTACGCTACAAACACATAAAATAAATAATTCAATACAATAGAATATTTATCTTTTACAGTACATGTAAGAGCAGCATCGATCAGACTGAAGAAGCAGTAAGACATTCTTTAAAAGTTTCCCTAATACATTCGTGAAATTACTGAGATAATTGTAAATATTTCTCACTCGCATTTCATTTTATTACAGCATTACATCATTACAGCATTTTTCACGTACACTTTGTAATGACTTTTATATTATTTAATTAATATTACTTTACTAATAACTGTATAGAAATATATATATATATATATATATATATATATATATATATATATTTGTTAATAATTTTTAATATTTTTATTTAACATCAAATATTAACTTTAACTATCTTTAAAATAACTTATGTTATATTTTATTATATATATATATATATATATATATATATATATATATATATATATATATATATATTATCGTGTAAGTATAGGTAAAAGTTCACAATTAAATACGACTTAATTTTAAGTGAAATTTTCCACAAATACGATAATGTTATTTAGCAATTTACGTTCCAACATATAGTAAGTTGTGTTTCCGGTTTGTCCGCTACGACGAATAAAGCGTTCCAATCTGTTCTCGGCTTCCCTTGTGCTTTCCCATGGGACTAATGTGATCCAATCCGACCTATTCTGCTCGACTCCGTGCCAAGGTTAACTCGGGCGATAATAGACCGTATCGCAGAGCTTTACCAAAACGCCAGTACATTAATTAGAGACAAGAGAATTAGCCTGCAGGATTATTTCTAATACTTATACGTTGATGTTTACTTTATACTTCATTTAAAGATCATAAATTGTTTAACACTGATATTAGAAACAGCAGCTATTTTTTTCACATATATTTCTGAGTGGCTCGACAACAGGTGAAGAACGTTTCTTTTTTACAAAAAATACAGACATTGATGAAATTATTATACATACACAGTTGTGTATATACTTGACAGAAATAATTATAACTGAATAATAACTTAAATGTTATTTTTGTTATCTTAATTTTAATTATTTTTTTAAAGCAGAATTTTTCAAGTGGAAAATTAATTTTAACTTTGCATTTAAAGTACCTCTACATATATATATAAATATATATATATATATATATATATATATATATATATATATATATATATATTAATATTCTTTTGAATAAATAGCAATACACTGAAAAATCCTACTTGGAATATTTATAAGTAAATTTAATAAGATATTTATAAAATATTAGTATTTTGGATCAATTATTATGTCTAAATGAATTATTTTTTTAAATAATTATTTACTGATAAAAAGTCATAATTGGAATATAAAGAGAGTACTAGATAGTTTCAAATTTATTTTTTTTAAAATTGGTAGTATTTTTTTGATTATTAACAAAAAGAATTGTAGTTTTAAATACATAATTTAAATATTTTTTTTATCAAGAAATATACATATCATTGTATCATTTAATAAATAAAATAAATTTATATTTTAAAGTATTTATTTCTATTTATTACCGAAAATAACTACTAAAGGAAATTGTATTATAAAAGTGTATATTTTATATGATTTTAGTATTATTTTAAGATATTGCGTATAATTAGAATAACGACCTGTCTCAGAACGAAACGAGTTTAATGTAATCTTTAAAGATATTCCATAATCGATCCCAACACCCGCACAAAGAGTGATATTGCATCATGATCCATAATCCAATCTCGCTCGCGGAAACTCGGCCACCTGTCGGTCCCACCGCACCTAGCCTCATTAATATGATAGAGCTCATCTGTTGATGTTGTTCCGATGACAGTTGGGCAAATTGCTAGTGACACTAATGTTGTGCATGACAAGTCGTGTTACTGATTAAGCTGTCTGATAACGGATTTAATGGAACAGTATTACATTTAACATGCGCATTTATAATTAATTTAAAATTTACAAGCGTCTCACAACTTACTTTCAAAATTACTAATCTGGTCTAGTTATGAGATTAATTATACTACGAAGGCAAGTTTACGCTATGCAGTAGTTGTAACGATGTATGAATAGTGACAACACGAACATAAGAAAGTATTTATTAGTGTTCTGTAGTCTATTGACAAAATCTTGTCGACAATTTTTTATCGGCATTGATAAATCATTCTTTAAGGCTAAGATAAAAACACTAAATAAACATATAATTATCCATATATGGTATATATATATATATATATATATATATATATATATATATATATATAAATCACATAATCAAAACCTCTTCTTAATAAATCTTTACAATGTCGATAGATTCAGTGAAATTTATTTTACTTCAATAGAATTTTGACAAGAATATTTTACTTACATTAATGTTTTTCCAAAAAAATATAAAGTATCGTTTTATAAAATGGTTACACAATTCGAAATTATTTAATTAGATGTTATTTTAATCATTTAATTTATATTCACCCGTACGATCATAAATTTTGTATTTAATTACGACAGATGAGAAGATTGATGCATTTTTTAAAATTTAAACAAATAAATCTCATATACTACATAAGAAGTTTAAAAAATAGTTACTTAGACTTATTGGAAAATAATATCTGCACGTAATAAATGAGATCAATTTACTTTTTATAACAATAAACCGATATGTCAATAATTCAATATATCAATTTAAACAAAAAAATCTGAAACATTTCACGGTTAACGTAAGTTCTTAGAAAATCAATTAAATAAAACATACATAAGAGCGATATATATATATATATATATATATATATATATATATATATATATATATATATATGTGCATTTGTATATAAGAAGATAGGTAATTCCATGTAAATGATTATCCTTACAAAAAGAATACATGTGATGGCATTCGGTTTTGACAACACCCGAAAGCTCCGGATGTTTATAGTAGCTCGAGTCACTTTGTTCACACCACGGCTGCTGCGGGGCGGATCAGTTTCGCAAAGCGTTGCCGCACGCCATTTGTCTTTGTGGAATCAATCTCGGTAGTTTATTTATCTTGCATTGTAATGGCTTATTATTTGTCTTCGCTCGGATGAAATGAGACACCCGCAAACCTACTATGCCACAATCACAAGGGGTGTTGAGAATATAGTGTACGAGCGGTAATTAATCAGTGTCGTGGCCTGACGCACACATGCTTCACCCCACCTCTGCACGTTCGCCGACCACCGCTGATGGATCACCACGTCGCCGCTGACAATCAATCAACAACGAGCACACACAAAACTTATAGCTTCATTCTCACGTTACCGCAACCTGGTGGCTATTGATTTCCGTGTCGTAATGGACGTTGATACAGCGTCATTAATTGTATGATGACCCGCCGATAGCCTGGGACGTATAAAAAAACACTCCATGCTTTCTAGAGACGAGATTAATTGGTGGTCAGACATGAACAAATGACATTCACGTCTGTAAAAACACCGTATTCTCGCGTATTATATTTTATTTTGATGAGTAATTATCATCGGACGAGAAAGTTATAAACATACACAAAATTATTTACTAATGATTATGTAGTAACAAGCTGTGAAATCGCACTAAACAGATTATTAATTTTTCTGTCGTGGTTCTTTTTTATGACATTTGTACTGATGATTTCATAAAAGAACATCATAAAATGTATTTTTGCAAAAAGAACTTTATTAGATTGTTAAAATGTAATATTACATTTGACAGTTTAATTTTTATTCACAGCGCTGAAACTGAAATTATTTTATGTTGAACAATCTATGGTTAGAGATAAAACACAATAAATATAGTAGAGTATCATTTAAAACCTGTTAAATGCAGTCACTGAATTGTCTATCACGTTTGACTATTAACATTTGTTATGAGTTTGAATCTATATATTTTAATATAATTTTTAACACTGAAATAATTTACATAGAAGCTATTTAAATAATAATGAGAACCATTTTTGACAGACGTTAACTAACTATTTTTGTATGATGAAAAATTTATGTTCTTTAATATCAGTCTTTAAAATATGTTAAAAGAGAATTTTAATTGATGAAAGAGAAAAATTTTAAGCATGGTACTAGTTTTGTATTTAATTCTTAATATACTGCAATTTTTTAAAATCTATTATATATTCAATAATATAACTACCGAACATGAAATAAATTTTGAATATAAAACAATTATTCTTTACTAAACAATTCTTTCAATATATGAGAAATAATTACCTAATGATAATGTAAAATTTATTGTAAATTAACACTTTTTTGAATAAAACGTCTGTAAAATAGTTAGTTTTTCTTTAAATACATTTCAGTCTAATGAAATTCTGTTTCAAGTATTGTTATTCTTTATAAAATATGCTTATATTCAATGTTACGATTGGTCGATGATCGATGTTGTCGCTGTTGAAAGTACATATCTGATTGATGATGATAATATATTTTACTGACAGTAAGCAAATGATTCTAATTAAAGTAATTATTATGTTCCTGTCACATGAGAATCGCGAATATTAATCGTACGAGTAGAGACATAAGTTTGTTTCGTATCAGTTTATTTCTGATACGTCGGGTGCATCAATGCGAGGCCGTGGACGCTATATGACAGCAGACGCACCACCGAAAACGTGACTCATATCTCATCCCCATACGTCTCGCAACGCGTTACCAAACAAAAACATCATCGCCTAATGGAATCCGGCACATTAATCACACGAGAGCAACTGCACCACGGTTATAAAACGGAAATTATGTCGCCCACGGGCAAAAGACAATAAGGGCGAAAAAGAGGCACCGCATCGTCAGGAAACGCCCCTATGTTCATTATTCCTGTTCCCGGCGGGCACATGAATAACCTCGGCCCGGACAACCCCGTGGGCGGCTCGCAAAAACAGCAGACACCATTGCTCGCGCCGCGCACTTTGCTCTCTTTTACGATTTTTTTTTATACGCGAAGGCCCATCCACGGTAATTGCTCCAAACGCAATTACACACGCTCGTATAGTTAGCAACGAACGCCGAAGTCAATGTAAATAATATCAATCAGTTTGTTGTGGCTTACGTGACCCTACATAGAGACCGAACATTTGTACTGTGTATTCTATTTCCGCTTTTTTTTAACTGCCGCACATAAGAAAATTCCCTGCATAGGTTTTCTTCGGCTCGAATAAACAAATAAGAGATATCAAAGGGAATGTTCCTGGAACACTACAGCACTGAGAATGCTGTAAAAATTAATTGAAACTGACGATTTTTTAATTTACAATTTAAGAGAGTGAAGAAAAAATATTATCACTTTTTTCATACCATCAAACAAATGTTACTGAATTTACTTGACATCCACAGTTTAATAATTTATAAAATATACTAAATATATTTTAATAAATACCATCATTAAAATCGAACAAGATTCAGAAGTATTCTTTTTCAATATCATTTTTAAATAGTATAAATGTTGTAGTAAATGACTAACTGTTGTTCTATTTTATAAAAGTATTAGAAATTTCTTATTACTAATTGATATATTTTGCTCGAAAACAGTACGTTTCATTAAATAATATTCAATAACTTTATTTTAGAGTAAATATACTTCTACCTGAATCAAAAGTGAGGTGTTAAATACAACTGAGTGAAGCATCAATGTAAAATCAACCGATTTAATTGTACAAAGACATATATCATTTTGATATATTACCTGTCCTTAAAAATTAAGTGAATGCTCATTTCGCAATGACATATTTATGAAATTAATCTACAAGATATAAATATTTTATTTCAAGGTTTTATACAAAACAAAAAAATACACAATTTATTCACAAGAATGATAAATTATTGAAAAATAGTAACATTTAGTTTAACTTCTGTTAAGATACTTTGTTATTAATTTAAAATATATCATGTCGAAAATGTATATTTATTTTTAATCCGGTTTAATTAATAATAATAAAGAATATTCAGGTTATTTATCTTCTCAATGCAAAATTATTGAAACATTTCTACAAATTAACATTGACACAAAATGTCTGTATGTTATTTATTACAATGCACTTATTTTACCTCATGTAGATTACTAAATAATTTATGTTTCATTCTAACAACAATACACACTATTTCATAACTGATTATTTTTTTTAATTATCCTGTTATTAAATCTTTTACTAGAAAAAAATATAATTTCAAACCTGTATTCTATTTTCATATTCTTAGTTTACGAAACATGAACTTCGAATGTGAATATGTTTTCGGTTAAAAATTATAGCCTAATAGAATTTCGAAATTACGATTCTTGAAACAATTCAGAATGAATATATCACAAATTGTTATATCTTAACGATGAGAATGTGATCTTTATGGTTTATGATTTCTAAATCAAACCACTAATTCTAAGTTTTGATTTAGTGCCTTGTGAAATCTTGGGATAAAAAATAAATATAGAAATTAAATCAGAATTTTTCGAATAATAATAACATATTATATATATATATATATTATATATATATATATATATATATATATAATTTACTATATAGTATTTACGTTACAAAAGTAATATTTTGTAGCCATAAAATATTTTGTTATCTAAAAAGCCTGATCACAACATGTGTTATTTAAACACCAAAATTATGTAGTTACACACATACATATGTATGTATATGTATGTGAATATATATATATATATATATATATAGACGTTTATACACATATTATATATTAAAAACTATTACCATATAAAAGTAGATAAAGATTTTTTAATGTGCCGCTAATAAATGCCCTAAACTGTACGGACTGCGGTGAAATCTAAATAAAAGCTTATAAAAAAGTCCATAAATAACATAATTGATGATAAAAGTCATAAATTATGAGTATAATATTCCGCTTTGGCATTTAAAGTTTGAAGAGAAAGCGTATAGGTGATTATACAAAGTAAGAGTTTGAAAGAGTGTCAGAGGAGGAAGTAACGATGATGAATGGCTGCGATCAATCATTTTACACCGGTCTGATAAGAGGCCTACGGCGGGTGTGCTTGCTACCCCCACACGATACTTCCAGCTCCCTTTATCCAACAGTTCGGCACACTGACTGCGTTCAATTTCCACTAGCGGACAGCTAAACAAGCCGTGACTGTTTCGCACATTTCATGACTGACAGGAAACAGTGACACCCAAACTCGGACAGTATATGAAAATTTTAGTTTCTTAGATTTTTTTGAAATAAATATTGAAGTACAATCATAAAATAATAGGATACCTATGTATATAAACATTTCAGCTATGCTTTTCGATAAGAATGATTTATACAATTCAAATATTGTCTACTGGAATTGATTTTATTCTCACTTATTTGTCTTCTTCCAATTCATGAAAGACTCATATACATCAAGTTCTTCTCCACTGGATTTATTTAATTTATATTACATATTACCAATTTTATTTAAAAAATAATTGTATTTAAATTTATTCTTATAACTATCATCATTAATGATCTTGACTTAAAAGAAATATTTTCTTGGATCATATATCAATTAAAAACAAATAAGTTATATTTACTTTCATTGTTCGTCGACCAATCAAGAGTATTCTACTTAAATATAAGTTAGAAAATATTTCACTGTCTCTATTTAGAAAAAAGATATAAATAAAAAATACTATTTTTAAAATCCAACATTTTTCAATTGACAAATATTTACTAAAAGTCAGTGTAAACATAAAATGTAAATGTATTTATTAAATTAGATATGTTTTACTAATTGTAAATGTATGTTTTTAACATAATTATAAAAAAAACAAGTAGATACGTTTCATTATTTATGGAAGTGTTAATGATTTTAATAATATACATGAACAATGAACATTTAACAAGTGTATGTTAAACACCTTCAGTGGAGACCTTACGTTCAGACATAAAACTATATTAACAGAAAGATACATATATAATTTTTGTATAAGAACGAATTACATATATTTTGTGAATAAACATATTAAAATTAGGATAATTAATCCATCGGAAAACATTTCTTAAAAACTAATATTTTAAAAGATAATATTTTCAAAAATTAATATTATAAACAGCACCGTAGAATGGTAAACCGCAGAGAATGCTTTTTTAACTTTAAGCACTATCAAATATTTTCCTGCTGTTATCTCTTTCTATATATTTATATATCAACTGATTCTTGATAAAAGTTCCATAAGTGTTGAATTTTAATATCATACATTGATGCCTGATATCATTGGACGTACAAGTAATGTAAAATAATAGATAGATCATTTTCAAGAAAAAAATCAAGACAATAGAAGAATGGAACGGGAATATTAAGTAAAGAAACGTGCGGAAGACGATAAAAGATATAAAATATTATCTAATAATATATATATATATATATATATATATATAGTTTTCATTCATACAAATACAGAATAACTTTAAAAATTAATTTATAATTTATAATTACAACAAAAACCATGTATAATCCTGCATGTGCTATGTAATACAATTATTTCCCAAAGTAACAACTAGTTGAATAAAAATATTCTCTTTTTTATTTTATAATTTTATATATTCAGTAAAGTTTTTAACTGTTCATTCTTTACTTTAAGCTACTTAAAAATACCTATTAAAAAGAATTTTAAATGTGTGTTTTATAAAACGACTATTCATTTTATAATAAATATCTTTTCGTGATATTTAATAATTCATACTGAGAATACTTTTTATAATTTATAAAAGTTTAATTTATTTTTTTTCTTTTTTGAAATAATATACAAAGTAATCAATATCTAATTGACATACTCTTTATATAAATACACTAAAATAAAGGTATTAATTTTGCATTTTAATTTAATTTTAAATTTTTGTAATAATTAGGAATTAAAATTTTATAATTTTTTGTATAGTTTGTCGTACAAAAAATGAAATGAGCTACTAACTAATCACTATTTTCTCAAATAAGAATACATATCTATCTAAATAAATTTATGTTTGTATGTATATATATATATATATAGTGTGTATGTGTGTATTTATTAAATATCTAAAACAAATAATTTTCATGATATATCATTCAACAAGTGAACAAACTTCATTCTTCCCGTGAATCAATGTCTAGTGGAATGAACGTAAATGGCAGATAGCAGACCAGTGTGATTTAGTGCAAGGGTTGCGGGTCTGCTTGACCTAGAGTCGACCTGTCACGGCCTCTGTGCCACCCTTAGCAACCACCTCTACGATAAAGTGTTTACTGGTCTAACCCCAAGTGGCCGTCACGCTCAGACATAGTACGACTAACCGTTCGTTTATTCTCACGAACACACAACCAAGTAAGTTATGGATGGTATGTTGTTTATCATTAGTAGACATCTCAATAAAGAAAACATCGTCTAATAAAATGATAATAAGCGCCTCGTGTACTTTTTTCACTAGTGAATTGATTATATTATTTCTTCAGATACAAATTGCAGATCGGATGCCGTGTTGATTTCATAAAAGGTATCTCGTAGAATGTACGAGTGAATATACTTGATAAGGAGTGTTGGAGGTTTGCCACTATGTCGATTTCTAGTTGTTCAAACAGTGATTATAAAATTGATAAGTATGTAATTTCAAACAGTTAACATATAAACAATGGGCATGTACAGATAATTATTTATTTGTGAACATAGAATATTTAACGAACCTACATTCTGCAAGTATTTACAAATCAAATAAAAATAATTAAAAAAATTGCCGAAGAAAATATTCTATGTAATAATTTATTTCTTGTCTTAATAGCTTTTTAAAATTACATTCCAAATATAAATATTAAAAAAACTATATAATTCTTTGTAGTAAACTATAAAAATATAAAAATTATTTTTCTTTTTCCCAATGTATCACCTGCAATTATTGTAAATTTCTATAAAATAATACTTTATTTTCTATAAATTAGCAAACATTAATGTATTTTAAAAGGAGTCTATAGGAAGAGATATTTAAACGTTCCCATTTAAGCTAATTGGTTTAAAAAAAAACGTTTAACTATGATTAATTAATTTATATGATTAATGAATCAATATCTTACACTTCATCACGATCACTAGACATGAAATGATTATAGAATATACATATTTATAACATTACATGTTTCAAATATATTTTTATATGGCGATTAAAAAATTGAGATAATATAAAACGTTTTACAAGAAAAAAAATACATCCTACTCGTGTATACCTGTAATTATTTGTCAGAAAGATATAATGTTTCTTTTCATTGCTACGTTTAAATTTTCAGTCATAAATAAAGCAATAATTAATGTAACGATATAAAATAAATTGAATAATTTTCTTCAACGGTAAGTCAAAGTATATACTTTTTTACAATATTATTTACTTGGTCGCAGTGTTTTTAACAAATTCCTTATCAACTGGTAAGACTATAATTAATATTATTTTTTATTTATCAATTGGCCTAATAAAAATGGAAAGAATGAATTATGTGAAAAAATATGTAGTGAAGAAAAAGTATTTCTTTTTATAAGGTACTAGTGAAGGATTTAATAATATATTTGGGGATAAAACTAACACTGTAAATGTAGTTTTTAAACTAACTTAACGCAGTAAGGCTGGGCCGCCTGTAGGAGAGAGTATATGAGACACAGAATCATAAACCACCACAATAAACAACCCCAGCACAAATTAGTAGAGTGAATGATATACATTACAAGAACATAGCATCACACAAAACGCTATAGAAGTATACTGACATATACATATATATATATAATACTTTAACTTTAAATTAGAGTGTACATATTATTCAAGATATTACCTATTTATTAAGTTCACAATGTTTTTAAGAAATACTTTAGTAACTGTTAATAAATTTGTCATTATTTTCAATAGGACTAATAGAAAAAAAAAATTTCAGATAAGATATATTGAAGGGAAAGTGCTTTTTAAATTACTAGTAAAGGAATTATTAATTTCTTAGATAAAACTGATTCTGTTATTATAGCTTTTGAACCAATTTAAAGCAACAAGGCTGGGCCGCCTGTAGGAGGGAGTATATGAGAACATGCACAGTGAACCACCAAGCTAAGTAACCCAGCCTCAAATCAGCAAAGAAAATTGTGAACATCGCAAGTATCACATGAAAAAAAATAAAAATACAATACACATACGCACGTGTATACACATATCCTTTTATTTCTACAATACTTAACATATATGTTATTGTAAATATCTTTCATACTATCTATTTATTATGTTTTCAATATTCTTATCAAATACTTTGTTAACCTGTAACAATTTTATGAATATCATTATTCCTAATAGGACAGACAGAAATAGATACAAGAAATAACACACACACACACACACACACACACACACACACACACATATATATATATATATATATATATATATATATATATATATATATATATATATAAATATATGTATATATGAAAGGTTTTTTATTTATACAAATTATTTTTACTTCTACATTTCTTCAATTATAAGTCAAAGTATATATTTTTTCACAATATTACTTATTTATTAAGTACTCGGTGTATTTAATTAATATTTTACCAGGTAGTAACAATTTTATTTATATAATTCTTTCCAATACTTTTAATAAAAATAGAACTAATAAATGATTTGGGAAAAGATGTACTGAAGAAAAAAATATTTTTTATAAGGTGCAGACAAGGGATTTATTAATATATTTGATGACAAAACTGGCAATGTCAATGTAATTTATAAACTAATTTAAATGAATAAGGCTAGGTAGCCTATAAAGAGGAGTATGTGGGAAAATGAATCATGAATCACCAAGCTAAGCTACACAGCTTCAAACCAGTAAAGTAAATGATGCACATCGCAAAAGTACAGTATCATAGAAAATCGTCTGTGTATATATATATATATATATATATATATATATATATATATATATATATATATATATATTCATATACTTGTTAATACAAATCATTTTTACTTCAACTATATGTAATTCAATTGAAAACTTCATCTATATAAATCAGTGCACATATTTTTCCTGTCTATTTAAGATGCAGTGTTTCTAACAAATACTTTATCAATTGGCAAGACTATCATTTATATCATTTTTTTGATATTTCATTTTAATGACTGACTCTCAGTGGTATAAAGAGCTCTTTAAGTATATATTTCACTTGCCAGTCATTAATTAATAGTTGTAATATTTTTTATTCATGTTAGTTTTTTTTTATATCAAAAACCGAACATATTGGCTAATTTAACAATAATTTCTCTAGTATTCAGTAGTCGCGTGTCATATTAATCAAACTAAACCGCCGACGAAAAAGATACCATAAAAGTTGCTTCTCATTAATTTAGCAATCAATAAAATGTATTTGATTGCAGGTAGCTATAATTTAAATTCTCTTTATGATATTTATTGACTTTTATGTATTTTTATAGAACGTTAACGCTGTAGGAAAGTAATTATAAACGTCATTAACTGATTCATGTAATAGATTTATTACTTGTCTTCTCGACTTTACGAATATATATATATATATATATATATATATATATATATATATATATATGTATGAAACAGTCAGTCCACACACATTAATGTTGTTGAAGTCACCACGTTTCTTCAACGTATCAGTGAATGTTGGTGACTTGAACGGGTAAGTATGATGAAGAAAAAGTCACTCGTCGTGTACCCACTTAACGACTCTTTCTCACTCGGCAATGTTGCAGCAGTAATAAGAAAGATGGGTCTCTGCTTACAGTAAAGGCGGAGTCACGTAGGTCAGTGGGCAGGTTTTATATAGATGACGTCGCAATGCAAGATGGCGTCATATTCACGCACACCGGCCACAGCGTGTGTGGTGAGTACCCAAGACACATTCAATGAAAGACATTTACAGAGAACGTAAAAGAAGCGATGTTAAATCTTCGACAAGTGTTCTTAACCGCTCGATGGATAAACCACAGTACGGGCGAATTGAAACATTACCGGCGACAAGTTGATCTTTCGAGTTTATAAAATGTGCTCAAACTTGTCTATCGTTGTAGCTGAATAAACTATGTCTGTGCCCAAATACATAAAAAAAATTAAATTTATTTGTTAAAACATACTGGTATTGATATATAAATTTAATATTTTTCAATGATTTTAAATTACCAAAACACTTGAATATTTTAAATTGCAGAAACATAAAAGAAAAAGAAAAATACTTCCAGTAATAAGTTCTTATTGATTGCTTGTATGTATTAAAATTATTTCATAGGACAATGGCACAAACCATTGCTAGCTACAGACTGAATTTCTAAAATAGAAGAAACTTCATCACCTCTGTTTTTTTTCCATAAACAAGTAAACCATTTTTGTATTGTTCAGGAATTCAGCCACAATATCAAAAATTAAACTAGTATTAATGTGAGAACCATTTTTTGCATATATATGGAGCACCAGTTATAAAAATTTGTTTTATACGATTATATAATAGACTGACTGAAGAATTCTCACAAAAAATGTTATTTATAAATAATTAAGTTTATAAAAAAAATCCTTAAATGCGGAGTGGCTTATTGATGACTCATATAGATACCAATTTTCAGGAAGCAACATACTACTTTAGGTAGTGCACAACAAATCACTTTTCAATAAGCAACTAAGATAAATGCTCGATAATTGCAACGAAATATAAATAATCCAGTTACTGAGTCAAAAAGTTTTCCATTCTCAATTAAAAACTAAATTAAAATAAAAGGCTCAGAAATGCTTTATATGAAAAATATTAATGAAGATTCATATTTAATTTTTAACTTTAAATCTATAAAAGTATTCCATTAAGGAAATGAGTATTTAAAAGATTTATTAACACACTATTATTTAGAACAGACAATTTATTTCTACATATCTACCTAAACAAAATAACACAAAGTTACTAATGAGATAACAGTAAAAATTAACTCAATATATCCTTAACAATTCATTAATACTTGTAAAAGTTAAACAATCATAATTCATCTATACATCCAGAATATTTATAAATACTCTTTTTTGAAATCTATTTTCTTTGCAATTCATACCTAATTTGTCATATGACAAGTAAATTAAATATATTTCAACTAAGTAATTTTTTTTAATAAACTGATCAATTCAACAATACAGAATAATTACATATAAACGGATTTTATTCATGATATGACGGTCAATCTTTCTCTCTCACTTTATATACATATATATATATATATATATATATATATATATATATATAAATTAATAAGAAAAATATGAAAAAAACTGCACAAGATTCTTATGAAAAGTGTATGAAACATTAATAAAGTTGTATTAAATGTTATAGTTGTATATAGCAGAGATGTAATTCATAATTATCATTTATGAAATCAATATAATTATATTGTCATATCTATATTATAAGAAATGAAGTACACGTTACTATTTCTTATACTTTTTTTACAATATTAATAGACCAGTTACGATAAAATGAGCCATAGAATGTCAATCTTATAATTAACTTTCAACGACAACTTTTTTATCTGCACACTACATTTTATAGAAATGTATAAATGAGGATATATATATATATATATATATATATATGCGTGTGTGTATTATATTTATACTTATTCACATTTATACATTTTTCAAAACACAATGTGCAGATTAAAAAGTTGGCATACATAAAAGTATTATATTTGAAAACATAATCGCATGATTTTCTTTAATAAAATAAACTATTTATGAATAAAAGGGCTTATGAATAGATTAGTGTTTTTTTAAAAAAAATAATTTTCTTATACGTTGACATAATTAGTTTTTTTTTATTTATTTTTGATGCTAATAAAATACTTTTATGTATTTACTATTTTATCTACTTGGGTATAGCAGAAGAGAATAGAATGTTTGTTTTTATTAATAATCTGATAGATTTAATTTGAATTTGAATACTGCACGACTAATTTTATTAGATTTATACTTATTAAAATAAAAAATAAAGAATACGAAATTAAGATAGTAACTGATCTGTAACATGAAAGTAAAAACAATGAAACTAAGAAATATATACATGCAATTAATGAAGCTAAATTATCAACTATTGAAAATTCAGAGTCTGAACGTTTAACTAATGACAAGAAAACAAAAAGAGAATTATTTCAGAAAATAAGATTGCAATTCATTTTAGATTTGTACACTTCTATTGATCATAAAATATTTACCAACATTCTTTCTATTATTCTTAGCTTTAACTTTTCAAATCTGTGATGATTTTTTTGTACGTAAAATTAAGTAACTATTCTTCAGTGAAATTTTTTCTAACTTGAATGTTCTTGATATTATTTAAATAAACAAACAATATTTCATTTTTTACTCAGCTATTGATTCTAGTTCTTTAAGAGTTATTATTGATTGAATTGCTGCCCCAAAACACTACAAATGGTTTCTTATTGGCTCTTATACATTTTCATTAATTATAATAAAAATGTATATTCCAAATGAAAATTTTCAAGACAGATTTATTTCACAATTCAATGAGAATACAAAATTATCTTTTTTTAAGTAAATGTACAAAGAAATAGATGTGTGTGAGTTTATAAAATACGCAAATTTATATGCACAAGTGGGTTAATTTTCATGAATCTAATAAATGTGTTTCAAGCACAACATTGATTACAACCATTTTCTTATTATTTGACGAAGGTTAAGTATTTTTATTTTGTGAAAAAAATTCCCTGGCATCATACCAAAAATTCTTTAAGTTTATTCCATTGATAAATAAACGTTGATTAAAAAGATTTATTGAACATGATACTGCCCACATTGAGTTAAAAACAAGTAGGCTGACAGACTATCTAAACATTTTTATTGGTGGCATATCAATATGTCAACATCAAATGTTTTAGCTACTTAAAATAACTCTTTATATATTAAATATAAAACGAGCATCGTTGATTGAATAATGATAATTGCGAATGTAACGTGTTATAAATTTTATTTCACTGACATTGATATTTCTTTTTCTCGGTAACGTTTATTTATTTGATCTTTATGTGCTTTAATATTAATAAGCGATGATTTTTCACACGCTAACTATTATTCGATGCTATTTCGTATTTTCAGTTATGTTTATTTTTATAGATCCATTATGTCATCCTTCATGTTTTTAATTATTTTTTATTATTAATGGTATACAACTGTTCTGAACTGTACAGATCGATTCTGATACAGTTGTTTGATCAAAGGATTTGTATTTTATTTACAGTTTTACTAGAATAATAAAGTACGTTTCTAATGGCTTATGAAAAATGACACTCGACATAAAATTAAAACAATAACACTTTTAAACTTTACAGATTAAAAGAAAAAACAAACTAAAAATATCTTATTTGTTAAGGAACAGTTATGACTCGAATGGCAAATATTTAGAATATCAAATTAAAAAAGCTCGGAATATAATAAATAATTCGTTTTTTAAAGGAATTCTTAACAGTTATTATACATACATACTTATATATATATATATATAAATAAATGTATGTATGTATACATATGTGTATATATATTCTGAAAGAAAAGTACAGAAAAAGTTGAGTAAGATTTAACTACTGTGAGTTGCTGACGGTAGCAAAACCTTGGAGGGCGATAATTCGCCGTCTTATGTCGCCCGTTCTGGCATAGAATGCGACCAACGAATTTGTGAGTCCTTCGACTATCGTAACACGGTCAGTTGTAAGTGGCTGAGGAGGTAGCTATTCCAAACTAGTCATAAATACGTTCGGATGGAAAGTAAAATGGATTTTTCACTGTAAAGTTATAGCCGCTGTGTCGTTCAGATAAATTTCATATCACATAAACATCTTTATTATTCAACAACTCTTTTGTGGAATAGATCTTTATTATTCTATTACATCTAGTCGTGAAATTATATTATCTGTAAAATACACGCAAAGAAATATTATAGTCTACACAATTTATTGAATACAATGAATAATAAAATGGATTTTCTGAAAAGTTTGTTTAAATATTGTTCCTATAATGAAATATAAAAACTGACTGTAAACTTGTCATACAAGCTTAACTACGATTGATTTTATATATATATATATATATATATATATATATATATATATATATATATATATATATGTATATAGATAAATGTAATAAAAAGGATATAAATAATTCTTAAAAATATAACAAGAACTATCTTTGGTCATAACGAGTTTTTGTTCGGCCGTCAATGCTATTAAAATATGAAGAACTATTCAATGAAATACATTTTTGCAACTAATCAACGCATCGTTAAAATCAGAGTATATGTTCAACGTATGCCACTGTTGGCGCAAATAAATCTCCATCATTCATTGACGTATAAAAACTTTTTGACAAAGATCAAGTGGAGGAACTCGCCGCAAAGCCTGTCAGTGAATCGTATCATCTGTCAATCAGCCTGCTGATGCCCATTGTATTCACGTACGAGACGCTTTCGTTCCTTGAATGCAACAACTATCGGCAGCCTTTGTGAACGCGGTTTGTTTGAGTCAGATTTCAAAACACGTACATATATATCAGTCTGCGAAACTTTATTTATCTTTTATCTTATGCATCTTTGTCCCAAATAGATCGATTTCGAACACGCCGAAATTATTCATATGAATATTATGTTGCCAAAAACAACATACGAGTTATGTATATAAGTCAAACATGGCCAATGTATTATCAATAACAATAAATCAAAATCTGTTTCGCGAAGATATCTGTTCAGTTCAGGAAAGAGAGTTTATGTCGCAAATTGTTAGCATTCAGAATACAAGAAAACATTGTCTGCAGATATACATATGCACACGTTTGAAAATACCGAATTTTAGATTACAATTTTATTATAACATTTTCATTATTTATTCTGGTACAATTGATATATAAATATAAAAGTATATTTTGTGTATCTGTTTGTACAAATAAACATATAATTTATATCCTGAAATTGTATTTATTCTACAAATCGAAATGTTTAAAAATAAAATGTTCTAAATTTATGAGCGATTACAAATAAGTTTTCTTTTTATAAAAACAGACATTCATCAATATATGTTCTGAAATGTAATTTATTGCACTTGTTTTTTTTTTAGGAAAATATACTATGCCAGTTTCTAGTTCACAGGTTTTACGTTAGTTTAAATACAATACAAATAGTATAATTTACGTTCATTTAAATACAATTCTAAATCAAAGCAAGAAATTGATTGCCGGACTGAATCGAAATGCATCTGACCTAAATTGAATACAGGTCAGTGGTTAGCACGATTCTACTAGACTAATAGGTCGCCAGTTCAAGTCCTAATCGAACTTTATCATTTATCATTATTAAAACAATTCAAGACCGTAGAAGACGTGGACTATTTTCAACGGTCGTAATAATCAGGATTCAAATATATATCGCCTTTTCATTTATTACAATTTAAAACCTCTCGGATTCAAACCATAACATTATCTTGAAAATATTTCAATATGTTTGTCACAAAAAAAGTATCTGAAAAACATCTGACGTAATAAAACAAATCAAATTATTTTTAATAATGTTACAGTAAAAAATTGTTCAATTTCCCTCGTGTTATTAGTATGAAATGTTTGCGTTTTCATACGATGCGGTTTGTTAGAGATTATTTCATCTGTCGACACAGTTATTGGTATTATTATCAGTGTTTTTATTACGACCCACAGATTTGGCATAACATCACACACAATCTGTTCGTTTTAATAAATTCGAGTGCACCTGTTGCGTTCTTTACGTCATTGAAAAATATTGCACATGTCTTATTCCATTAATAAATTGCTAATTCTAACGATGCTGTCTTAACAACACATTAACTTCTTCTATAAACTTTGACCTACTCTCACTAATTTGTTTTCGTCGAGCAAATATTTTATACTACTCGAAAAATATAGAAACGTTCATGTAAGCTACTTTAATAAATCCTAACATGTCGGATCTCTGTTAATAGAAAATAAGAAGAGAATACGATTTTTCAGTACATTTACTTATACGTTTTGTAATATTGTTTTTTTTTAATGTTATATATTTTAAAGTAAACGTTTTTCGCTGCATAGAAACTATCTGTGTTCTTTTTACATCTTAAAATGCATACTTGATAAAAAGTTGTTTTTATGAATAAAAACGTATTTCATTATAGAAAATACTGGTTTTTCAATATATTGACTTTAATGAAAAATGAGAAAAAGTTAAATATTAATTTATTATCTTAAAATTATTGCCTATTATTTTCTATTTTTGAAAAAAGCTCTTTCGGAAATATTTTAATTACGATAAAAGAGTGGTATATGTTTCATTTTAGATTTTCAATGAAATAAATATTATTAACAATCCAAAAAGAATAAATAGTATTTAAAATTTTAACTTGTTATTCGATCAAATGAAGAATATATTCTATAGAAAACATAAATCTGAAAGTTAAAGTATTGATAAAGATATTGAATGATAGTAACTGAACTATTGTCTTCATAGAGAAATTATTGTTTTAAAAAACTGTTAAAATGATAAATAATTATATTAAATCTCAGCCTATCATTTAACTTAGAAGGAAATATCGATTACGTGCGTATGTTAAATAAAGATGTACAAGAATATTTATTTCCTAGTTTAATTAATTCAGTCTTTGAATTGAATTCCAGTCCAGACACGTATATAAAAGTGTTCAACGTTTTAATAGGAAAAAAAATTGTACCGACAACAAAATGATCAATAGTATAACATGTTCTAGACGTCATACAGAGACTACATCTCTTAAACAGTTACAGTAACACAACTATTTATTGACGGCGTTGTTGCAGCGAAGTTGTAAGGATGTGGCTTCCACTTCAGGAAACAGATATTGCATCTCGAATTATTGTGTCACTGTGAATCACCTTTTATCGCAATAACTTCGATTTGTACAACATTCGTTGGCCAACAAATGCGAATTGTCCAGATAAAGTAGTTTTAAATTGTGCGCATCGTTTTGAATGTCACGCTCATGTTAAAAGTTATTTATAGTTGGAATTTATACACTTATTGTGGTGGTTAGATATGTATCTCGAATTTGTATATCGATCAAATTTATTATTTGCTTTAAATTAGAAATTTATACTGACTAAACGAATATAACGTAGTTTTATTGACCATGAATCCATTCCATATCCAATCCATATTTTACAGCAATCTTTTTTTAAAAAAAAAACGATCCGCACATTAAAATAACTCAAATTATTTTTGATAATATAAATCATGTAAAAATTTTCAGCAAGTATTAAAAATTACATCTTCTTTAATCTAAAATGATATGTACGGATGTATATATTGAATAAAGTAAATCATTTTCTCAATGCCAAAATGATAAACTTTTATTACTACATTTTATTTCAACGACCATCAAAATAAATGTATATTGAATAACGTTCTACATATTCTGTTATAAAACATAACTATTAATTTTGCAATTTATTGGCAATAAATTCGAATCGTAGTCATGCGAAAGGTTTCATTTCACTTGAAATCGGATAATTTACGATATCAATTACATTAAATTATAAATGCAATTAAAATTTTGTACAAAGTTGAACTGGTTTCTTATAAATATCACGATACAATTTCATAATACAAGAGAGCCGAGGAAAAATTATCAGTTAGCAATCTTGAAGACCCCCGCTAAGTATTTAAGGGTTAATTACGTTTCAAAAACAAACTTGAACTATTAACATTGACTATGGACACGAAGTTCATGTAAATTATGTATATAGTGAATAGTACAAAATAATTAATGATAGTGTACAATATGTTATTTATGTTTGACCATAGATATGGAAATTTATTATTCATAAAAGCCTATATTTACTTTTGTGATATCGATGTAAATGGATTTTCACTGTTTTGCATAATGAACTATTTAGGTAATAATATATAAATCGACATAATCAGAAAAAAATGTATATTATTTTATTTATAAACAACCGTGATTCCTATACTGAAACATTCAATCAATATTTCAATCTCAGATTATTTATTATTGTATTAATGAATCGGAGTTCGTCCTTAGACAATTACAATATTGCATATACGTTTTTTATAAACATTCATTTTTATGACTTCATCAAACCGTTTTCGGTTCACAATTTGTCTGTTTACAACATATTTATCATGAATCATTTTATACAAAGCATGTACAACAATTAACCATAATTGAAAACGTATAAGGTTTGATGAAGTAATACAGCGATGAGTAAAGATTATTAAATTAATTTATTGAATTATGATTGGATATTTGCGTAGTATTTTGGTGAAACGATCGTATAAATGTTACACGTATTGATCGATGTTACATTATTAAAATACGTTCTCAGAATGTTTATCGACTTTTATTCTAAGGCTTGTATTCATTATTGAAAAATAAAAAGTATTTCAATCAATCATTATTATATATATATATATATATATTATTCAAAATTTCAACTTGATCAAATTTACCCGAAATTAAAAGAGGATGTTTGTATTAATCATGAATGAAATCTAATAATAATGTTTTAACGTAGAGCAAGCTTAAAATGAAATAATATCTGAAAGTTAATAGAAAAATATATTTTATTCATTATTTAGTACGAAGTTAAAATTACCAGCAGACATATAAACGTGAATAAATTCCTGCAAGTGTATTATAAAGCTCGATGTAATTGCTAGAAAATATATATTGTTATCTCAATATCGATCTGAGTGCATTTGATCGTTCGTCCGATTGATTGACTGTCTATTGGAAATAAAAAACTACTAGAATACAGTTGTTCGATTCATTTGCTTGGTATGGTATAGTATCTGCTACCAATGCTTTATACTGGTATTTAATGTAAATTAGATGTTAAAACGAGTACCAGATTGGATTTTCCTCTCATTATTCGCGGTCGTACACCAATTAAAATCGCAAATATCACACCGTCGTCACCTACGACCATTTTAGGAACAGAAACTATCCACGACCGCTGACGTACCTATAAATCTGTCTCCTGACACCCGGTATCAACTCTTCAATCTCGATAAGTACACGCATCGTCGGCGGTCATGCCACGTGTATTTGAGCGAAATAACAATAATTCAGCCATTATGTTCAGTACTATTCCTATTTAGGAACCGTTCCACACACATCTGAACACTTATTAAGGTAGCTAAAGAACGAGTTGCGAGACGTTTAATATGCTCGCCAGGGACGTCCGTCTTGTGCGGTCAGCATGCGATAGATGGACAATGGTCATGCCATTTCCGCCGCTCTATGCCTAGTGCTGTTGTGCCTAGCAGATGCCTATCGCGAGCACGGACTGCCTGTCTGATTGACGTTTGATATGAATACGACATGCCGGCTCGACAGTACCTACGCGAGCGTTTAAATTGCATGTTTATCTTCAATGGCCGGTCACTTATTTGCGGTAGTGCGTGTGCAGGGCTTAAATGTAGTCGGATTATTATGCGTTTCGTTGTTATGTCTGCGTAAGTTGAATTAATAAACAGTTACAACTTGATTATAATTTCGGTTGTGGCATATCATTAAATGAAACTATTCGCGTATGTAATATTTTTCTTCATAAGATCTATTTAGACGGATGAATGAATAAAATAAATATTCTTATGGTAATGCTATTTGTTGTGGGTGGGGTCAGTTTATTCATCAGAATTCCGAATCGATTGTATTCGCCTGTCATTCAAATAATAAACATTGCGATACGAAATTATTCACATTTTTATATTATGGATTGTATGTTCTCTAAACGTGCGCTTTTTGAATGCATAAAGATATTTTGAATAATTTGTAAGTTATTAACATGTCACAGTAGTTCCAGCTCAATATATTCCTACATTTCAAATTACTTTCATAAACAAATCATAAGAGATAATACTAGAAATGTATTCTTATAAGTTGAAACTACTGTCTTTTTCAGTAAAAGCTTTTAATAACAGATTAAAGAGAAGAAACAGTGAAAAAAAAACTTTGTTCCATATTGGAACTCCTAGTACCGGATTCGATCTCCTAAACAATTAATTATATGTTCATATCAATTCTTTAATCATTTCATATAAAAATTATATGCATAAACTCTTTGCTTGTTATATTAAGAGATTGTGTTGTATTGAAAAAATCACTCCAATGTTTTGTTATATGTAATTAATATTTTTTATTTAAGTAAATATGTAAAATTACTACGAAAAATATATTAGTAATATTTTAAATATGTCGAAAGTAATGAAAAAATGATGATACTTAATTAATAACACATACATTTTCTCTTCGCTTCAATAGATACCATACCATACCATAGCTCCAGGATTTTCACTCAAAGACTATACTTAGAAACTCTTAATATCTATTTTAATTATATGTATTTATAATAATGTTATACATATATACATATATACATATATATATATATATATATATATATATATATATATATATATATATATATATAAATATTCATAGTAGTATATGAATATTTAGCTGCATGTACTAAATACTTTTCCACTTTTTATGAACGCAACTTTCATAATTTTTATGCACACATGTGTATAGTATGTTATACATATGTCATAAATCAATTATAACACAGTGGTATTAAACATGAATTGTTATTAAAAGCATATAATTTGATTGCGACTAGTTTACGTGGCCGGCGGTCATTTGCCTCGCTTAATGCATTCCGTGTACCGCCGATCGAAAAACATCAAAGGCTGATTTTAACGAGTCAGCACAACGGCAGCCACTTGATTGACGGCCAGTTGTTTGATTTGATTGCCGATACAGATAAGCTTGATCTCGTCTGAATGCCGCGGCTTCACTCAAGGATATCATTTTTATTTTGATTTCTAATGTAAGTCGTGATCAGATTGTAGAGTCATTATCAATAGCTATCAATAGAACAGTTCTCGGTAAGTGGGGTACATAACTACTACTGTCTTCTAAATCATATAATTTCTTATTCGTATTAGCTTTCGATTTGAACAATCGCCAATCAGAATAAATGAGTCTTGTTTGTTTATAATTTAATATTGTAGCTATTAAATGTACAAGATTAAAAAACAACTGCCTGGAAGACGAAGAACAATATACAATACTTTTACATTGTCATCTTTTATCAGATTTACGTTTGTTCAATTGCTATACATGCAATACTTGATTCTTTATTTGTTTGACTTTGATAAGAGAAAAATAAGTAGAAAAATCTACAAATGTCAAACTGACAGGTTTAATGTTTATTTATTTATTTTTTTAAAAAAGAGTTACATTTTTTTAATTTACTGTAGTTATTGTTTTTTTTTTCAATTTATATAAATAAGAAATATAGAATACAATTATTTTTTTATACAGAAGTAATATTCAACACAGGATAATAGAAATGATCATGAAATTAATAATATATTTGTAAATAAATCATTTAATTATTATCTCCATCAGCAATCAAACAATTCTCAAAAAGAGACATTACAATTTTATAAAAACAGTATTAATCAAAATAAATCCCATTTCAAACAGTACAGCTGGATATTTTTTTAATAAAAGAGAATTAATATATTCAGAAATTATTCATCGGGATTACAATTTTTAGTTCAATTTAATTTTTTCTTTTTAGATTTTTTTACATGTTTTATGAACATTAATCTGTTTTTGAATCTAACTGGATGAATATTCAAAGAATTCACTAATTTTAACATACTTTATAATCATTATAGCTCATATATAAATATATATATATATATATATATATATATATATATTGTATGTATTTGAGTATACATACTTTAAATTGAAAAAATACGGATATAAACAAATATTAATTTAAATTCATCTGTTGAAAAATAATCTTAATTCAAGTATAAGTTAATGGTGCTTCAAAAATGAACTCATTTCTGAAATATGCTCATTGATTATTGTTATATATATATATATATATATAAAATAAGCCGTAATGCAAAAATCGCAAACCATATGCGTTGCGCCAAATTAATTGCTATTCATTCGTGACTTCTCAATAAAACGCTCTCAAATAAACGACTTGAGCGTTAAGGTCACATGAAACTGCCGACAAAGTTAACGGATCTTATATTGCTCGACTACTTTTTGTAAAAAGAAATATTTTCAGATTTCATCACATGTCTACATGAACTAATTAAGAATAAATGAGAACATCAAAATCATCTACACTGATGAAAAAAAGTGTGAAATCGTATGTACATTAAATTGAAAATTGACGAGCGACAGCTTTTTTTGACATATGACCGAACGTGTAAGATTTATGTTAATCAACTGACGAGTCAAAAGTTCTCAATAGCTGTAGTTCAATTTTTTAAGATGACTGAAGTGTTTAATGAACTTTTGAGTACACGTACATATGCATACATTTGATGAAATAAAACTATTAACTTTAAACTATATTGTAAATTTTTAAGCCGTTCTAAAGTTAAATTGATTAAAAATTATTCATTTTCATACATTTTTTGTATAAGTTTTTAATTAATATTTAGTACACACGTGTCTATAAATATTCAAACATTTTTTTTGTTACATAGGACAATAATGATTACTCATAAAAAATTATAAAACATAAAATAATTATCATTTTAAAATATATTTTAATAAATTTCAAACTAAATACATTCATTTTCATGTAGTGTTGATATAAAACAGATTTTAAATATTAATAAGATTATATTCAAAAATTATCTTTCAGTTTAGGAAGTCATCACTTCGTATGTTGAACATTAGCTATGATTATAAACGATGTTCTTTTTTTAATACTTCCTCTTTATGTAAAAAAAACCTCAATTATTATGTTTAGATTTCAAATTTAAATGCGTAATAATGATTTACTACTAGATTTGAATAAATTGATCCCAAACGATAATTATGAAAATTCTTAAAAGAAAAAAAAAAGTATATATAACAAGAAATAATCGCTATTTTGCGACTCGCAACAGAGGAAGTCTACTAGTTATTTGCAATACAATTTCAGACTGGTTAAAGTATATAATTACACTAACAATTATTTCACATAATTTTTTACCTCAAGTAATTATTTAAAAGTATCGAGTGAATAAGTTTAATATATTTAATAATTATACCTTCTATATTTCAGTAGCGATGTTAAAATAGAATAATAGTAACATATGTTTATGTAAATTTTTCTATGTATATAGTTATTATTTTACTTAGTTGCATATTATTAAATTTGAATGTAATTAATATACTTAGGGACTATTAACTTTTACATTTTGGTGCATACGAAGAGGAATTTGTAAAAAATAAATTAACCGTATAAATAATTACAGTCGGGTAACACCTTTTTGTTCGTTTTTTATACTTAAGTGGATTTAAGCATTATTTATATAATTTATTTTAAGTATTGTAATTTTACATTAACAAAAACGCAATTACTTAATTAAATATGCATATGATTACTTACACACACACACACATATATATATATATATATATATATATATATATATATATTTGTGTGTTTGTGTTTATGTAATTATTTATATGTAAATTAAAAGAAATAGTTCTCATATCTGACTACTTCAAGAACATTTTTTTGAATTATTTTGAAAATTTTGTTAAAAAATTAATAATATATTAAATAATATATATGCATATGCATAATTAATAAATAAGGATTTAAATTCATTAGTATTCTAAGTGTTAATTTGATAAAAGTAAAAAAATCCTAAAAAGCTATAATCAATATTTATATAAATTAGTATTATATTTCAGACATTCATATCTAGTTTAGAAGAAACAAAACGAACTTTTTTATTTAATATTAAATTTTAAATTCGTTATAGCAAATACAAATAAAATTCAGTCATTAAGATGAGATTTATACAAACGAATAACCTTAAACAAATCAAAATTGATGTTATGACCGTCTTAACTAGTTTCTAAAAAATCTATGCTAAGCATTTAAGTTTTAAGTAAATATTAATATAAGAAACTTTTTTTAAATATTAATATTTCGAATATTTTTTTTAAATAAACAAGTCATAACTGATTTGAATTTGTCTCTGTGTTATGTATATGGTAACCATTTTGTAGTATAAAGGAATTCTTGAATTAATAAAATATTTGATTTTTGATTGCGTTGTTTTATATTCGTAAGCTGATTTTGGATCATACAAAGAATGTAAGAAAGAATGTTATAGGCTTACACATGTTTTGATTAAATATAATCAACAAATTATTTGGATACAGGGAAGTTAAAGAATAATAAATGAATTTAGCAAAAGCAAAAACGTGAATATATTTCAATATTATTTTTGAACTGCGTTATAGATTTATTTCGGTTTTTGTATATTTATACACATTAATACAGAATGGTTGATAATCTTTAAGTTTATATCTCGTTTTTAATTTTTAAAATATATAACCACTTAGTACATACAGATATCTAATTAGTTTATATTTTAAAGAATAATTTTTGAATCAAGTACGAATATTAACTTTTCTGTAACCTAAAACTGACCGTTCCAGTAGTGTTTCTCTCTCTGATATGATTTAAAATAAAAGTCTTTCTAAACATATTATAAATAATACTGGAATAAATATGCGATTTTAGCATGAAACTGACAAGTTTTCTCCGAGTTCAGTTCTAATCATTAAAAATATATAAATATATACATATAAGTGACCTTTAAACGTTTCGACCTGTCTGAATAACGATCGTGCTGTTCTCGTTTGATACGAATTAGAAACGGACATTTGAACCTGATAGTATCGACAATGGTGTCAAACACACTGACATGACTGGTCAAACGGTTATGTGTTTGTTGCACATATCGAACTGACAGCTGTAGATGAATTAGGTTGGCATTAATCAATCAAAAAAAAAAACACGCAGTTTTATGTATATTCTTTTGATATTTACAACACGAGATTCCATTTATTTTCTATACTATTAATCAGTTCGGTTCGTATATATTTATTATCAAAAATATAAAATTAACAGATACTCTTTCATATATTTCTAAGTAGTTTTAAATAAGTTTTACTTAACATTTATTAATAGGTTTTATTAAAAGTGTAAATTTCTTAAAAATCATTTTTTAAGTCAAGGAAACGAGTGCACTGCACATACTTTACTAAATTTATTTTTGAATACAAATATCATAAGCTCATATAGGATAGAGACAATAATTTTCGATCAGTCTCCAATTACATCCATTCACACAAAATATGAAATTTGCAAATATTTCGAATATAAAAATTATATTAGTCGATGAACTGAAAATTAATTAATATCACTATATATTATTTATATAATCCTTTTATATTAAAATAAAAAAATGTTTTTCATAATAGAAAAGAGGACAGTTATAAATTGGTTTTTGATGAAAATTAAAATATATGCATATCTTGTGGATCAAATGATTGGAAGTTTTTATCGATCGTATATTTTGCTTACTATTTTTTAAATAAGTTAAATGTAAAATATTAGTTTTTTATGGTAGATTATATATATATATATATATATATATATATATATATATATATATATATATATATAAATATGAAATGTCAAACTCGTTATGAATAAAAACAAGATATTTCTTTTCGAAAATATCTATATATTGACATTTTAAATTTGTTTGTGTCATAAATATTAGTAATTTATTATAATCAGCAGCTATTAAAAAATATACAGAAAAAAATCATTACGAAGTTTATCGTATTTGACTCTATTGTAGATAATTGATTGCAGTATAAATGATACATTGTATAAATATATTATTATGGTACGTTCATTGTTACTCATTAAGGCTTCTTTGATGTTTAAAATCAATGTAACATTGAAAAAAATGCAGTTCATTACAACATTAATATATTTCTCGCTTTTTAAAATTCGGATTTTGGTTATTTTTTTCCTGTAAATAGTGTCAAAAAAGATTCATGTATTTTAATTTAATATTCAAGTATTAATTTGAATTCGTGATCTATTGAAGATCAATTTAGGAAACGTGATTAATGTAAATGTTTTTCGACAAATTCAAAGGTAAGAGTTAAAAACTGTTATTTATCAATGATTATTTCCACTATTTTTTTTAGTCCTACTTATTTTTTTTGTTTGATTCGCTTTATTTGATTTGTGTTTTATAATAAACCGTTTCTAAGAACACCAGTAGTAATTATTTCGCAACATACTTATTACCACTTATAATTAATGAAACAAATCGTATTTTTAAAGAGGATACATCATCTGTCAACACAATTACAGGTATCTTATATTAAAAATAAATACAGTTTCTTGACAGCTTTTGAAACAGCTACCATCATCAACAAAAATCAAATATGTTGTTTGATTTCCGTCCATCAGGCGGTTAGAACGAACCCACGCCAAAAATCAAACGATAAATAATGATTGTTGTAACGTATTTACTAGTTTGAAATATTTTATGCTTAGAAATGAGAGTCCCTGATGCTCAGCAGGTGATAACTTTAAGAATTGTCGAGGACCACCCAACGGATTTTTGTTACCTGTATCCGTACGTAATTTATTTATATTGAAGTAGTTCAAAATAGTTTAGTTGAACTCGTAAACACATGTTTTCCGGAAAATATTTCAATTTATTTTTTAGATTTCGACATCTATAAAATAATATATATATATATATATATATATATATATATTAAATAAAAGTCAATTATACATAGACTAGTATAAAATTAACAAATAAAAACTAGATATTTAAGAATAGCAAATGGCATAAATAATAAAATACATAAAAGTAATGTTCAAAAGTGATAATGTAACTGAAACATTACAAAACGAAATAACATATTTTTTCATGTTATTAATTAAATACATAACAAATGAATAAAACACTGTTTGTTATAATTTATAGTTTGAGAATTACATTTATCATATTTTTTTACAATTCGAAAGTTGCCAAACGCGTACTTGAATAAAAGCCAACCGTGTCTTATTGATTTATATTGAAAATAAATTAATAATTGCGTCGTATAAAATTTCCACATAGCATACTCGCTAATGTCTTATTAATAAATTAAAAATCGATTTAATTCGAGTGAAATTCTAATAATAAATTACAATTTTTTCAGCAAGTTTTTGCCATGTTTTAAAACAAGTATATATTTTTAAATGCTTCAAAGATATTACTATCTTTGAATAAATCTAATAAAAGTATTAAAGAAATAGCCAGTTCTCTGTATTGTAATTGTTTTTATAGATTTTCAACGAAGACAGGAAAGTAAACTTACTGTAATATTTCTTTTAAGAAGAACAGTACTCTAGTACATTGTTATAAAACAGTCGAGATTTTTTATTGCATTTATTTCGTTACTAATGTCGACCTAATCTCTGTCGGCATGCACCTTTTGTTGTAAAACGACAGGATAAGTTATTAACGGGGGCCGCGCCTTTAAAAAAACCAGTAGCCGAAACAGACGTAGGCTTCAATCGCCCGAATACCAACATTGTTTTATTTGAGCGGTTAGCGCGACTAGAAGGTCAATTTATCATTGGACATTCATCAAGATCATGATCGCAGATGCACAATGTGCGATGCAGAATAAAGTAATTTATTTTCTGTCACACGTCTGCATGTACGTCTTGTCTATTTGTGGCGACGAGATTTCCATATTGACAGTCGTACATGCATTTGTGAACATGAAAACTAATCAATCTTAATATTTCTTGTCTATACGTGTTATTAAGTAAATATGTCCATAAAAAGAAATCTGTACTTAGATCTCGACAACTTTCAAACCATACGTATACACGTAATCATAAATACATTCATATTATATATATATATATATATATATATATATATATATATAAATGAATAAAAAATAAATGCTTAAAAAGGTGCCATTTATATTCACAAATGTATTTGAAAATACAAAATCGAATAGAGGTATTTTAATTATAAATATTTGATATATAGTAACCAACATCAATATTTGTTCGAATAATATAATACAATCATAGTGAGAGAAGAAAAACAAGCAAAAATACGACAACGAAATGATATTCGTGAGTTTTAAACTTTCATTCTACTAAATATTATAAAAAAGCACAATTTTCGTTAAACTAAGCAATATTTCATACATTTCCGTACCGAAATGAAATTTCATATCAATTAAATACTATTTGTATAATTATTGATTACATGTTAATGGTCAATTTCAGATTATATGATTAAGTCATATTTGTGAAACACTAATTTGTATATTTGCATTTTTCCAATTTCGCATATCATTATAATTTATCTACAAACATAAAAATTTCATTTCATGTTCCACATTCATAAATAACATACACATAATAGTATGTTCGTAAAAATAACATATTTATTATATGTTATTTATTGCATGTAGGTAAATGATAAAAATCAACTCAAAGTTCAGTGTAAAATATTTATTTGCAAATGTGTTTGTGATTATGGAATAAAGGAAATTTATGTTCAACATTATTCTTAATCATAAATAATGTATCAAAATAAGTTGCGCGGTTTAAATATTCAGTTATATGCAATTTTCAGGTAGATGTTTACGTCAATATCAAACTTGAAAAATAGGTATAAGTAAATACAAGTCGATAGAAATATTTTAATACGACATTCTCATTAAAAATGTAAACGATAAACATCGTTATTGATGGCTGCTTTATGTAACATTTATCTAGAAATCGTTCTAATGGTGAATCATTTATAACGAAAATAAAAATATCATATAGTTTTCAAAGCGACATATTGATATAAATACATTTAGTTTACGAGACTGATCTAGAAAAAAGTTACCAACAACTGTAACTGTACGAAAGTTCTTTAAACGACAACATTCGTCTGCTGATTTATATTTCTAAGCTCACAATAAAATTAATACATGATAAATGTACATTCCTCATTTTATTAAATCACATTTTAATATTAGCACCGATTCTTTTTTAAATATAAAATTAACACATTTTAATAAAATGTATGAAGAATATTTGATTAAAAGAATGTTACAAAATTTTATTTGAGTATGAAATATTATTTAGATTAAAATAAAGATTGAATGAAATTTAAAAGCTTGAAAGAAAAATAAATATGAAAAATAAATTTAATTTATTTATCTACATGAAAGAAGATTTACATCAAATATTTATGCTTTATCTAAAATATTTTGTATCTAATTTAAAGAATCTAGATTTGATGGTATATTCAATAGAGTACATTTTTCACATCTGTATTAAATAATGTATCTTTTAAAAAAATCGAATTGTTTTATGTAAATCGTTGTCTTTTAATTTAATATCATGTATTATATTTTTTCTCTGTTCCTTGATTTTCCTAAAATCAAACTCTCTTTTAAAGCTAGAGCTAGTTATGTCAATTTCTTACACTACCTATAATTAATTTGTATTTTCCGGATTCTGACATTTTTTAATGCATCTTTACAAAATCTGTTGACATCTCTTTTAGGTTATTTTATAAATTATTGAAGAGTTTTTTTATTAAAATTATTTTCCTGTAAGTATATTTGTTATGTATGTTTATTATACAAAGAGTATAGAAGATTTTATTAGAAAATAAACAATAAAAATGATTATCGTTTATTTTTACAACTAGCTTAAAAATATCTATAAGAAAACACTTGAATCATACAATCGCCTATTAATTAAGGTTCTTTCCTCGCGAAAATCGATAAATTCGTCGAAATCCGTATTACACCCGTGTGGCAAAACGTTTAAACTAAACGCTGTAATGTATTGGACATTTTACAAGGCAGTTGCATCGTCTTCCTCGTTTAGCATCTTGCGACCTTAGCGAGAAAACAGAAAGAGCCGCCGCGAGCAGCACCAAAATGCACATTCTACAGCTAGTTAGCATGTAGATGGATGTGTCGGCGGCGTTCTAAACGGCATGTTCGACATTCCGAAAGGATATTTAGACGGTCGAACCAGACGCAATAAACATGCCTCGACTAAGACTGCTGTGCATACAAAAACTGCAGAATTTTGAATTAATCACCGATCGGATTGCGAATTTTATACGTTATCGAATTCTTCTCGGGTTGATATTCGAGTCATTTTCGAAACGGGCGCATAATTTTTTCATGCAGTTTTTGTATGCACGTCGACCCATTTTGTTATTCGTATTGAGATGCTTTCGTTTGCGAAATTTCCGTTGCGAATATTTCATTTAATTATGTTCATAAATTTGCAGCACAATGAATTGAAAAGAATTAACTATGGTTGAAATTCATTTCTAATTCAACAAAGCCGTTTAGTGTTTACTTGAAGCTATGCTTTTTTTGACCTTCCGCCGTAACAGAATATAAAACTGCATAAAAAACATGCACTGAATTTTCAAAATTGATGCAAAATCAGTACGTTTTATAACATTTATACAAAAAGACATATAATTTAATTTAAATATTCAGTATTAACATTATGCAAAATTATTCTTTAAGAACAACTCAAACAAACAACCACTTAACATAAATAAATCTTAATGGCATTTATTTATAAGAGAACTATACTAATTATTCAACATAGTTAATGGATATTTTATAAATTCAATTATATAGCAATACTTTTTTATAATCATTAACAGGGAAAATATAATATACTAATACATAAAAATAAAATAATTAATACCCTTTATATCGTATAATATAAGTAATTAAACAAATTAATTAATAATAAATTACATACAACTGTCAATAAAATGACATAAGAAAAAAATATGATTTTTAAATATGATATGATAGACCTTGTAAAAGAAGTCTGCATATTTTTTACTCGAGTGATTTTATTTAAAAACTTATGTTATTAAATAATATTTTATGGAAATATAAAATATCATACAACAGATAAAATATCAATAAATCAATCGTCGATTGTCATAATAGTAGTCACTCTCATATTATCATATGTATATATATATATATAGATAGATAGATTATAAAAATATAATAATATAAAAAAGAATATTGTAAGAAAATATTAATTAATGTTTCGAAATCGATCATGAGACATAAATAACGATTAGAAAAGAATGTCATTTTTTAAAATGATATCAAGAAAGATAAGTTCCGCTTACGGAACAAAATATTCATATATATACATATATATATATATATATATTAATAAAAATATTTTATTTATTGTATTTCTACTACTTTTATAATAATTTTATTTTACTAATATGTTCAGAAATATTTTTTATAATCATCTTATTTATTTATATAAAAATAATAATATTTTCAGCACCTTTTTGCTCTCAGAAACAATTATCACACATTCAAACATATATTTATAATAATTATAATACCGAATTCAAAGAAAACAGGCAGATGACAACATTGCTATCATTTGAAATGATGATAATTTATCAAATTGATCAATTTTTGTCACTTTGTGGTCTCGTTTTCATACTGTATAATACATAACATTCTTATAATTGGCAGTTATGATCCATTCGAATAACACCTTGTTGAAATTAACCATCTAAAAGAACATACTTCAGATCTATAAATAAGTTTTGTTCACATTTTGACCGCCTGTTTATTTGTCAGCGTAGATCTTATAAGATTAATTGATAACAATATCTGTACATATTTTTAGAATGATGAAAAGTAGGTTATATGTTTTATTAAACGAAATGAATTTCTACTTGAGTTTAATTTCATAATTTCGTTCATATCAACATAATAAATCTATGTGCCTCGAAATTATAAATTATTTCATTTTACTACACTAGCTTTTTTTACTGCAATCATACTATCCTTACATATATATATATATATATATATACTCGTACAATGCAGGAATATTTAAAAACTTGAAAAACTCCATCAAAGCTTAATAGTATTTTAAATAGTAATTTAGTTTTTAACAAATTAACGAATCAATTTGGTATGAAACTATATTTATATCAAATAAATTTAGAATCGAATAAAATATTGATTTATAGATCAATCATTTAAATATCAATTATTATGAGTAATAATGATTATTTTTTAAAGAACTATTTTCTTGAAATTTACCTAATAAGCTTGATAATTCAATCTAACAAAGAATGTTTCTATTTTCTTAGTTTATGAAAAAAATAATAGTTAATATAATACAGATTTCAAAACGATCTTATTTAAATGTATATTTGTTTATCTTTTAATAATAATTTATGTATGAATACAAAGTATTTATTCATTTAATAAAAAAATACGTTTAGGATTTGAATTTAAATGCAATATTATTCATTATTTTATATAATTGATAATATAAATAATAGTTTTGTATATATATATACATACTTAAGTGTTTATATGTAAATTCAATCATGACAATAAAATTTAAATAATATATTGTTTAATACAAATAAAAAAATGCATGAATCATGAACAGTGTAAACGATTATCAATAAAAACATCATGAATAAACTTAAATTACAGTCTTGCTGTGAGATGAATGATACAACAATAAATTATACACGTGTGTCAGTCTCAAGTAAAATGCAATAGCTTCACATTGTTGCGTACATAAGGATATAAATGATAGATGCATAGATGTTATTGTATGACCATTCACTTCTTAATCAAGTACAGTTGGCATTTATTATGGACTCGAATCGTTTTATAGACTAATATCGTCATTGTCCGCGTAATAAAGGTAGTATATTATTTCACAGTGACATTTGTCATCGTAGAATTTTTGATTGTATCAATCAATCGTTAAATGAATGTACGTTTCGAATATAAAATAAAAAGCTATACGTTATAGACGAAAAATATATGATTTGTAACGAACAGAAAAAATATTGGATAAATGTAAATTGTTTATTTTTTTTTTGATGAATTATTGATGAGAGAATTATTAGATATTTAACCTTTAAAAATGTATAAATCTTTATGATGAAAAAATAAACGTAAAAAGCTTGTGTTTCATATAAATACTGTACAGAATATAAAATTAATTTTGTTTGAATTATATTCTAGGAAATTCAAAAATTTCCATTACTGATGAATAAATATGAACGTATTTTATTTATCGAAATGTTTGTCGTGATAAAAAAAATATATATCTATAATAACATTCTATATTTGAAAACATTTGTAAATGTAATAATCTTTTATATACCATTTTCAAGATTTTTATTTTTAACAAATTATTTCCTAATATCAATTTGTTATATTTTTTTTGGTCTAAAACTATCATATATTCATGCCTATATCTCTGTTAAATATTGTTCAGGGATCATATTTGTAAAACAATCGATTTGGAAATAAATTAGTAATCTCAAAAGAATTAGATTTGTCTAAAATGAAATACAGATTGTAATTTAAAATATAAAAAAGGAACAATAAGCTAATTTTAATTATATTCTTATTTTCCATCTCTTGTGGCATGTTATTAGCTTATTTATTTAATTAAAATTTTTAAATTTTGCAGAAAAGCTCATCATAAAAGAACTAAAAGTTGGATGTGGTTATATTGTAATAAATAAAAGGTAAAAATATAGCTAAAAATAGTTATAAAATGTATATCTTTTCCCACTCAAACATTATGGATTAAAACAACTATTTATTCTCAAATTTCAGTCTTATTACCATTATACTAATTGAAAAAAATTGGATTGTTGGCGAAATTCGTTTAGTATTTAGAGAGTTGCGAGATAAAACTCGCTACGTATTTTATATTATTTATTAACAGTTCGTATTTGTTCTCTTGTAGTAAATAAAATGTAATATTTATTAATTGACATGTATTACAACATAACTTCTAGTATATACAACTACTATAATTAAAATACTTTAATGGTATATCTAAATGTGTTATGGTATTCATTAAATTAAATGATTAAGCAAATTAATGATTTCAGTTTAGACAAATTACGGAAACAGTTTATCATAAATAAATAAAACGTTATTACTGAGAGACATAAAATATTGTCATGTTAATAATTGGTTTCCTTTTTACAACTAATTGCCACTTTCACAACTTTTTGCAATAATAAACATGTGTCTTTTATTCAGGTTATTTGGTAACTGTCGTTTCATTTGATATATTAGAGACATATATCCTGAGGTGATATTTTTTAAAATAGAAAAACGGAAACAAATATATTTTTAAGATATATAATTATTATAAAAGTGTACTATGTGCGCATTAGCAAGTTTTCTTTAAATTGTTATTTAATTATTGAGCAATATTTCAGTTTTTCAGAATAAGAACATTGGCTTTATGTAACTGACTTTGTTTTTAAAGAAATAAATTGATTAAAAATCAAAAAAAAACAATTATATGTTATTTAATAATGAAGTTGTGTTGGTTCTCCTTGTGGTCGCTGTTTGAGTATTTTCTACAACAGATTTCGTCTTTCGACATTTTCAAGTAAACCTATACTAGTATAGACCTTCCTGATAGTCTGTACCTCACCCTCACCTCTAGGAGAAGCAACCAACTTATAAATATACAGCCACACACTTATGCATCAAAATATATTGATTTAAGAATGTTTTAATAAATAATAATTATTAATGTAGTCTTTTCCGTTCATTATATTTCAATTTCCAACTAAACTAAAAATGATTAAAGTGCTGAATCTGTTCATAAAAACCGATAAGAAATAAATCAGCCTGAAAATTAATAATAAAAAGATTTTAATACTGATTAATACTAATTTGAACAAGTTAAAAATAATATTAAATTCTCGAAATTATTAATATTATAATCATTAATTATTGGCTTATTTATATGAATATCAAAATACATAAAGAAAGAATATGAAATATTTACAAATTTCTGTTAAATAGTTTTTATAGATTATTATAACTGAATTTTTAAAATGTGTAATTTTAAATGAATTATTTAATTGCAATTTGTATATTTTATTTCAATGTTTGAAAATAATTATATATATATATATATATATATATATATATATATATATAAATTTCCTAGCAAGGCTATAACGAAGAGAAGTGTACATTAAAACAGTTTCTAAAGAATTCAATGTTCATTTAATAAAATTTATGCCATCGAGTGTTTCACTAAAAGTTGTAAGTGCGAAATTTATTCTCACATCCTTCTATAAACAATTTTAATTACAAAAAAATCTTTAATCAGTCCATAAATATTCGCTAATTAGTTAAACAAACTGTAATAATAATAATTTCATGTTAATTTATTAGACGTATCCATGTTTACACCTATACTAAATATAACTATTTTGCAATTAATAAGTGAAACTTTTCCTATATATTTATTAATTACTATTCGTTAGCAAAATTTCCGCAATGCCTACTAGATATATTATATTTCTGCATTTATAATTTTTATTAATTAAAATATATACTATACTTAAAGATAATTATATTACTTCCTTTCAACGCATACCATATAAGAGACGATGATTTCATAGCCCTGAGTAATTAATTATCTTCAATCTATAATTTATTAATACAAATGAAAAAAAGTAACATGTTTCGAAATCATATAAAAGATTCGAGCAATCTAATACTTTGTATATATACTACACAATATACACATAAATGTGTGTGTACGTTTTTTTTAATTAAATATTCAAATCGCATTCAACAGTTATTATAATAATATATTCATTATTGATTTTATCTTGTAATTGTATGATAAAATTCAAATAGCAATTAATCATATGTATTCAAAACACAATAGAAAATTTCTTTCAGACACGACGTATCTCTATGTGAACGTGTTTGGGTGTAAAAAAAATGTTTTTTTTTTGTCATAATTGAACATAAATTTAAAACTACTTGTCATTATCGTTGAACACCTCAAGGTTAACCATGCTTATGCATTAACCTATTATTATTTTTATATTACATGAAACTATCTTAATAACATACACGATATTAATACCTAATAATTTTCATAATTAGCATAATATTCATTTGGGTCCGAGATATGTTCTATAATACTTCAGTTTCTGTTTTGAAAGCATCTATTCTATTTTATCAGTCTATTATACATGCATACATGTATCCAAATCAGAGCTTTTTTTAATGAAGAAAAATGTTTTAATTACTGAAATATTCTTTTCAAATTTAAAACTGTTTTATATAGGATCGAATCATATTTTTTTTAAATTTAATAATGAATAATCATTCAAATATCTTTCAGTTACAATTATTAGCTTTTATAGAAATATTTTTAAACTTTGGAACAAATTTGCAACAATGTTTATAATTTATTGATTATATTAATTACAATTATTTTTTTATTTTTTTCTCTTATAGTAATTGTAGTTTTATCTTTTTACATTGTACTTTCTGTTGTTTTTTTTCTGTTTATATAAATATATGTTCACATGCTAAATATATATTAATAATAAATTTTCTTTTATCGCAGTTTTTAAAACAGATGTCTTACTAGTTTCAGTTATTCATATTTCTATATATATTGACTTGTATTATTAATGTTAACCATGGAATCTTAAGTATTAATTAATATAAAAACAAGCTGCACAAACATATCATATTTTATCGAAATATTTATTGAATTATACAGAAAATTCTATCGAACCCCTCTTTTCGAACAAAATCTGACTTCCCTGTAAGTACAAGTTACAAAATTAGGTTTGGGGTTTATTTGTTAAATTACATATGTAAAAGTATAGCATAATTGAAACTAAATTAATGTCAACAGTGGCTCTAAAACATAAACGTAGAGTTAACGCGTTACAGTGTTTGTGAATTTATCATTGTAGCGACCGTCAGTTCAATATGAATGTTGAAATAATGAAATATGGCGAATAAATGATAAAAATTGTTTCGCATCGATTGTGTTGCTGCAGCATTGACAAGTCATATATCATTTCACAATAAATCAAACTGTCGACATTTTCTCTACGCCAGTGCATGACTCACAATGTGTGCTCGTTCGTCATAATTTAGGTGCAGCGTCTGTCATCGATGGATATGACATCTAAGTGAGCCGTGACGATGGTCTGGGCTGGATATAAAGTCGTGTATTGAATCCATGAAGAGTTTGGTTTCTTAGTATTCTGCGTATTTTTTTTTGCAAAGAATACGAATTCGGTTTGAAAATATTTTACAGTACTGAATATCAAATAAATCTTTAAACAAACTATATACTAGCTAAATTTATTTTATTTAAAATAGAACACAGCTGATTGATTTACTACCAAATAGTTCAAATTCGTTCTTTTTTGATAATAAAACCAGTTTATAAACAATTTCAATACTTGCTAGATATGCACGTTAATTTATTAGTTTACCTGGGAATAAATCTATCACAGATAAACTTTTGATTTAAACCAGACAAGAAAGTGTTTTAGATATATCAAAGTTTCATTCGTATCTCTAGCAAGAAATGTAACTCATAAGAAAAACAAAATTGAAATAAAAAGAAAATCAAAAAAACACTGCACGTTACCCTAATCTGCTTATAAAATATCTTACTGTTGATTAAAAAATAATGAATTGTCTTTATAAGAAAATATTGGTTATTGCACGTGTCAACTTCACGTTAAAACATAAATGCTGTTTTAATATTAGTTTTCAAAAAACGACAATCAGAATATTTATCTGTTATTATTTTCTTATAAATAAATCCATAAATTTAAATATTTCACAAAATAGTAATACGCGAATATTAATATTTTATTTTACTTAAAGTCTGAAATAACTATTTTCAAAAGCAATTCAAACTCTAACAGAATATATGATTTGTTTTTAACTATATTTTCATAACTTTATTTCAAATTTTAACTCGCATTTTGCATGAGGTATTACACGACCATTTATTCTTACATTACTTTTTACATAAACCCAATCCATCAGTGTACAACTTTTTATTTTCCTAATGAAACATTAATTTCAGAAGCCTTTTCTCCAATGATGAATGAGTAGCATAAATATTACATTTATTAATATTTACTTGCTTAATATCTATTTCACGATCAATTGTAATTAACCTAACCACATATGCATAGGCATGACTAAAATTTATTCTATTTTATATATTTATTTTGAAATAATTCATCGATTATTCCGCGTCAAAATTGATTTCGAAGTTAGTTTATAAATGATGGCGTGAAACTGTGTCAACAGTTTTATTATAGATTGATGTTCGTGTTGAGACTCGTCAAGTGTTATTCGTTGGCTGTTGTGTTCATATTGCCATTCATCAATAACAAATTAATGTTTGATGCTTTTAGGTCACGCATTCGTTATTTTATTTACTGTAATATGTCATATAATATTTGACAGCGCTCGTTTGTGGTTAACTGTATCGCGTTTTTCCGAGAACTAAACGAATTATACATATTGTTTAGATTGAAAAGTCAAAATCGATGTTTGTTTATGTTATTTATCAATGTATCGTAATTCTATTATAGTTTTCAACTTTTTTTGCACATAGGAATATAAAACAATCTAGATATTTGTTTTTAGGAAAAGTATGATACAATCTTCAATAAAATCTTAAGTTTACTTTTAATGAACAGTTTAGTTAATGAGATATCTTATCTCTATTTGAATTAAAACACCTGCAACTAATGATTTTTTTAAAAAAATTAAATATATTTGCCGTGTGATAATTAAAATTGTACACACATTGAGTTATTAAATTGAGAGTGATTTTCTGCCTTGACTAAAAATCAATTTTGGATTGATTTGTCATTCGAGATGTTAAATAAATCCAATACGATAATGTGACACGAAAAACGAGTTGATAATTAGCGAGAAAACCCATTGGAATGACACAAAAGCTTGACGTGGATCTGAGAAAAATATTACTGTCTTGTAGATGGCAAGGCAGTAATTTTATGATAGAGGCAACGAATGCTGTCAGAACGTTCGAAGATGATTATTATAGTGGAAATTAGTTAATTGATTGACTAAGCAATTTTGTTTAAATATGTACTAGTGATTATTATAAAGAAAAATCGAATAACACTTGAAATCATTCAGTATAAAAGTATAAATGAATATAAAGCTAAATAAACTAAAGCTCTAATTGATATACTCTATTACTTTTCTCTTGTAGTTTATTTTAATTAAATATTGAACTAAGAAATATATTATTTTCTTAATTAATTAGTATGTTAACTATAATATTAATTAAAAACGGGGTTTTATTAATAATTTTATTTTTATATTTAGTTCAGAAGTTCAAATATAAATTTTAAATAAACAAAAGATTTTTTGGTAGTTATTTTCAATTTATTTTATATATAAATGAAATGAATTTTTAAAATTTCATATTAAAAAGTGTATTCTCTCTGATGTTACCGCTTGCATTTTTGTTACTATATTTAAAAAATAATGATATTTATTCAGAGGATGAAGAAAAGGAATACAGAGAAATGTATCAATTAACTTACATGTTAGCTAACATATGCGAACATGTAATTTTTTGTCAATTACAGAACAACGTAGCACGACTGCTAGAATAATAAATAAGTATATCTACACCAAACATCTGACACGAATCTAAAGACATGTTTTTCCATCGATATAAAATTAAAACCAGAAGTCGTGTTTTTTTTCCAGATATAAAAAACTCCACCTCAATTTGTCACATATTTCGAACGTTAATATAGTATTTTTATCGCATTACATCACCTATTGTGTGTCTAGTTATCATTAATTACAATAGAAAATAACATATCGCAAATTATAGTGTTACGTCTGGTATTATCGACAATAACAATAAGTCTTCTTCACAACCAGGAAACAATTATACGACCGAAGGTGTTGTAATTGTGGTGGAGATGCAACAAAGCCGTTCATAAAGACCACATCTCTTAAGGCGCCGGACACTAGTTGACAGTTATTACAGCGACACCTCGACGTGGAGGCGGGTATTATTATGTCCGTGACGAATGCGTTCTTGATTCGCGTTTCGCGTGTTGATTGACGCTCCCGCTGTCTACATCAACTTTGGCCCGATTGGATAATTACATACGCCCCGCTGAGCATTTGAACATACGGATGAGGAAAAAAAACATATATCCGCTAGTGACCCGTATCCTTGCACGACGATGTCCTTACGAAAACGGAAAATTAAACTTTTGAAAAATTTCACGACACAACTGGTATTCGAACCATGGTTCCATTATAATTACATATTCATACATGTACATACATGCAGTTATAGTATATGTCTGTTCTGACAGTTGACTCATTCCAAAAAACAGTTATAACTTTTTTTACTGACCGAAATGAGGACTTGAATATTGAATCGTTCTAAATGTAAACAAAACTGAAACGAATTACAATCATTCCATACTAAAATATTGTGATTCACCAGTTCTATACAAAAACACAAGCTTTTTTAGAAATCGCTAATATATGTGCTATATTTATTTCTAGTTAAATGATTTTCATTTTCTTTCTATATATCAATATATATTCAACCCTCTTATAACACAATACTCTGAAAACACGGTGCAAAAATTGCGACAACCCTCTAGTTCCATATAGCACAATTTAATGAACTTGAACAACCCACATATAGCACAAATGTTTCCATCACACTGTTTTCGTTGACATAAACAGGGAATTCCCTTGTATACATAATAATGCGAAGTCTGTGCTTCGCTGTTCCTACTGAAAACTAATTCAGTAGACGGTTTCTTGTTCATAAATTCAGACACACTCTCGAAACACGGTTTCGATATAACACGGAACGCATTCTGATTTATATTACATCTAGATTTCGTTTAACACTGTTTAGATATAACATGGAACGAATTAACCGTGCTATAGGAGGGTTCACTGTATGCATATTCAAATGCATATTTCACAACAAATCAGTATCAAATATTTATTTATCTGCATTATGTAAATAAATAAATGGAATTTATCAACATAAACTGGAACACTATCAGTAAATACATATTGTTACTGAATGGCGTTATAAATTATACACTGTTAAAGAGAATTGCATCACTGTAATATGAAAGAAATTGATTAAAAATTAATGTAGTTACTTATCTGAGTATAAATTAAATCAAAACAATGTCAATTTAAGATAAATTTTAATTTTTGTTTAGTTGATATGAGTTACTATTTAATTTTTTATATGATAACAAGTTTAATGTTGGACAAATATATGTTAAGTTTTAAATAAAATATCTGAATATTAAAAAAAAGAATTAAAGTTTATCTTACATGTTAACTCAGAGCAAATTTCTTTTAATACAAAGTATTAAAAATAAAATAGTTACAAGAAATGTTGAATCATTTTTAGAAAAAAAATATATCAATCGCGAAAGATGTAGAAAAATTTAAATAAAAATTGAAAAAACGATTATAAATAGAACTGTAGAAAAAATGACAATGGAAATATGTAATATTTTTTATTTCATATTTCTATGAAAAGATGGACGAAAGATATAATTCTCTATGAGTATAGAAATGTGGCAATACATGTTAGTGTTTTAAAAAATATATAGAAAACTTGCTATTTAAATGCAAAACTGCACTCAAAGTTTTATTTAATGATAAAAGATCAATTACTCGTCTACTATAACTGTTTGTGTATATCAAAGGACTCGCGTTACTATCTATTTACTCAACTTTTACAGTGTACTTAAACTCAGTGTCCACTAATCACATATAATAGTCATAGTCGCCCACATATCAAACGATCATATTTCATTCTGAAGTTTACATATACCAACAGTAGCGTTGAACATAAACGTTTCAAGTGTACTCAAGCCTGAACGTAAATTCCGTATAAAGATGATTAATAATCTACTAAAAACTGTTTATCTGTCTCGAGTATAGATATGAAAATCTTTAAGGTCGAACCATGTACTCTGCACTGCATTGATATATCTAGGACGGATAATAAATGAGTGAGGTGTCTCAATCAACATATGTTTCCGTCATAATATTATTCGAAATAGGCCAATTATTAAATAATCAAATGTGGGTGGACATGACATAGGTCACATATATTTATATACGGACGCCAAATTAAGTTAGAATTGTTTTTGCGAACGGAATCTAGTCTTGTGACATTCTATATTATTTTAATGAATTATGTTTTTCTTGTTCTAAATTGTTATGATTAATGAATTGACAACAGACAGAAGTTGACAATAAGTTAGTGGAAATAACAGACTTATGAATATTTCTGAATTATTATCTACCATACATAAATACATACATACATACATACATATATATATATATATATATATATGCGTTTGTTTTACATATGCTATCTACTAAGAGAATAAATAAAACAAGTCTACATAAAATATGCGTTATAATTAAACAGAACTTTAAGGAAGTTTAATATTTGACATCTTGAATTTTTCATAATTTATGTTATATAAAAAGCGTATGATTAAAATATTGTCTGCAGTTTTATAAAATAACCTTGTATTTCTATGAATAATTCGTAGCACAACGTTTACTTGTCTAGTGACATGTTACCAATATAAATTCGCAATTAATTTATCATTTTCAAATGCTACAACTATAATAAACGACGAAAAAAACGTTTTCTTTCCTAATAAATTTCGAATATATATTATTTTAAAATATATTAACTGTTTTATTGAAAATTATATATAGACATTTTCGTACAAGACTGAATCGTTAAATAATGTTTCAAAAACAATTTTATTAATATAAAAAATTGTGTTTTCCTTATATCTTCTTAATATATTTTAAAATCCAACAATGCAAATAAAGAAAAGTGATAGGAAATATTAATGTAAGAAATTCTATTATGATATAATATTATTAAACCGATTAAATATTGATTAAATAGTAAACTCAATATTTTAATCAAATTAAATTAAAATGAGTTATTTCGTTCCGTTATAATTAAACTTTTACAAAACATTTTAATTTATAAAAATTGCTGTTAATTAATATCATTATTTAACAATGACTCATATGAAATTTCTATGAAATATTAAGTTTTGTTTGTGCCAATAAATATATATATATATATATATATATATATATATATATATAATATTGTTGTATTATAAAAAATAAATTATAATATTAATTAATAGTTGAAATGAGTGAATTATATGGAAGGTAATAAATAAATTTCTTGTTATTAATTTATTATATTCTATAAATCAATATGAAGTTTGATTTATTATTCATTGTTTGTCGTAAAACTGTTTCTTTTAAGATAAACCATGAAAAGGATTAATTGGATAAAAAATCTTGACCTCTTTACCTACATGGTTATTAATAGTATTGTTTCGTCTTGTTTTTTATGACATATTGATGATTGAGAGAAAACAAAATAATAAATTTCAATTTATCTGATGTCGAAATTTTAATGTTTTTATATACATATTCAATTCTAATAAAATAAAGATTATTATTCAGATTGTAAAAGTAACGTCTTTCAAAAATATGTATTACTTGTTCATACATATTTTCGAATAGATTTTTTGGGATAAAAAAATAGTTGTTGAGATGAGAAATACATTCAGATGATATAGGACGAAGGAATCTTTAAAACAGGCAAACATTGATTAAAAAGAAAACAGAAGAGTTTAAAAATCGCTCCACAAACGTCAATCAAAGCCGATAATGGAATGAAAAAAAATTAAGTAGTATACAGACAAGTACTCTCACGTTTCGCGTCTAAAAGCAGTTTAATAAATTGTCTGTTAAAACGATGTAATAAGCCCACTTTCGATAAATACCTGAACGATGGCATCACGCTGCCGAAACAAGAATTTTTACTTATCAATCACTATTACACGCACCTAAATAAATAATGAAATCTTGACAAGTAACATAAGCACAATATGAAGAGGGGATAACAACACTATGCGTCTGCCTACAACAAAACTAACAAAATCCTCTAACACAAGTCCGGCATTATCCGCGTCGCCTACAGATTATGGCAGCATGATGGATAACACATTGTGTTGTCTAACTGACATCATACATAACATTTCTTATGCTACTAATGCGTTGGCTGCTACTAAATTAAAAATAATAATAGCTACTGTACATTGTGGCTGTGCTACCTGATGGCAGTCGAGGTCATCTTTATGTGCTTCGCTGACCGGCATCGCCGTGCGGCATGGGGGAATCGAACGAGATGTAAACGTTCGATAAAGATTTAAACGCAGAAGCATGCGGTTCTTGGGAAGCAGCAAACCAAAAGGCGTCGTAATTACTTATTCCGTGCTAAATACATCAAGCGGTCTCGTGATTTATATCGAAATCGTGTTTTCGTAAACGATGCTTCCTCATGTGGATGCATGAATAGCAACAGCGTACGATGTAGAAATTACTGAATACACTTCATACATCACATTTACACATTACAGTGAGTATTACATTTTCATTCTCAGCTCGTATTTCACTGTAACATTCGACAAACAAATTCGGTCGGTTGTTAATATTACATTTTATTGGTTAATTATTATTTGGAAATTAAATACTACTTGAACTAATTTATGATATTAATCGGATAAATGTAAAATCACTAGAAATAAAAGTTAAATATATTCAAAAAATACATTGTTTGGTTGTAGGAAATTGTAGATGCATTGTAATTTCAATAACTACTAAAAATGATAAACGATATTTGTATTCAAATTTATATTTAATTTTAAAAAAATAAAATTAGGTCATTCTATTTTTGATATGTTGTATAGATTACACTCTAATCAAATATTCAACTCTTCATAAAATAGAAAACGATAAGAAAGATTGAAATACTTTCTTCACAGTTATTAATGATACTTGTTATTAAAAATAAAAAAAAGATTTAACAGGATTTAAAACCGAATATTTCAGTTATATGCAAATAAATAGATTTGAAATCTTTACGAACTAAACAAATTGAAAAATGACTTTTATAAATTAAACAATTAATTAATTACTAAAATTTATCGATATTGTTTTCAAAAATTGTTTATTTAGCTTGTGTATATTTACTGGCGAATAAATATTTAATTTTTTCTTGAATATTTCCCAAAAAAGAGTCTCAAATATCTAAAATTATAATTAGTGAGTAATAATCGACCTGATTCATTTATGAATATTATTTTAAGGAAAGATTAATGTTGAAGGTCAATAGAAAAATAATTTCGGTTTATAATCTTCAAATTCATATACATTTTTTCTTTTTTATTTTCCTAGCTGTTTTAAGTGGTTCAGAACTGTTTGATGACTAACGCCTAAGTTTGTGTAAGCTCTAGAATTGTTGTGCGTAGTTCTGATTCAACTAACGCCTTCAGTTGGTCGTTATGAACTTAAAAAGGGAGCTCTCGACCTTCTTCATCTTCAAGTCTCTCGTCCCCAGCACAGGGGTTTTGGAACCACATTGCACTTTGCGTTTCTTAACATCTTCAATCATATCTTAATCATATCTTCAATCTTTAATTCAATAGCTCAATTTGAAGCAAAATTAATAATAAAACCAAAGTCGATCTTACCAAAATACAGACCGAAAAATGCACTTTAAAATGACATTAACATGAAGACAATGAAATGACACTTTCATTGAAAAAATAAGGTTAGAATTCAGAATAAAAACCTATAATTATTTTCCTATCAACCTAATAGAAGGTTCAATTAATATTTTCATATGTTGACTGTTTCATTGAAGAAGTTATTTTTAAATTTTAGATATGCACGTTTTTGTTAAATAGCTTTTCAAATATTTACTTTATTTGGAATTAAAATATAAACTTATTATATTTTCATATTTTTGAGAATACATACATCATTGATTCAAGATTTTGAAAATAACTAAATGTTCAATTCGCAAATCGTCAGCTGTAAATGATTAAAAAATACCCCAATAATCTCGTTTCAGATCGCAATTCAAAATATTTCAAACCCAGTACGGTTCTGACCAGCAGTCTGTCGGCAGCTTGTTGCTCTTGAAGGCATCGCACGGCGTCAATAGCAAAGTGGCCGTTGTCGTCAACCGCGCGCGGTAACGCAAAAACACACTCATTATGCCCTTTCAAAGAACACGTCATACGCTGCTCGTAAAAATCTTATTGACAATAGAATTCTCGCTCTTTGAAATTAATTGCATGTCATTATTCTCCAATTTTCCATCGTCTGTCATCAGTTACGCGAGACTGGGCGTTCATTGTGTGAGTGGAAATGTTGCGCACCTCTTTGATCCATGCCTTTTCGACCGACATGCACATTATGTAAAGTTACATTAGGGAACCTTCTTTCCGACAGCCTGAATTACTAATTAAGCAAACTATATGTTCGAGTTTCAAAAGCATTACTTGCACTTTTCTATGTGTCGATGAAGATGATCGACGGCAACGGGGCGGTACTTCAATGTCGTAACAACTACATACGCTTTTAGTACTTAATTATTACATCTATTTGATTAATGTATTCTACACGTATTCGGTAAATGGCATTTAGATAGAAAAGACTTTATTTCATTGTGTGCAATTATAGAATATGTCAGATGTAACACGTTAATGAAATAAATCGTTTCTATTTTAATTGTAATTCCTTAATTAGCCCTGAAATAGTTCATTCTCAGCTTGTCATAATATTTCAAATCAATTCTAAACCGGATTAGAAAAGTATTCGAAATAAATGTAATTTTAATCGACAAATAAAAGTTTTTAAGAATTTACATTCAAAAATAAAGCATTTCAAAAGTATGAGTTTAAATATAAAAAGTAATATTACAGATTATCCTGTTAGCTCTTCTGTGTATAATTTTTAATAAAATTTAATATTATAAATTATGTAGCACAGAACTACAAAAACCATCATAAATAAAATGAGAACTAAATTTGTTTCGTTTCTAATTGAAATGATTAGATTTTATAATGTAAAAACATCATTTATGTACTATAATCAAACAGATTTAATTAAAAAATCGATCGAAATTATAAAATTAACTATTTTCAAAAAAAATCATTTAACAGCGCTATTTTTGTATTCTTTTCGTTTTAAATTTTCATTTATCATCTCTTCTAGAGAGAACTATTAAGAATAATATACTTCTAACAGTATATTTTCTTTCAAATGATTTCCTCTTTTTAGTAGATTTATTTATTATTCTAACTGAGAATGACATTTCAGAGATTTTTTATAATCCTTTCATGTACTTGTTTTTCTGTTAATTGTTTATTTTATATTCGTTATTAAATATATATATATATATATATATATATATATATATATATATATATATATATATATACGCTTATTAAATCACATCGTACATATGTTTTTTTAAATGTATATGCTTACATTGTTCTCACTCTACAAGTATTATTCAATACTACATTAAATATGCAAACAGCAATGAAACTTCATTATAAATATCGTAGTAGTGACTAAAAATGACAATGCGAACGGTGTTACATTTTAAACAGGTTAGTGTGCAACTTCGCACGTAAATCTTCATCAAAAAAACTATTGTATAGGTCATTTCAATGTTATAAAGATTAATTGTTAAAGTATCGTAATAACGTTTTGTTAAATTTAACAATACACAGTATATTCTTGCCGTATTCGCTTAAATATAACTTTAAATATGTACCACACGTGAAAAACAGTTGAGAATAAAGAAATTATATTTTATTTATATTAAAATTCTATTTTTTTATTGAAGTTTTTATGTAAAGACATTTATTGTTAGTCATAATTTTCGAATAAATTTTCCTCTTCGATTTCAATTTATAAAAAGCATTAAAAACTTGTCTCGCTTGATTTAATGTTAATTTATAATAATAATAAGAAATATTTTCTAGACATAAATTACTCCCTTGTCATATTAAACCCATGTTCAGTGGCGAATACGCCATAAGCATGCATAAAAAATAAATTAAATAATACGCTTTCAGCCATTCATCAATTCTAATGACTAGGCGTGAAGTTCTAATTTCCAATTATTATAATTTACAGCAAAATCATGATTTACATACATTTTTTTCTTTTAAATTGGTATGTAAATTGAAATACAACATAATATATGCATAATATTTTTGTCACATGGCTATAATAGTCGCTATATGACCTTTACGTGGGATGCATAGGCGTGTATTTTAATTTTCGAGTCACACTGACGTTCGTACGCACTTTTTATTATTATATAAGCCTTCGAAATGAAATGGGTCATTGTATTCGAGCACTATTTTTAATAGAGAGATGGAGTCGGTATGATAATAGTGAACAGACGATAGCCAATCAGTAATCCAAGCACGACGGAGTAGCATTGTTTCGGTTGAAGCGGTGAGGCTTTGTAACCGCACTACCCTTGGATCGACGGCGTATTCTTCTAGATGCCTCGAGGCCACTGTCTATTCTTTCTGCTTTGATAGATGTGTCAAATGTGGGACAGGTATTGTTGAGGTTAGATAAATGACGGCTGGGCGAGGAAGCAAAACAATCTCTTTTGTTATGGCAGACACATCTCTTCGGTGTTAATTTACTTCGGTGCCGCGGTGAATGGAATAAACCGGTCCATCAAAAGAGGGTTCTTCTTCACTCATCGTTTTCCCCTCTCACGTTCACCGTGATGTTCTTGTGTGCTCCGATGCTGACAGGACGCATTGTACAGAATAGTGCAGTAATACAACCTGGGTTTTTTATACGCCAAATCAAGACGTTTTCCACTCGATCTTATAATAATTTCAGAACGATTTCGACCGTACTTTTTATAGTACATAATAACTATAATTTTAATACCATTAAATCAAATATTAAAGATTTGCGTAAATTTATATACCTATAAATATATATAGAATATATACAAAGCATTCTCGTATAAAGAAACTGTGTTTTTTTTTTTACTTATAAACACAGATCTTAAAACACTTTCAAAAATTTAACATTTAGAAGAATTATATTCATTATTATTTAAAATTAGTCAATCAACTTTGATCTTTCATTATTCCCAACACTTACAACTCTGAATGTACATAGATTTTTTCATGATTTTCATTCAAATTTTGTACAACATTCATTATATAAATTACAGTTGTAATATTTGATCACATTTATGATACATGAATATATTTTTCGTAAAAAAATATAAAAAGTATATGGTAGTTCATATCTTGATGCAAAATAATAAATAGTTTTATACAAAAACATGATATTTAAATTTAATTTTTGCTTTATAGGTGAAAAAGATGTGCTTGAAAATCATTTTAATTGTCGTATTAAATTAAGTTAATTAAAATCAGTTTTAATTATCGAATTTATGAAATATATATATATAAAGAGATCAAAGTTGGTTGGTAATACCAAAAAAAAGGTATTTAAAAAAATCAAATCAAGAAATAATTAAAGAGATACTTCTGAATTATTAAAAATATATTTATGACAATATTTCATATCAAATAAAATTCATTGCCGCTTCCAAGCAATCCTCTCATGAAAGATCAGTTCACATACTGAAAAGTCGACATACAGAGTGAGCTCAAATGACAGGGCCAGTAAATTTGTACAATACTGAACAGGGGTTGCACACATACTCACTATTACAGCTGACGATGCGACTATACGGCCATAAATTATGATATATTACATGAAACGAGTTCTTAAATTAAAGAATAATATAATTTATTGTTGTGCTACTTGAAACCTTGTCATCTGACAAAAAAAGTACTAAAGTTATAAACGCGGATACGTATTTTAATGCTAGATTTTACACATTTATCTTCATTCTTCATATATATATATATATATATATATATATTCACTGTCGAGGTTCGTTATTCCTTTGAAGATTTATGATTAAGTGATTTAATGGAAAATAAATTATTATTTTTTATGAGTACCTAGCACTGGTCTTTTAGAAATACGTCCATACAAAAGTCATTTATAAACTGAAACATAAAACCCGTAAAACTTTCATACTTGCATACATATGTTTATATATATATATATATATATATATATATATATATATATATATATATATATATATATATATGTATATATATATATATATATATATATATAACTGCAATGTGGCGACCGAAAATAAATAGCAACAGGATGCTGTAAATTATATTGAAAGAAAACATCACATTTGAGTGAAAGTAAAACATATTCAAGAAGCTTTTATTACTTAAACTAATAAAAACTATATATATATATATATGAGAACTAGAAGCTAACAAATATATTTAAGAGTAACTAAATATTAATCATGATGAACAATTCGATTATACTAGTTTTAAAAGTGATTTAATAAATGGTAAAAATTAATCAAATTCTTAACATCATTAATTAAGGACAAATTTTATAATCAGAAGGTTTTTTTCTTCAAAAATGTTATATTTTGTCCACTATTTATTTAAACCATTTATCATAGAAAATAAATTTCAAACTAGATAGTAATATATTTCCTTCTTCTTTATTACTCTTGTACATATAAATATATACCCCCATATTCTCTACATATAACTTTCTAGAATATTATCCTCCCACCTATACTTTTGTTATGTAATCCTCCAAAAATAAATTAAAATTAAAAGTACATTAATTTTTTTAATATTAAAGTTTCTCTATACTGAAATTATTAAAGACACAACAGATATTTTTTCTTCTACAAAGAGTTTTTTTTCTAAATAAATCTTAATTATTTTTATTTTATTTTTATCGACACTTAGTATTTATTCAGAATAAATATTTAATATAATTATATATATATATATATATATATATATATATATATATATATATATATATATATTATTTACTTATATATGTGTGTATATATATATATACATGTATATGTATATTTAAAAGTGGCGAATATATTATTAAACACAATTAAATGGTGGATAATTAGATCATTATGTTAACGAGAAGAAAGAAAGTTAAGTAAATAAAAATTGTAATTCAAATGTTGCAGAAAGACATCTTTTGTGCTAGTTTTTGTTATAGTTTAGTAGTGATTTAAAAACGATTGTATAGAGATATTGATAAGATAAAAAATTAATTTACTAAAAAATAGATGTATTTTTTGATTAAGAATAGATCTATTATATAGATCTATCTTAATACTTTGTTATGGATTAAAATTTGTATTTATGTCCCTAACGTTCAGTAATACAAAAAAGTTGCATGTACCGTTTTAGTATTATATATGTACTTCAAATGTAATAATTTTATACTAATATTCTTGTATATTAATTTGAATATATTCCACTTTGTCTTTTTATCTATGTTAATGAAATATAATGAAATTATTTTATATTAAATTAAATTCAAATCAAAAAAATATATTAATTACTTATTTATGTATCCATGCAGAACTGTTTTAAAATAAAGAATACATAATAACTATGTTATTTTTTTTAAAATGTTGTTTAAAAAAATGTACATTCTACAAGATAAGCTTATTTTATAACGTGTTAGAAAATGTATATTAATGCGAGGAATAAAAAACGTGTTTATTGAATAAAAGTGATAATACTTTTTTATCGAATAACAACTAAAAATATATATTTATTCTCGTCATTTATATTTTCGCAATTTTTTATTGTAGCGCAGACAACAATATTTGAAATTTATAGTACACCGATAACAAAAATTTCCAAAAAATTTAAGATAACAAAATACTTACACACATAAGATGATATCTGTATTCCCTAGTGAAACATACAACCATAAATAAGACGCTTCTACTTTCATCTGGCCAAACACAACCCCCTTGTTTCGCCCTTTACATCCCGTACACAGTTCGCGTTTATATAAATTTATGCGCGCAAGGATATATAAATTTAAGTAAAATGTTCTGAAACGAAAACGAACTCTGTGGCTATAAGTTTTCGTCTGCCACACGATAATATTTTCCAGATTTATCATTTGTATGCTGTGTTCTCTTTTTCTATTGTTTCATTATAACAGTCTCGTACGACAATATATTCTCTTTTTATGGCCGTATCTTTATGCGAAAGCCTGTTTTCGTACCATCATATTGATTTATACTTTCAAATATTGTTTAACGGAGTACATTTCCCACAATATTTATCATTTTAGCGATACTTCCAAATCGAGTTTATTTTAACTATGTGGTCGGAAACACGAACATCGAGAATATTACACACGTAATGGATTTTATATTATCTTTGGTCTTGTTATTTATTTTTTAATATTGTTTTCTAGACAGTGGCGGTTACTAAAAAAAACGACTTGCTCTGTTATCAAAATCGATTCGAGCCTAAATAATTAAATTTTCAATGCGTCGATTTATTAGACATTTATTTTTGATTTGTGTGCAACTATAAACTCGATTTATTGCAGACATTTTTTTTCGTATAAAATAAAACTTCACGTTCGAAATTTAATTTACATATTACTCGAAATTAACACCGATTCTCGACGACCGACTGCCACATTTTCAGTATTAAAAACAAACAATAGGTTATAAATTCACTTAAGTCGTATAATCCATCGGTTCATTATTTAAGCTTAAACCAGAAGTTTATACGAGTCTGAAACATTCATGAATATAAAATAATTTCAGCGTTAAATAAAAAAAAATATTTATGTTCGTATAATAATTTCTACTGGAATATATTCAAGTGCAAAAACATCTAAGACCATATTATTTAACAGTAAACGCTTGTCGGAACTGAGAATATTTTTAAGATTATTATATTTTTTTATGACTGGCGTATGATAAAAAAAAACGTAGATCGTTATATGTGTAGCTTGTTAATATACGGATATGTGTGAAAAAATTAATTGCACGTTAAAAGAATTATTTTCTCATTTTTAACACGTTTCCAGTATTAAAAGTAGAGGTGTTATTACAGGAGGTACTAAAAATAATGATGAAGAAATAAGCAGCCGAAATAAAATCGTTATTATACTTTTTTCTGATATATTACTCTTCCAAGTTTTTAACTATATATATATATATATATATATATATATATATATATATATATATATATATAAAGTTTATCTATAAAACATAAAGAGTCACACAAAACGATATCGACTTTATTTTGGAAATTAATTCAGAGAGAGATCTAAGTTTCATAAATCTAAGTTATTGAAAAAATGATTTGTTGTGAATTGTTTTATAATGTTTCAGAAATGTGAAAATTACAAGAAACTAAGTTTAGCACGCTATTAAAAATGATTTTAAATGAATCTAGGAAATATTTAAAAAAATGTTATGCTATTTTTTCATTATGCGAATAATACATTTTATTGTTTTTTTTTTGCTATTTTATTGACTATCACAAATTATTATTCGTGCTATATTAATAGAAAATCAGTAATGAAACTAAACTGATGAGAAATGTCAAAAAATAAATAAGAAAAAATAAAGTTGCATATTTGATACTATTGAAATCATAAGATAATATTGTTATTTGAAAAGAGTTTTAATTTCTAATGAGTTATTGGCAAGTTCGATGTATTTATTTATGTATATTCAATTATGTTCATTTAAAGTATGTTTGAAAATATTTGTAAAAGTATAGTCGACGTCTAGTTTGTATTTAAAGTACGAACTCTAATGCCAGAAGGAATAAAAGTGTGTTTGTGGCTGTAATAAAATATTTGAAACTATATCGTTACTGTGGATATAGCGAAACGTCAGCATCATTAAAACGTTACTTATTTTATTTCTTTATTATTGACACCGAATGTATCTAACAATTATGAATTACTTCTTCGCATGGGCACATATATCAAATAGATCAGAGCGATGCGTGCGTTTCATAGCCGGCAGCGCAGTAAGCTTGTTTGTAATAATCACTTTTCCGAAACATGACACACAAGCAATAACGTTTTTTCCCTCCCTCAATATATTTCCGTAGATTACACCTATGGCGAAGTGGACAGTTTTATGACGGCCGCCTGCTAAATATTTGAAGTGGAGATAGCGTCGTTGTTTATGAGTTACGGTTATGGCCACGGGCCCTGGATAGAAAGAATGTTCACCGGGCGAATTATTGTTTTCCAATGTTTATGACGCTGTTTCGATTTCATAACTCGGCTCGCCGGAGCGGTGGGTTTTTTGAGTGCACGTTTTTAATTTATCAGCCACTATATCAAGTTATATGGGCGAGAGATATGGCCGTATGCCGCAAGGGCGCTAACTGGGCCCGGCGGTGGCCGTAATACCTCCTCTACTGCCACCGCTATACAAGCAAGCTAGAGCGTACAGTTTGCCATCGTCGCCGTTCTTTCTGCTGTAACAAATCATTTCTGTAGAAATGAGAAAAAAAATATTATGTGAAGTTTTAATACGCTCAAACATATCTCTATAATATTCACGGTTTTTATGAAGCTATATTTTATTTTAATTTTGGTTTAAAAACTACGTGTTATCGCGAGTTTTATGCTTTTCCCCGTAAAATATGGTTTTGTATGTTCTGTTTTTTACTTTTTGTATTTTTACTAAAGTACTAACTATGTAATAAATGGAATTATTAAAGAGATTCATCATCTTCGTAGTCACTGTACTCAAATTCGAAATAAAATTTAATTATTTATTTATAAACATGTTTACGACAATTCAATAGAAAAGATTTGTTTGCAGAATGAAAAATATAAAACGAAAACGTAGAAAAATATTCTTTTTTAAATATTAAACATTTCTTTTACTACTTACTAGACAGTTCATATTTATATTTCGGATTCATTTGAATATTCCATCAACATTATCATGCAAAAAATCTCTTGAGATCAAACAGACAAAATAATAAATTAAACTATAAAACATTTTTGTTTAAATTTAATTTTCATGTACTAATTAAAAATCCATTTGTATAAAACATAATGGACTATTTTTTTATGAATAAATCCTGAGCTATAAGAACATTAATATTAAACTACGACAAATCTTGAAATGTCATCGTACATTGCGAAATGAATATTTATGAGACACGATATATTAGCGTGAAATTAAAAAATAATTAAATTATTAATCACTCACATAGCCAGCCTTCTACGTGTACCAATATCATAACAACAACAACAGCAACAACGCTGTCATATATACGAACGAGCAATTATAATAAATGATGTATCGAAGAAGAAGCGCGGCGTTGATGATCGGGGATAGAAGAAACGAGGCGGCATTTTGACGAGACAGGAAACAAGGTTGAGTGGTCATTGGGTTGGCCAAGAATTTACCACATTAGAGCGTGTGTAAATAATGGGCTACCGTTTTGTGTACTTGACCATTAGCAGAAGATAAGACCGTGATTGTTTAACTATGTCGTAGATGACACTGATCAAACAAAGATAAGAAGTGTCGAGTGGTTGATCATACATATATCTTTTCTCTGTTCGTATGCGGTAAATATGAGTTGTCTCATCAACGATGCAGTACAGTAGCTGACACTGTACGGACAGCTTATAATAGAATGTTTAAATAAACAGCCGAGAGTTATGTCAATTTCGCCACCGCGGCTTCTACTTCTGTTATACTTGCTTATTGTTGACGGCGTGCCCTCTTCTAATATTACAGTGGACTGACGGCGATAAGTGCACGCCTCTCTTTTAGTTGTCTATTTACAGGCTACACTCTCATGCAAACGATATTTCTATTTTCCACTCCTCCACTTCACCACATGGGCTGCTTTTGTCAACACCACGTCATTTTTTTAATCGCACGGTGTATGCACTGTTCAAGGTATGATTGTTTGAATATCATACATACAATGCAACAGATTAATGGAATATTTACTCGCGACATACTGTATGTGTATTGAAAATATTTATTTTAAATAATCGTGAAGAGAAATTAATTCCGTACCTTATTTATAGAAATTATTATCGGTATTGTTCGATCAACAATACCATACAGTTAACAGACTTTGAAAGATATGAAATTTTAGATTATATATACACATATATACGACTTTGTATTTATTTGTGCATGATTTGAATAAATATATATAAAAAGAAAGAAAATTGTTTAAAACACATACCTTATTTATAACTGTAGATGATTCACCTGTAACAAAACAATAATATTAGATTTGTATTCTTAAAAAATATACGTGGTAAAAATCTAAATCTAAATTCTTTTTGTGGAAAATTACAACGACTGTTTTCTTGTAAAAATGTATTCATTCGAATACATCCACAGGTATACTGTATATGATTAAAACTATCTCTTTAATTAGAAAAAGAAAAGTTTACTAAAGTGCGATTCTTACCAGTAGAGGCTATAATCTTTGAGAAAATAATATCTACTGCATAATAAGAAAGGTAGACTTATTATAAAGCGATGGAAATCTCAAATTCTGTATACACATGCACACACATATGTATCAATAAATTGAACGTCGAGTAAAGTAGGTAATTATTAGACTTGGGATAAGGGAACATCTGCTGTAACAACGTGATCGACTTTATACAAGCATCAGTAACCCACATCACGCAGTCGTATGCGGCAACAGCAGCCATCAATACGACATTGAGTGATTAGTGTTTCGAAATGTCAATAACATACAGTCTTACCAAATAAATGAAAGTTTAACAACAGGCGAAGCCCATTTATCATAGCCATAAATAGACGAACGAACATTTATTTCTGTATAGTCAGATAACAAATATACAATTTGATATTATCGGATTGCACATAAATTAATTATAATCGTGGGCATTCATTCGGATAATAAATATAATTTATGAACATTGACACCAGACGTGGCCTGATTATCGCACGCCAGATATAAGTTATGTATCCGTCATATTGATAAATAAATAACTAATAAATGTTTTGTTAATTTTTAATATATATATATATATAAATATGTACATATATCGCTTTACATTTTAATGATCATGAATTCTGTTTATGTTGCATATATAATATAATAAACAACAATTAAATTGATAACTAGTTTTTACCGCTTTGACGTTTCAAAATAGTCATAAACTCATTCAGTTTATCATTGTGTAATCATTGCAAATTAAAGTGTCTGTCGCATGTTGTCTATGTGACACTAATTAGATAATGCCTTATATAAACAATATGATTTATAATTCATAAACGAGTTTATACACAACTTTTTGATAAGTAATGATTAGATTCTAAAAACTAATTCCAGAAATCAAAAATAAACTATAAAATGTAGAGAGAAAAATAAGAAACTCAACGTTTCATATTCATTCATATTCATATGTAGGATTCGCATTTGCGTTGAATTGAAAATTAAACTGATTACTTCATTCCTTTTCTATTCATATTATTAATTTCGAAAATAGTATCGAATTATATTTGAAAATACAACTGATTTAATCAGTTCGAACAAGTCTATTATTTCATATTTAGAATTAGCAATGCTTCAGGCGTATAAGATCTTTTCAAAAAGATCTAAGATTTAGCTTTTATCTTAGAAAATAATGTACATCTATTTATTATTTTGTATGTTTCATGCTTATTTTGGAAAAAATGCAGATATTGTCATGCAATTAAGTATTCATTTCGACTTGTTTTGAAATGTTTTTAAAGCTATTTTCTTTTCACTTCACTTTGATTTTTGGAAACAGAAAAAATTGAAAAAATGATAGAAATCGGATGAATATGGAAACCGGTATACAGAATATATTTTCGTGTCAATTTTTTTTAATAGATACAACAGTTTTTGAACGAGTAATACGATGATGCAAACCATTTCCACACATTATCCTTTTCTTCGATCAAATTAAGGTCTTCGTATGAAACTGATTGACTGTTTGATTATTGAATACAACTTCCTGATGAACAATATACCTCGAACAATAAAGCACACATTGTCTATTGTGTCTTTTTCATCATGATGATAGTTACTTCCATTGATACTACTAGATATTCGTTTCAAAATTGCATGTGTATATACTTGATTAACCACTAATAATAAAACAATTGATGAAATAATAACGATTTCAAATCCTTATTCATTTTGATCAGTCCATAGTTTTAAAACAAATTTTATAGACCTCAATGGATGAGGAGAGATTACTTTAAATGGGACAACAGATTATTTGCCAGATGTATATATTTTTCTTTAAAATAAGACCAAGATCTTAAAACTTTTTGATTCGATCTCGTGTATTTTTAATGTAAATCTCATCAAAAAGGATATATGACAGAATACTATACGAAAATGTGCAATATTGTGGATCAAAGTGGAATAAATGGAAATAATAGATTGTTCATAGTGAATCTGTACGTGACAAATATAGTTTTGAGAGCGTATTATGCATACCTCTTAATGAATATGTATACAGCTAGAATTCAATATGCATATTGATACAATGTGTAACTGTTTTACTGGATCACGGTGATTATGAATAATCTACTGAGTATTCAATGCATACCTACACTTAGTATGGACATCAGAACATAATAGTTTGGCGTAATGCATTTCGACCGCTATATGAGGCATATATGTGTAGATACATCGGTGAGTGCAAGAGGCACATTTGCGTTATTACAACTATAGAGTGGAGTAAAACGATAATGGATGCTACATAATAATCGTTCAATAAACGAAGCATCGGATTAAAATACGACGCGAACAAAAGCATCTTTATTAATTCTGTTTATTCGCACGTAATTAACGAGTGAGAGAATGATATTGCCGTTATTATATAGGCATATATATGAATTGTGGATATTCCGAAACATCGTAACTTAATTACCACCAATATATTCTGTCGGCTTAATTGAAACGAATGATTTATGCACGTACATCTAATAATGTAAACCGTGTTATACGTCAGTTTTATTATTTAATAAACATTGTTTTGTCTGTCAGTGTTCCTTCACAGTATTCATTCATTCATTCGTCCAGTCTTCAGTTTATTGAATGATGTACGACGACATTAATCAATTTTTTCACACACATATATTAATTTGTTGTGATATTAGTATTAAATTTATTGGAATATGTGTGCTTTATAAGAAAAGTCATACAACCGAAAACTAATGAAGGTATATGCCAAATTGCTGGACTTAAAAATGATTCACCAATTAAAAATTATACAAAAAGTGTCTATATTTAAAAAGATTAATCTGAGAAGAAATATTTGCTGTTTAAAAGTTATGTTTTTACATACAAATATTATTTTTCGAGATATTCTGTATTTTTTTAAAATTAAATCAACAATCATGTTGTTAGAAAAATGATTTATGTTAATAAAAATAATATTGTTTTTTGAAAAACTTCGATAATATTTTGATCTTTGAATTTTATAATGAATTAACGGTTTTAATGGACTTCTAGATTCAAGATTGCTAAATATAAGCGTTTAACATAATTATATAGGCAGTTTTAATCATAAAATATACTGTATATTCATTTGACGAGTTTAAAAAGATTTATGTCTATTATATGAAAATGAGTTCATTATTGTTGAAATGCAACGAAAATAAATTACTTAACATTACTGTTTTTGTACTCTGATACAAAAAAAAAACTAATAATATTATATAAATTTCTTGTCTATCTCTGAAGTAATATACATAAAAGAAATTAATTAGTGTTAAAACAAAAATAAAACAATGTAAATCAGTGACTGTTATACACATATTGTTTAAGTAGGAGCGAGACGGAGAAATAATCGTGTAAGATATAGAATAATGTGCAAAAGCTTTTATCAAGAGCAACGTCGACTGAGTATCGCAGTATCGATGGAGAAGAGATTGGCGAGTGGTGGTGCTATAACAAGTGGATATGTGTGTCGGGGGCGGCGCGCTAACTGCCCCACGGGGGCCACTAGTCGCCGGCAACATCGACGATACAATAGCGTTCTCATGGCCGGCGCGGGGGCCATCACATCACCTAGCCGTAAACTCGTCCACACGGCGACCGCTCGTTCTCACGACAAAAAGAAATATCGTTAGAGTTTTCACATTTCGTACGGTCTCGAAACACAACAAACCTGCACGTTTACTGCTATGTGGGAAAAGCTTCTTTGATTGTACAGTTCTTTAAGCTCTATATTTTGTTTTGTTTTGTTCTTATTTCGCGTGTTTCTTCTCTTGGTCTGTTTTATATATTTTTTAAAATAGCCAGTCTTATTTTTTATTCAGACCTCGATGATATTGGACTCACTTTTAATTTAAACTGAACGTGAGAAAATATAATTTCGAAATATACTAAACATGAATCGCAATGTATTTCTTTGTACAATTGTAAGTGATTAAATATATATTTACTAGCCATCTTTTCAGACAATTAAATAAAATACTTTTTTTTAAATTCTCATCAGAATAGCTCTGTTTTCTTGATATTTTTGTCATAGATACTAAATAAGTTCAGTAACCAAATTATTCTATTTTCTTTTTTAACTTCGTACGAAGTTATTTCAATTGATAAGTAAAGTACAGTGTTCTAATATATTTATATTTTCTAATCGAATATGAAGCGTATTTTATCAATAAGAAGATTTTGTTTCGTTATTGTTGACATCTTTATAATATTTGCACGAGTTAATGCGTACTTTGAACCAAATAACGATGGAAGTTTTTTAAAAAAGAAATATTTACGTTTATGAAAAAAATGGATAAGAACGAAATTCGACGAAAGTTCAAATAAAACCCAAGTGTCCATTAAAAATTATTTTATTACAACACATAATGGTGGATGGATATTGTCTGAACGCGCTGCTCGACGGTCATATCTTAAATCCGAAATATCTATCAAAATATACTTGTCGGCGATTACAGATCAATCGGCAGGAAACGAGCAACGTTCGAAACATGCCGCCGTCTTTTCACACCGACGCAAAGACAGGCGTCGTCGTGTTCTGCGTCACGGCGTCACGACGTCACGGGCATATGCACGACGACGCACATATGATGCGCGCGGGCGTCGTGAAAACGAAGAGCGTAACGGATAAACACAATGTATGTCGGTGTTTCTGTCTGCACGAGGCAAGGATCTGTAATTTACACGGCGGGTAATAGAGCGCATTAACACCATAAACCAGCCTTACCGTAATGGCTGCCGAGTCGTTGAAAGTCGGGTGAGAGAGGGTAATATGTTTCTATTATCGGTGCAAACTATTGCCTCGCTCGAGGGGGAAAACTGCTCCGCCGCCACACGAAATTGCCTTCCATATAAATATATTGAAGTTATAAATTGTGAAAAGCGGTTCTGTATAAAGTCAGGCGTTTATATACAGAGACGAGAGTACTAAGTACGTTGTATCTCCTTTATAGCGTTGGCATTTCATTATAAGATAAATGTGAGATCGCGCGAATGATCTATTATTTGCCTCATGAAACATGAATTGCCGTGCGTAACGGCTGTTACTTCGATGATTTGTGGGTACGTTGTTTGATGTTTTATTGCTCGAAATATTTCACAGTGGTATGTATACACGTTCGCGTACGTAAACGTTTCGTACACCAGATAGCGAATCTTATGTTCGTGATTTAATACTATACTACGTTGATATTGCGCATTTGAATTGTAACAAATTACAGTCGCCGTTGTACGATTTCAATTTTCACACAACATTTATCACGATGCCTGGCTGTTTGGGCGTTGTTCAGCAATATAATATTTGTCTGCTATCTCGTAATCGTAGATTCTACTCACTTCTCTGAATAATTGATATGTTATTGTCAAATTGTGTACACGTTATAGAACGTAGACACATCTCGACTGTTTGCACTTTCTCATACGTACGTACAATCTGTGGAACTCTGCTATCAGAAAGTTCATCAACGACGAGATTATAATTGAATTAAAAACACGACCGTGTCGCTCATTGTTTGCAAATCGATTATTTTTAAACTATTTCATCGAGTAACTGTACAAGTCGAAATATATTTACAACGAGTATTTTCAAAATGTAAAAGTATACTTGAATAATTCATCAGTTTTTAGATTATTTATAAAATATTACTGTAATACAATTAATCGTACATTAAATGTCCTTAATATTTAATACAATCTAAAATTTCCCTGCCTGACATAAAAGGGAGACTCAGAATGAAAAAACGAGATATTTTTTAATTTTTAAATATAATCTCTCTTCGTATCGCATTTAATAACAAGACTAATCGAAAAACAGTCACATATTTTATTTTCAAAACGACGAAATGAAAAATAAACCAAGCCAGAAAGTTGTCAACCATACTACATATATCTAAATTTAAAAATAAACATTACCTTTACTATATAAAAAAACATTAAACTTTCATAAAATATACATAAAATCAACAATAGAATACATTATATGAGACTTATTTTAATATATTCAATAAATATTAATCAAATCGTTTTTTTGATATACATATAAGTAATAACATAAACTGAATAATTTAATTCCAAATAACAATAATACTGTACGACAAAAGTATACAGTAAGTACTTTTTTATTTAAACAATATATTTAAAACGAACGGGAAACTTGAATAATAAAGTATTTTAAATTACGAAAGAAAAATTCATATTCGGTAAGCTACCGGTGATGAATTTATAATATTTAGTATTCACAGGTCTTCAATAAAGCATATATATTATTCATATATAAATATGAATATATATATATATATATATATATTATATGTATATACCTATCATATACATAATAAAAGATCCGAAAAAAGAAATGAGAAACGCTATGAATACAAAATTCAAAATTCACCTCATCTCTTTGATGTTTTGATGAGAAGCGTCGTAAGTTGAATGTGTATTCTGAAAATTACACATTTTAAAACATTTGTATGATAATAAGAGTATTCATGAATTTATATTTTATGGATGACTGGGTAGTATAAAAGCGATAAAATAAATCGTAAAGGGGCCGAATGTGTACGCAGGCCGCATGATATAGTGAAATTTTATTTTCATCTTATATAGTTACAAGAGACCGAAAGTCCTCTCAGAAGTTTATGCAAAGGTCAAGATCGGATTTTTTCTGAATAATACATGGATTGCATATATCTTACAAAACCGTACTAAATAAATTCAATTAGTTTTACAAGACGATTTTTTATTTACACTAGTTTTCTTTTTATTCGACATATTGTTTTAGAAATAACTCAAATATATTTTTTCTGTTGATGTTTTTAAATAAGATATTCAAAGAGTTACTTTTATGAATAAACCGTACTGATATAAGTTTATAATAATACAATTGTATTTTATTCTTTTCATATTTTATACATCTGTGTTAATTCTCGTATTTTTAAAGAACTGATATTATTATATATATATATATATATATATATATATATATATATATATATATATATATTTAATAAACTGAAAATATTATTCCTTTTAAGGTACTAAAACTAATCAATGATTTATAGATCATAAGTTCAACTGTAGATTTTTGAACTGTGATACGTTTAATTAAAAAAATATTATGTTGAATCTCTAATAGGTTTTCAGTTCGACATGAAATGGAAAAAGTTAATTTAAAAAATGAAATGCTATAATGTATATATAAAAGAACATAATGTATGGTCTGAAAGAACGTTTTAATTAAATTTTTGATACGAATTTGAAATTCAAAATAATTGTGGAGAATTTCAAGCAAAAATTAAATAACTAAAATAATGAATTGAATTTTATAAACATTATAAAAAATAAGTGAAATCGTATAAAAGCTTTTTCGACTTGAAATCATTATTCTTCTATCAAACAGTTCAATAATTCAATGATTGTAAACTCGTATATTTAAAATATAAGTAATAAATTGTGTTATTACTCTTCTATTTTGATCTCGTCCGTTTGTCACGTCAGCGAGGTTGTCAATTTGCATGAAATTACCGATAACGTTAAAATAATTCATTGCGATCCAATGGGAAAAATCTCTTAGCGAAATATATCACGTCAACGTTTCGACATTCGTCGAAAAACACAAAAAAATCGAGCATATGCAACAGAGACGAAATGTTATAAAATTATATACATTCGTGCCGTCTTCTGCAACAACAATTCTGCAGTTATTCGTGCTGTGCAAAATGATCGGCGTGTTGGCACCTTTACCTGGCCGACATTTGACTGACAGACCCGCCCGCCGGCACCCCGACATCACGGTGGCGCCAAATAAACATTGGGGTGGATGTTTATCGTTCTGCATGATTAGCAGCAATTTGGGGCGGAACTAACTATTGCCTATCGATGTTAAAATAGCATGTTTTGTGTATTTGATGTGCTTTGTTCACCCCCCGAGCAATAGCACGGGCTTTGTGATGTGTCGGTTTGTTTACAGACAAAGCGCTATTTAGATAGGTTTAAGTATTAAATTACTTTCGGCATAATTATGTTTTACGAAATGCATATAATGGCTATATGAATTGGCCCGTACGATCACTTTTTGTACATGTAATGTGTTGTTTCAGTTTTCGACGAGTCACGCAGGAAATATTATAAGTGAATGCTTTTAGAGAAAATCAGGTATGAAATGAATTTTGAAGTTTTAATGACTCCCTGTTTAAATTGTGAACTTCATTTTATTGTTTTCAGTAAAACTCGTTTATTACGTAAAGAGATTTCATTTTAATAGATGAATTAGTCGGATACGAAAGAATCATTTTGTTACTTGAAGTGTAATCATAATTAAGTCATATTTATTATCTGTAATTTTCATTATTTTCAATTATTTATTACTTACATTTCAAAACTGACCTTCACTGTTCAAACTGTTTCATCAAATATATATATATATATATATATATATATATATATATATATATATATATATATATATATATATAAGTAAGATTATAAAAATATATAAATTTATATTGATTAGTATTATTTTGTAATAATATAACATTACACAAATTATTTTTTTTAAAAAAAATGTCACAATCAAACTCTAATAACTGTACAACTACAATTTCCAATCACATGTATATCTCAAAGCAATAAATATTAGAATATAACAAATAAATATTTGTCGTTTGGTCATATCTATAAATACAAATGTACAAGTTGAAATTATTTATAATAAAAATAAAACATTGCTAGTATATAGAAACTTACTTGGGAAGAATAAAAAAAATGTGACAATTTATTTATGCATTGAATTAAAATTCTAATAAATAATAAATTAACATATAAACAAGCTGTTCTAAATATGTCTATATATTCTCGAATAGGTTGATATTCCGTCAAATACCTAATAAATGAAATTTTCCTGTCAGACGTGTAAACATGTTGGTATTCGTTCAGTTCATATTCACTTCGAGTACTCCTTTCATCAAAATAAATGAAAGACATGGAAATTATGTGCAAATAACTCTTGTCAAAGTAGCCATACAGTAAATAAAATGCATTTTCGACGAGGCGATGTGGTATTTTTCATCTCAAACGTTCATATATATATATATATATATATATATATATATATATATATATAGAGAGAGAGAGAGAGAGAGAGAGAGAGAGAGATTTGATTATAAAAGTGTAAAAATTACACAAACTTCTATAAGTATTACAAAATTTAAATTATTAATAGAATTGTTTCAAGTATTAATAAAACCATACGATTAATATTATTAAATGTTCATATTTAGTACATAGTTTCAATATAAATATTTATCGGTTTGCAAATAGAGCCAAGGTAAAATAAATTTAAATGTAGTAATCAAGTGGTAACCACAATACGTTAGTAATCAAATGATCATAAATTCTAATCTATGTTTATAACATATTTATGAAACTCAATCTGCACGAAATTAGATTTATGAATATTACTCTTTTTATATAAATTCTTTATTAAGTGATAAATAAGCAAATCTTGTCATACATCACCATCACTCTCTCTTTATGATTAATAATATGTTTTACGACACATAAAACTTTATAAATTTCATATAATGGAGCTATTATAATAAATATCAATAAAGATATGGTTACGTTAACGATTAATTTATACATAAAAACTATTTTTGCAATGTCACTCGTGCTAAAAATTACATTGAAAATTATGCTTTTACGAAATCCATTTCTGCAAATAAACATGTTGGAAAACAACAATTAAAGACATGTAATTGTGCAAATAATATAAATTTATGTTTGGTTGTTCGTATGAATTCGAAATGTTTATTGACTTTAGTCCTGAAAGTGTTATCGTGTCAAATTAAATACTATTATTCTTGCAAATTTACGATCCACTCTAAGAGAATTTTTATTCGGATATTTAATGACGTAGTTTTATTTTTTATAGAGATCTTTACTGATATTTCAACTAAATAATTATTTTAATGCATATTTTTTTAAATAAAACCCTAACGTGTCTAGAATAGAATTGCATACAATTTATATTCTTTATAAAAAGTCAGAGTATTTTTGTAATACTGGTATTGATTGGATCAATTCATTTTAATAATAAATTTTAAATTTAGAAATCAAAGTTGAATAAAATAAATTCATAAATATTCCTTTTAAAGTATAAAATACAAACATTTTGAATTTATATAATAAATGTTAAATGTTATAGATTTTTTTTTTCAACCGAATATTGAGGAAACATAAAAAGGTACAAATATTTTTTACTACAGGATATGTAACTATTCTAAGTACTATATAGCTTTCGATCCCAACCACTAAAAATGAGGGTCTATTGTAAATAGAAGAAACACTTTGTCGGCACATTTCACTACTTAAACGCTTTATTTCTTTGTCTCCGGAATGAAAAAGCAAGGAACATTTTCATTACTAGCTGACCTGTCTAACAAACAACATTTATATTTGTATTGACAATTGTGTTTATACAGTGTAATATTCATAAAATTGGTGCGGTTTCACTAAAAACTGACAAATTTAGATTTCCAAGATGACTATTTAGTTATGTGTTTTATAGTTTTGTATTTTAACTATGTATATATAAAGTTTTTAATCATTTACGAATATATGTACCTACACACAATTGTATAGTTTGAATTTTGGTTTAGTTTTTTTCTAAAAAAATAATTAAATATTTCTTTAATGAATATTATCATTAAAAAATATTTAATAATAATGTTTATTCTATTTTATTGCATATAAACGATCGACAAAACTCTCTCTATATGTAGATATATTTGAAGTTGAAAAATAAAATCAACTAAAACATAAATTAAATAAAATATTTTGAAACTGACTTAACAAGCGTACATATTTTCCAACGCACAGCTTTTCGTAGAAACAAAAAAATATATGTACATAGATACAAATATATAAAACGGTATTTTTTACCATCAAGGATAAATTTTGATCTTGGTTCGCCGTAAAGTCTGTGTGGTCGTATGCAATGAAATGTCGGCGAAAAAGGTTTATTGCAGGTCGCTGCAGAGGCAAAAAGGCTTCACAATTAGAGTCGAACACAGCGCCGTACCATTGATCAAAATGTGTTATCCTAACGGTCGGCAAAAATATCCTCAAATAAAGTTATATTTATTAGACAGAACACAATCGTGTTTATTACTGTTTGAGTTGTGATCAATAAAATTTTATTACTTAAATATCACTCGACGTTTGTCGGAAATCTGCCCGGCCAATCTGTTAAATTTATGGTAGTACAAATGATGTTGTCTTCAAACAATATCTGTTCAATATAATAAATATTTCTTCATAAATTTAACTATGCTAAGATAGAATGAAAATAAATTGGATCCCTTTATATATGAAAAGAATATCAATTTGTATGTATATATATATATAAACATTTCAGAATCTCAATTTTTTATACAGAGATCAATTATACTAATAAATAAATAGTTACTTTAAAGAAATTTAAAATTGTCATACTATATAGACTTATGCATATATATATATATATATATATATATATATATATATATATATATATATAACATTTGTATAAATCTGCCTCTGTGTATAATCATTTATCAAATTTTTGACATGCATAATTGAATTAATCAAATTTAAATCTAAGGTACGCTTTTCATTTATATTATTTAAATATTCATAACGAAAATACATATATATATATATATATATATATATATATATATATATATATATATATATAATGTGTGTGTGTACATAGTAAATGAATTGCTTTGCATAATATCTAATTATGTTAATTTTATACGAGATATTCACGAAGGCATGAAAAATATTGTAAACACGTTCATGTATTCATCATCAAGTCGAAATATAAAAGGTGCCCTGTAATTTTTAATTCAACATAGAGAAATGATTTCGTACAGTTCACTGGTTCTGTTGGCATAGAGTGAATTTCATTACCAGAAGACTGAAAACACGAATTACACAGCTGAATGGTGGTCTGGCCACGGCGGCGGTGCTTCCGTCTCACTGGATTTTCAAACGAATTTTTATTCGCATGACATTTATTCATAGGAATATGTATAGTGAGGAATCGACTAATGGCGTGATATTTTATATTAAGGTTGTTTGTGTCTCGATGACATTTTAAATTTATATATTTTACTTTAAAAAAAGAACAGTAAAACATAACATTTTTTCATAAGTAAGTTCATGGTCTTATCAAAGTTTATTTTTTTTATAAAAAGATATGGACATCTGTTCAGTTACTGAAATTAAGATCTGTGTATATTGTTTATCTATTTATCAATCAGTTTTATTAATAAGTTTATTAAACAGTTCTTGTATTCTATTTATTCTGATAATTAAGTTTTTAAAATATATGCTGGCAGTTCAAAGATCCCATTGATATCTCCTTCTAACGACAATCTCTTTACACTTTTAATACGCCCCAAACTATACATAGTGTACTTCATAAAAGAAAAATAATATTTTTTATAAAACTATTTTTATACTTCTTTCATATTTAATAAATTATTTTGTACTTGATATGATTTTAATAAATATATTATTTTTAATATCACATTACAAAAAAGTGTATATCCTGTTCTTCATTGTTGTTATCAGTTCGTTGCATTCATTTTTATCAATGTGAATCGATTTAAAACCGAAATTAGAATCCGATTCGATAAAACGTACAAAAAAAATCACTTTCTGTGAATCGCATATACGAGATTATCATAGGTGTTCACCGCAAACGATCCAATGATGACAGCGCAGCTTTTGCGGTGCTCAGGAGGGCGCAATAGTAATTACTCACCAACTATAGAGTGAATTAGACAGCAGTTTTAAAGAGCCCCGATTCGGAGCTCGAACGCACATATAAAGGCATCTATTATAGCAGAATGCGTAAATAGCCGTCTGTGCGCCACCGCACAACAATAACGAAGGAAACGTTCGTGCGATCACCTTTTTTTCAATTACGTCACATACGGTATCTTTTTTCAACGTGCCTCTAGTTATCTACAGAGCGTCCGCCTCTCTCTCTATAAGCTATTATTGTACAACAAAGAGCTTCATTTTCTTTCCAATTGCTTGTTTGTTTCTGAAACCAAATGATGGCATGTCGATCTTTAATCATCTGATTGTATTGTTCTTCGTACAATGTTTTTAGGTAACCTGCGATGTTTGTCGGTGCGTGATTGTTCGAATGCAATATCAACACTGAATGTTGAAATGGATTGACTTAAAATTAAATGGAGTACAATGAAAAATTACATCAAAACAAACAATCATTAAACTTGAACGATAATAAAATGATGAATTGGCGTATTATATATATATATATATATATTTTCTTTCATACAAAATACTATTTAAAAAGCAGAGTAATTATTTAATTATAACGTTTTCGTGACAGAGGACGATTTTTAAATTTTTATAATTGAATATTTCTGAAATCAGTGATATGATCAATATACATATTAGTTAAATCCAGATTAAAACACTTTCAAAATATAGCAGACAAAATATTGATTTTCTGAATTAAAGTTCACGTGTGAATGTGTAGTGCTGTCGGTGTAGTTGAATTGCGGTCGGTTCGAGCCGAAATAAAAAGAGTAGTTGGAAAATATTAGTAAATTTTCGGCTTCGCAGTTCTTTTCTTTACCATAAATGAGTGTAAATAGGGTCACGTTTCTCAGTAACAGCGATGTGACAGTTTAAATACCGAAATACGAGCGTGCATGTAGTGCTCAGCAGTGGTATACTGATTTGTAGCAAAAGACATTACCATGTCTCTAGATTAGTGCGGTACAATAGTCAATCCAACGATGTTAAGCCCTGCCGAGCGCATTCCATTAAATTGCCTCGATCCTAACGGCGGTCGCGAGAAGTAGTTAATGCAGCCCCAGCTCACGGTAGCAGCGCAGGACAATAAGGCGGATCATATATTCAGATTAGGGCCGGGACAGGTTTACATAAGCGAGACTCTTGTCTGACTATGAGAATACCCCAACGGTAATAAGAATTGTCAAATATTTTATACGTAAACATTTTAAGGCGGTGCGAGAATACCGAGTGTGTTGTATATTATGTGGCATAAATTGTAACTAAGAGCTTTTATTGCGACAATAAAATTGTAATGGAGCTGGAAAAATTACTACTACATATGGTTGCTGATGTTTCTTGCTTTAGCCTCGTTGCGTTTCTTCTTCACTCGCACTAGCCAAGAACGGGTCAAACGTATGACCACACGTTGATATATATTTTATCAGATTAGAGAAGGACGGAAGGGACGCAGTGCAGACGAACGAATAAATATAGACGATATGTTCATTTCTGAATGAATGTAAACAAAGATAGACGTTTTTTATTAAATAGACATAATGACTGGTTCATTGGAAAAGTAGTGTACAATAAAATTAAATAACGCGTTTAGATATTTTTATTACAAGTAATATACTCCGAGATGTGTTATGGCATGAGAAAAATGGTATTGTAAGTATTTTTATATATTTTCTTTTATGTACACACGATACGAATGTCTACGTTTTTATTGATATTTTTAAGCTGCTACTGGGAATATTTTTAACGCACATTAGTGTCACGAAAAATTAAAACGTGTAGCATATCGTAACCTATTGTTAAAATATGTTCATAGAAAAAAGTATTTTTACAACTTGAAACGAATCGTTGCATTCATTAAAGTTATATCTAAAAATATAATAGATACATTTTTTTCTAGCACCGATAGAATTTCAAAATAAAATTAGAATTCTGTAAGTGTTTAGCTTTTTACATTACTGCTTTTAATTTACAACTGCAAATGAAGTTACAGAATTATTGAATTTACTTATTTCTTAAATTACAAAATAATATTCTAAGAGGTTCAGTTCAAATCGAAATCAAAAATCTAAAAATATATAATAACAAATAAACACTGTATGTTATAAATTTATCTACGTCATTTATACACCAAAACATTAAATTTTAAAAATAATATTTGACGAAATTGCTCATCTATCAATGTCATACGAATTTTTTTATTTATGCATCTTACTGATTAGTGATTGCATATTAAAAAAGTTACAGAACATATGACCCTGTTACACGGATAAATTTTTCGTCATAAAATTTAGGTTATCTTAGTTCATGCGATTGTAACCTCATTAGATGACTATAATTCAAAAATGAGTTATTTTATTCAAAACATGAAAGTAATGCATGCTAGTCGATTAAGCATAATTTTAAACATTTTTTTAATTGCAATATTCGACTTATGTTTAAAACAATGTCGATAAGAAATAAATACAAACTAATTAAAATGAATTTATGTAATATTCTTTAAATATAATATTTTTTATAAAGATAATTCACAATTTCTCGTTTCTTAAATAGACTTCTTTTAAGAGATATTCAATGTAATATTTACTTGTATTAATCGTTCCAATTTCTGAAAATCTGAACTGTTGATTAATTTTCTATATTAAAAACGACTATATTCGAAAATATGAAGCATTATTTAAGTTATTTGTTATTAAAATTGTGCTGAAATTTGATAAAAATTAAATTTAAATTTCCAAGTTTAGTCATTAGTGAATTAAATAAAAAAAGTATAACTGTTAAACAGTTACGACAAAATTTGTGTTTCAGTTGAATGTATATTTCAACGACATAGAAAGTAAAATTATGTATGGCGTACGTGCTAAGACAAAGCATACATGTTACAATGCATATCGAGATAAAAGTGCAGCCGTGTTTTCAGTAACGAAACCGAAAAAAAAATAAATAAAACATCAAAGTGCATTCACACAAAAGCATAAGACTTCCGTTTGAAACAAAATACATCGAGATTTATGTCAGAGAACAATGAAAAGTGATTCGTGCATGCATTCTGTGTTCGAACACGAGCGATATTCAAAACTGAAATGCGTCGAACAAAATCGGCACAACGTTTATGATACAAGAACGAATGCTGGGGCATTGATGTGTCTTGCACATTTCTTTTGCACTCGTCGATTCAAACATATTGCACGCGATCCTTTCAATTCAATGTGTATACAAACCTATTGAAAAATGACTAAGTGTAGGTACATTGGCAATATATCCACTGTTTACATGTGTCATAGTTGGCTTACTTGACAGCTGTAACAATAAAATGCAAAATGGATTTCTGTCGCACAATAGGCTTATATAACTGGCCTCAAGCCTCACTGGCTGTCACTAGCTAAATTGGATTGTGCTATACTGGTAACCTAGTACAGCTACCTTGAAGCGATATGGATTATCGCAGGCGGACCTTCGTCAATCGTACACGTAATAATGTGGAGGGCAATAGCTATGACATTTGCAGAATGAAGATTGATCATTGAACAGGCGACATGCGAGTGTGCCGAATTATTATTTTAGAATTATTATTATATTGTGTGGCAATGCGATGTTTCGGTACGTTTTAAATAAGGATACTGTTATGGATAGTCGTATCTGCTTTGTTTGCTACATAACAAAAAGTTTATATGAAATGTATGTGTGTAATATCGAAATGTGTTCTGAAAAAGACTACGTCAAATAATTTAACTGATATATGATTTCAGTAAAGAGAGTAACACATTATTCACCTAGCAAATCCTCAACATTCCACAAGAATAATTGATTGATATTTCAAACTATAAAATTTTCATCATTGACTTTCAGTTTTATAAAAAAATACACATTCACTTTTTATGTACGAATATATCTTTTCTTTTTTATAAATTATTATTTACTGTATAAGTAATTATGAGATAATAAATTATATACTAAAAATATACAAAAATATAAAAACTAATAATAAGTTTAAAATGTACAATAAAAACCACAATTACCAAATAAATCTTCATATAACGTACATATGAATACAGATTTCTAGAATTATTATTATTTACAACACAACGAAACCCTTTAGACTTGTTCAAAAATTAATATCAATTAAAAGAGTGTCTACGTTCAAAACACGTTGTTTTCAAACGAAAAAAGTAGTCATAAGTTTTATAAATTAACAAATTATTTCTTCTTTAAAAGATCTCTGTAATATTATTGAATTAATTTTTTAAAAATATTATCAATATCGTAACATAACCACGTCTATTTTTTTTCTATTTTTAAATACTCTTTTAAATGGTTAATATTCTTGTATTATATTATTCTTTCTTTCATAAATAAATTCTTTTTTCACAAACTACATAAAATTACTAGTAAAACATGTACAATGATGATTTATTGAACATTTTTGATCAAAAACATTTTTTTGGTTTGTGGGGTGAAAAAAGAATTCGTTTGTGAAAATAAATTCAGCCACAGTTCTAAAACTGTACTGTTATCTATGTATTAACTTTTATATTTTGTAAATTCTATCATAAACATGATTTATAAAGTGTAACATAATTATATATATATATTAAAAAAAATATTATAGTGGTAGATTTCATTTTTGAAAAGAAATTAATTCTTGTGTTTACTTTTCTCTACTATGTTTTTTGTTTATTTCAAAAAAGAGAAGAATTAGTATTTTCTAGAACACAATATTTGAATTTTAGTTAATCGTAGTAGAAGATTAGTTGTATAACTAACAAATTATTTCCAATTCAAACATTTATATTGTTTAATTGATAAATATTTATAATAACAAATGTATTATGTATGGTATATAATTCTTAAGATTCTCTAAGAAAAGGTACGTGATGCTTATAACATTACTTATAATAATATTTAATAAATAAATATGTATTTTTTATAATAACAACAATAACATGTATTAATCATGAATAAAGGGTTGTTATGAATAAATTCATTCTGAACAATTTATGTACAGAGACATTTATCGTTCCAAAGAAGAAAATAATAATAAAAAAAATGTAAATACAATCGAGAACGTAGAAAAGAATTTGAACAGTGTGAAAAATTATTGCTCTGACAACCTCAGTATTGTGGCTTGTAATAGAATAACCAACATATTTATTGGGGTACCGTAAAATATGTCTGGACATTTATTATCTAAGCGTACATTGTGAGTTTTACAACTGTCCTCATATTTTGTATTTTCCACGGTGAGGTACACTCACTAGCGCAACAAACAACAAACCGACCTGCCTGCATGCATGTTTTGCACAACAGTAAACACGTCGCCTGATAAAATACACATGGAATTTCAATAATAATTTTAACTTTTATGTTGGATAATCGCGACAGCAGGAAATGTTTATCACCTGGAAAGAATGGACGAATAAATTACATTTCGAAGCATGTGTGAATTATATTACGCTGATTGTATTTTTCATCGTGCACATATATCATTTTCCAAATGACAATTGAATTCATTAGTGCTTATGTTATTTTTATTGTGAATATAAAAAAACAGTCAAATTAAATTAAAAAAAAAACGTTATGCTGAACTAGACGTCGTGTGAAACGTACGCGTTTTTAATAATATGGAAACTAAAATAAATAATCGTTGCGTAGTGTAATTAACCGTCATTAATATTTAATCAAGTTTAATTAAAATTGAAGCTGGTATATATATTTTTTATATTAAATTACTCGTTTACAGTTATTAATGCAGCAAGTTTAAAGTCAATTAGCATAATAATTTGCTTCAAATATATAATATTACATGTTTCTGAGTACAATATAAATTTCAATGATTACCTTAATAAAAATATTTTTAATAATACAAAAACATATCCCCATATAATAACGTTTAATTTTAAACTAATTGAATTCTATTTAAGTATACATGAATTAGACAATGAAAATTAATCTGTTGACTTACTTTGAAATGGATCATAAATTTATTTCATGTTAAAAACCGTCCATCGTATCAAATAGATCACTTTATATTTCTGAGTACAGTCAGTTACAATGATTTTACTTCCAATTAAAGTCTGCTAATTTATTTATCTAAATAGATCATAAAAATCTATTTTGAAATTTTATTTCAACTTTTAACCTTGTTAAATAATAAAAAAGTAATTTATCAAAAGCTCTAATTTAATTGAAATAAATTTCGTAGATCTTAATAAATTATATCATTATTTAATGACTCTATTCTTCTTTAAAAACGATTGCTCAAGTATAAAATTGAAAAAGATTATCATTTTTAAAGGAAATGTATAATAATTCCATGTATCTGAGACTATTAACAGAATAATTATTATATTTGATTTAATTATTTTTATTTGTATTAAAACAAAAGTAAAGTATTTCATTTTTCCAATATAATTTAGTACTACTTTATATAATCAATAAAATATTGAAATACAGTACTAAATGTTCAGTTTAAAACATCCATATGTCACATAAAGATAATTCATGTATATTGAAATACATACACACACACACACATATATATATATATATATATATATATATATATATATATATATATATTTAAGAGTGTGAAATTCACATTTGCACGTTATTCGAAAAAAAGAAACATTCATAATATATAAAAATAAATAAAAACGGTGTCACGTCAGATGTATAGACATACAGGGATGACAAAGTATAGCGCTTTATCATTGCGCATTAGGACAGACTGTCTCTTCACGCAATAACGCGCTTACAAAGGCCGCCAATTGGTTCACGTTTGTGTTTCGTGTGCTAAACGTGAAATATTACCTTTTACTCTATTCTGTTATATGTGTGTATAGTCGACCATTATTGAGATGGCACATTATTCTTTCTGTTATTCTTTAGTGATCGTAAATCAATCTACCACCGGTATATACATGGAACTATAAAGATACATCCATACCAAGCCGTAAGCGTTTCATTTTGTTTCGAGGGGTCAGATTCGATTGTGAAATCAGTGATTTCGTTTCAGTTTGGACGAATGTTTATTTCAGTTATTTATTTTTTTCTTATTTCTCTTAGAATGTAAACACGTTTTGAAGTATTGTAATAGATTTATAAAATATTTAACAAGAAATTTAAATAATTTGAAACCTTTCAGAGAATGTAACTTTCGGAAAAGGCATTTAAATACATATATTAAATCAATCTATTTAAATAACCGAATAGCAGTTTTTAATTGTATTTGAATCATCAGTTAGTTTTGTAATGATTTAATTTGATATAAAAAAACTATTCTATCTTTTTATATTAATAACTAAAAAATGCAATAATAATAGAAATATTAATAACAAATTAAACTATAAACAATACAATTATATATTAAGTTGTAGAAGAAACATATACATATATAAAAGCAAAAAAGCAACAGGCTTTAAAGTATATTTTATGAATTATATTTTCCTTATTTTATCCATTAAATATATTTCAGTGGATGCATTATTCTATATTGACATTTATGTCACTTAAAAACTGTAACAGGGGTTCAAATTGATATAAAAAAAGATATAAGAAGATTATTTTACGAAACATTATAATTTATGGTAACGTTTTGTGTAGAGATTCGGATAAAACACACTTAAGATTGATAGGACGATTCCTATTAATAAGATTTCAACTTGTAGCTTTTTAAGAATGTGATTTATTCTCTTGCTTCTTTTATATTCAAATAGTGTACTGATTTTACATATTAATAAAATAAAGAGTGTCATTTTCAAAGTAGTAAAATATAAAATTAGAATAAATATATCGCTGGTGTCGACATTTCTTAAGTATTTTTGAACATAGAAACTATTAGATTTTAAAGTGATGATATAAAATAAACACTGAGAATAAAAGCATTAATGTTTATATGCAATTTAACTTCGATTAGACTTGTTCTTAATACAGAGGTTTTTATTAACATTTTATTAAATATTTCCAAAAATAGTAATTTTATATCATTTCACAAATTGTCTGTTTATTATTTAATGATTTAAAATAATGTTTGTTTAGTGTATTAGATAAGAACAGCATGATATTTTTAAATATTTTAATAAAACTTATTATGTTATTATATATTTTGTATTCCTCCCCGATTTATAATATTTCTACGCCCTTGTTTTCTTTAGTGCACTTATATAAACACTATAACAAAGAATGTACTTTCTCAGGCCCCTTCGGGCTTGCAAAAGAATTATACGCAAAATTGCACACACACAGGCTTTATTTTCGAAGGATATAAGTATACCACTGCGAGTGAATGTGTATGTAATAATGGTTGAACATAAATAAATTGTGACACATACAGGGCCACTAACCCTGGTAGGTCAGTCAGTCGAAAATTATATACGATGGACACAATGAGATCCGTAGAGAACCAACAGCTGTCCGGAAGAGCCCACCTTGTCACAAGAATTGTGTCATCCAGTGACAATATATATACATGAGTGCGATAATGAATCGAGATTAGAAATTTTCACCGACCAAAAGGGGTGGTTTACTAAGGAATTATTTAAATATTGGGTACTGGTTTGTCACACACTGTTTACGTTTGTATATTGTAATAAAACGAGATGTGGCATATGTGACGAGAGGGAGAACTGAAGGGGGTTTATTTCAGAACATATAAACATTTTGCTTTTGAAACTATAAGTTTTAATTTTAATTTTTTGTGATAATTCCTCAAGATTTTTACTATCAAAAATAGAAGATTGGAATGTACATATATAGAAAATTAAATGACTCACATTACACAACTCAGAAATAAAATAAATGTTAAACATTTGCAGTTACAACGTATATTGAACGTTGCACTGAAGAAGTCTACCATGTGTTGACAATATACTATAGAACTATAAATGTTTGTAATTTATTTCATTTCCTAGATATAAAACAGCTTTATATATTTGATTGTCTCGACGTAAAACGTCTTTAATTTATTACATTACATGTTTTTCTTATAGACATTTAAATATATTGATTTATCAAAATATTGAATATACATTCTATACATTATTTGAATTTATTTAAAAACGATTATATATGAAAAATATATAAAATTATTATGAAATTGATAAAACTGTTTTTTTCATATATCTTTAAACATATTTTAATAAATATGTCATGTATGTATAAATATTTCAATTAAAAAATGTGGATTAGAAAGTGTTGACTGATTTATAAAAATAACAACAATTTACTTGTATAGATACAAAAGAATATTTATCCTGAATTTTTCTTTAAGAATAGAAAGGCATATAATTTAAATATATTCTTTTAGACGTTAATAAGTAAATTAGAAACGATCGTTATTATTAATGATTTCTTTGAAAATTTGAACGTAATAAATTACAAGTGACGTGAGAAGAATAGAAAAAATATATGAATAAAAATTATATATTGACATTCAATTACAAATAATCGTAGATCTATTGTTATAAACGACAATATATAATTACCATAACACAATATATATATTTATTGAGATTTTTCATAGCAAATTAACTATGAATAAGTTAAACATTAATCAAACCGCTATACAAAAGAGTCAATGCAGAAACAACATCGATTCGAATCATTCAAATGCATTTTATGAACTTATTGTGCAGCGCTACATAAATCTCTGTACGATATTTATCAATGTAATGTAATAACTAGTTCCCCCTAATCCATTCTGACATATGACTCTAAACGTTAGCACATTTGAACATACCCAAGTGTTTTGCCGAAAAGCACTTTTCACAATTTTTACTGTTTTGTAGTATATCATTAGTGACACATGACATTGCCCATATCTAAACGCAATAAATTTTTTTTCAATAAGGCGACTGAAATAGGGACGCCTGTAGATGTGTACACATCCCCTATTTATTCTTCAGACTATAATTCATCGGTTCATTGCAATTCTTACCCATATTTTCAACATCCTCTATGTGTTTTACTTCTTTTTTTAATAATGACGCTTAATCTTTTCCACAAATAAATATCTTCTCAAACATTAAAGTCAAATATGTAATATATTAAACGATTAAGAAATATATTGAAAAAAGATACTTTTTAACAATTTCATTTCTATTTTTAATCCATTCAGTGTCAATAAAACCAACATTTCTTTTAAAAACAGTTAACTACGTTTATTTCTTAATCTACTCAACTAATAAAAAAATGTCTTACGTTTGAAATACAACCGTACACGCATTTGAGATAAATTACAGTACTGACAGGAATGTCGTGGTCGCTTTAGTCTGTTTTTTCCACTATTTTAATTCCGCTGTAAAATACAAACATAACCCGAAGTAATTTATCGTGCCTAGCGTTCCAATAACTTCGTCGCCTACTCATGTTGTCAGTCAAATTTTATCATCTCTAGATGTGATTTAAATCAACGAGGAATGCTTCGGATGCTGACAAAGATTAATGATGAAACTTGATACAGCTGAGAGCTCATGTTCTCTCGAAATGATCGGCGGATTTCAAGCTAATTCAATACGATAATTATGTAAATTTGTTTGTTATGTAACAACGTACCGAATTCAATTTTGGTTTATTTCATGGATGAGCTATTTCCAAAATAGTGACACTTGTCAAATATTGTTAATATTAGATTGATTGAGAACTCGGAAAAATTTTAAGTATAACCCACACGTACATATAGCCTGTTTAAAAACAGAGTATATATTACTTCAAATCAGTAAAGTAAAATATGTTGAATAAAATGCATGAAAACTATGTGTTGTTGTTTGTTCTAAATTAATATTCATTCTAAATAATTAAATTAATATTCATTCAAACTACAAGTAAAATTCATTCTGGCTACATTTTTTTAAAAAAAATATAAACCGTGACAAATTTATAGCAATAATTATATTTTTTTATAGAATGAATATTAAACAGAAATTTATTTCTTTTATTTGACCAAAATAATGTTCCAAACTTTCCATTATTGTTTCATCAAAAGTTTTTCGAAATCTTTTTGCGTATAGTCTAGCATATATCTTTTTGTACCTCTTAACATCGTTTGAACTTCTTAGGATAACTTTACAGAATTTAAAGTTTTAGCTCCATACATCACTATAAAAAGGATGTTTTTGTTAAAAGTACTTGCATATATATATATATATATATATATACATATATATATATATATATATGCATGACTGGAAATTTAATATATGAGACAAATCGATGTATGAAATTAAAAATGTGTTCCAAATAAATAATGTAAAAATATCCTTCTCAGAAATAAGAATGTCTCATACATTAACACGCTTTTAAAGACTACCGCTGTATAAACTATTTAGCGATGCATTACCGAAAATAAACATGTAACTTTACCGCCAAAGGCACTGCATCTTAACTGAGGGTTGATGAATCTCACAACACGGTGTAGATTTCAAAAAGATATCGTGATGATTGACACATCGGAAAGATGAAATATATACACGTTTCTTTTCAACCAATGTTGATATATATATATATATATATATATATATATATATATATATATATATATATATATATATAACGAAATAACTCAAATATTTGCAGCATATAAAAATCAAATACGATAATCAGAAATGAAACTACATACACAAATGTTTTTTATTTATAATTTAATTCATACATGTTCTGTTATGAAATAGGAAATACCTTTTGAATTTATTGATAGGAGATTGAAAAAAAGATGCCAATAAATAGAAATTTAAATAAAGGCATATTCCTAATTACATGCATAGACTATGGAAAACAGTCTAATATTATTCATTGTCGCTCCCCTCCGACTGTAGTGGGTATAAAAGACATGCTGGCATGAAGTGGAGCACCCCGTCGTCTTTATACCTATTAGTTTTCCATCAAACCCTCATCGTGAACCCTTTTATTCGACTGCCGCATCTCTATTGTTATGCCGTTAGCATTATTTGATGAGCAGTACAGATAACTAAATACTTTATCAACATTGAATTGTATCATAAACTTTGTAGACAACAAATCATGCTGTTCCATTTATATGTATAATTTCAAATTAACATTTGTCTATTAGTTGACACATTATTTTCGAATAATGTTGACAATAAAGTCTGTTTCTGTTTTAATTTAAGAGATTTATCCTTTTTTTAATATCGATAACTTAATTAGTTAATTTCATCGATTTTATTAAAATAAAAAGTGTTATACTAGTAAACAATAAATCAATTTTAATTACTAAAATCAGAATACTGTCTATAGAAGAAAAAAAGAAAATTACAAGTTGTAAGAAGTACAGATCGCAGACATAACACCGTATTCGTGGAATTAATTAACGTGTAAGCGAAATGTATTTATTTCGGCAACTCAGCACTTCTATTCATGAAATCTAACATCTGTATTAAAACTTTGTACAAGATCGGCATATTGTTAATATATCATTTCCTTTTGATCGCAAACCGGCAAAGTTCACTTGCTTGTCTGTTAAACATCACGACTTACAAGCAACTTACGATGATAAGTCGACCACTTGACATACACGCCACTTGTAAATAATTTAAAATGTCGGTTGGTTATCGGGTCATACGCGCCGATGCCGACAGTCATTCAATCAGCAACCCGAGCACCATAAATATGTCCGCACAATTCTATCGTCGGTTCTATTACACATACACACACACAAACATGCTAAGCGGTTGTTTCTTTGCTCGCTGATCGCCAACGAACATTCCTGCACAAAAATTCCCAGAATTTCCCCGCATCGAATCGAACCGAATACGCTTATCGAGGTGTCGAGGCACAGAAATCAGCGTGTTATGCAACTTAAGCATGTCTGACTCATTTATTTTATGTGCTGATTCGTGTAGGTACAGTGTGCTTAAACGAAACGCTTCAAGAATCATTACTTCGCATGTCTACTTTTTTTTTAAAAAAAAGGTCAATTTATTTTATTAACTCGTCGATTAAAAGAAATCAACATACTCGTAGATTCGACATTAATACAAGTATATTTCCATGTTCTATGAACCACAAATATGTTTCAATTAAATATTTTTTTTGTATTAAAATCATATATACATTATTTTCTTCATACTAGTCTTCAATCTATTACATTAATAGTTTTACTACATTAACTCTATTAATTCAATGAATGATTTTAAAAAATTGACACTTGTATATAAAAAAAAACTTCTGAAATTTGTCTTCAAGAAGAATAAAGTATTTAAAATGATTATAATTATTATTCAACTTTTAAAAAGATCAACGTATATTCTGTTTTTATACATAATCATATATTAAATACTGTTATTTTCTAAATAAATATATATATATATATATATATATATATATATATATATATATATATATATATATATATAACTGAAAATATATCAATAAAAAAGTAAAATCATATCAAATACTTTAAATTAAAAATTTAAAAACACAATTGACATCATATAACAGAACTTACATTCAGAAAAATGTATATTTATTATAAATTACTTAAGAGTAAAAAATAGAACACTATTTTATTAATATTAATTATATGTTTTAATTTAAAAGCATAATTTGAAAATAGGAATAAAAAAAATCAATTTACATTTATATACCTTTCAATTCATGTATGAAAAATTATTAATATCCGTTGATATTTTTATATATTTTTATTCAGTTTTATCTGAGTATCGTTCTTTGTTTATGTTTAAAATTTGCTTGCTTTAAATTCAATATGTAGCGATAAAAGCATGTATTATTTATTAGACAAGGAATTATATTACGTATAATAAGCGATCATAAATTAAAATAAAACTAAATTCAGTACACGTGAAATGCAATTTAGTATGAAATATAAGGTGTAGCGAAGGCTATTCATAAAATGTTGGAATAATAATTAAAATATTTTCGAACACATGTTTACTTTTAATGTTTAAATTATATTTTTCATGGAATTAAGAAGTCAATAGTTGAAATCGGTTTTATGGTCACTAGTAAATAATTTTACAATATTATTTCAATAAATAATAATAATATTGTTATGCATAAGACTGAAACGAAAACAGATTTCATTTTATTGCAAGAAAAAATATTAAAAATAAATATCTATTAATTTTATATGATTGAATAGATGTTATAAAACATCTTTTACAAGTTGACTTAATAGTTTTATTTAAAAAAATAAAAATAAAATCGTAGTTTACACCTATAATCCAAGACAGTTAATAAAATATGAAAGTATTTACACGTGACTTCATGTTTATTTTCATCCAACATATTCATTATACATATTTAATTCGAAAAATAAATAATTTCTAGTGTAATAAAATTTATAATTATTAATTCGAATAATATAATTAAATCTAATGTCACTTTAATTATATTCTGAATTGAATGTATCATTAATACTCTAATGAATATTGTTCTAAAAATTAATAAACATTAATTAGTCTATAATTTGTTCTTTGCATGCTGTTATTTTTTAAATACAACGAATTTTACTCAAGTATTTATATTTCTCCTAAAGATTTGTTTGCCCGAAAAATAGCTAGAGAAAATTTCATTTGTCATTTTTGTAAATTTATTGATTTCTAGTATATATATATATATATATATATATATATATATATATATATATCCAGGAAATTAATTTTATTTGCAAAAATAAATAACAGAATCCAAAGTAAATTTGAAAACTGAAAGTTGATTAGAAATTAAACTGTAATTTACTTATTTTTTAACTGTCTATTACCAAATAATTATTAGTTATTTTATTTTAAAATCTTCATATTTCTTTAAAAAATTCACCAGAGAAGAGAAAAACAATTAGTAGGAAACAACCAATTTAATTATATATAATACAATACCGCTTAGTTATTAGGAAGTTTCTTTTTCTGAAGTGAACTATGTTGTGAAATATTTCATGACAATCAAAATGCGTACAATATATAATTGAATTTGATGTTGATAGAGATATAATTGCCTATGACTTTCACCTACAGGAACAACTCATTTGTACTTGTTATGCAATCCCATAGATTATACTCTCAGTACGAAAATATGTTTTTGAAAGAAAATCAAAAATCGGTTTAATTTTACTAGTTGATTAAATGATTTATACAAATAGTGGAAAACTGATTGTCAAATTATTATTTTTTTTAAAAAAAATAAGACTAAAAATATGAAAATGGTATTCACTAAACGCTGAAGAATGCTAAATGCTGAAATAATCTTGACTTTTAATTCAAAGCAAGTGGTGTGTATATTGATGTGATGAAATAAATGTAAATCGATATTTTCGTATGTAACGATCAGATCGATAATGGGGACACTAATAATAAACTCTTTACAATGATGGCATGAAATAATAGTAAGATTAAGGCACGAGAAATGCGCATTTTTTCTCGTTGAATTATTTCGTCAATGTGTGCAATTCCTGTGTACCTCCGATGCAATCGAACATACCTTCATACTTCTTAAGTCAGCGACTTGAGCACGGTTTTAAATAGGCACGTAACAAGCGAACATTTGTCACAAGATCGTTAAGAATGCCACTGACTAGCGTGGTATCTATCGGCAGCATTACTCCGAAATGGCAGCGGTGCAGAGGGGCACACATAAATCACGCCTGATTGGCGTGGTTGACAACACAAGATGTATGAGGCGAAGGTGCCACAACATGGCCGCCGACTGAACGACTACGACACATATTCTCTCTTTCCACATTCAATATTGCTCTCGTGGGACAGATCGGCTTTATTGTTCGGGCTTTCGTTCGTGGCATCGCTAGCAGTAGACGTTCGCGACAAGAACGACGACGGTGCAGGAAAAAAATAAATAAAAGACAGACCAGGACAATGGAACATTAAACATGAAATTTCGACAACCTCATCAATTTTCGAAGACATGCTTTTTATTATAATGGCTGGAGATTGTTTTTGCTTATAATACATATATCTTCCGAATAGAAAATTGTTTTACGATATTTTCTGGTGAATGGAAATGTCGTGTGCTTTTAAATTGTTTCGACGATGTGCATTTTAAATAATATATGACTGGAAAATAAATAATTCCATTTATATATTAAGAACGAACTATTCTATATTTATTTAAAATCGATAAATAATTGATCATATTTTGTACACAAATGACAAAAATAATTAAAAATAATCCAACACCAAAGATTGCTCTTGCTTAAAGGCTTGAAAAGTTTTTTTAAAAAAAAAACTATATTTTTTATTAATTTAAAATCGTTTTAAGTTTTAATAATCAGCTTAAGTAAACATCTAACAATAGAAGAAATGAAAGAACGATGAAAATGAGATTTAGAATAAAATTCCAAGTAAATGAGAATTGCTAGGAGTAAATGTAAATCACTAAAAGACATTTTCTAATTTATATTTTTTTATAACATCAATAGACGTTGCATGAATTTAAATTTGATTTCAATTAATTTTAAAACTTGATTTGTATTTAAGAGATGAGATGTATGTTGTGAATTTTTTTCTAATAGTCATAAAATTTTAAAAAAATCTATGTTGTTAACAAGATATATTATGACCTCTTTTTTAAACTAATTTTTACTCAGGAGGGATCATTTAAGTTTCGCTACATTTAAGGGCAATAATTAGTCCACAATACCGAAAACAAGAGAGTTAGACAATTTTTGAAGAAAAAGTTTGATATTGTTTATAAATTTTTGACAACCAAAGTACTGTAGTTGCTAATCATCTCTATGTTTGTTTCATTTGACACATAATAATTATTTTTTATCCCTTAAACTAAAATATAAAATGCATGGGTTTTGATACCATTGAAGACCTTAAAGTTTATGACCGTATTTATGGAGGGTTGTTTTAAGAAGTACTTTCAACAATGCTTTGAATATATATATATATATATATATATATATATATATATATATATATATATATATATATATATGATAGTTACAATGTATTGCTGTAATGCATTTTATTTTAAATAATAAGTAATAAAAAATTAATTACTTGAAGACAATTTCTATTTTGAACCAGTTTGAATGTTTTTAGGACATACTGTTAATGTTGTAAGATTATTTTCGAATTTATAATACATTGATCTAAAAATTTGACTATAACTTTTACAAAGAAGACTTATTTGACGTGTTTTTAACAAATCTCGAAAAGGGGTTGTTTTTCCTTAAACTGATTTTAACAATTTATTTTCCTTGAATAAAATAACATCATGGAGTCGACTTTTAAAATAACTTATTTTCCAGCCCAGCTCAACAAATCGTCATACAAATAAACAAAGAGCCGTACATAATATAAAACAAACAACGTGGTCGAAATAAACAAAAATAATAGAAGAAGCGGAATTGAATCAAAACGCTGGCGCGCGCATTAATTATAGAAAACCCTCATCAACATCAGCAGGCGAACCGTTCCGTCGTTTCGCAGTAAAAAGGTGTGAACAAAGCATAAGGTCTCAACAGCAAATAGACGATAATAGGGGTGCGATGATGTCTGAGGGGCGGTGACAGAGGGCACCACCAGACGTCGTCGACGCGGTGGCTCACTCGTGGTCCCTCAGTGGAGGGGTTTCGGTGTGACGTCAGGCACGGCGCACTCGTTCACAGACGTCAGTGTTATGTTTATGCTGTTCGAAGAAGGATACGATTTGTCAGTGTACGTTGAGCAGTCGTACAGAACTAAGCAGAATTAACGAGTGGTGACAGAATGCTATTTTGTTGTGCTCTTCAACAATACGATACATGTCCTGTTGTTCATGTTCCACAGTGAACTGTTAACTACGAATGTGTGTTATACTTTTTTAAAATAAAAATTTGATTTGTTATCACATGTGTAACATTTTAATTAATATTTGTGGATATGTGAAAATTGTTTATTCGCACTAATTACTATATGTTTTTTTATGTGAAAATCAGTCGATCGTAATGAAATTTGTGTTTCTCGTCTTATGACTGATTAAACGAAAAGTGAATTTTTGTTCTTGTTCAGTGAATATCTAAATACGTATATTTTCCTGTTGAGGATTTGTCGACAACATGCTGACTTCCAGCGCTAATCAGTATCTACGACCTGAATATTTATCACCCCTGCCTTCGACGGTGTGTATATATTTCAAATAATTACTCATTCAAAATAAACTAACAAAATATTTGATACTGACACGTATTATATATCGAATTCAACGAAATCATAATTATGCAAATTTAATTAATCATTATTCGATCATTTATCTCTAATTACTGATTTTGTCATTTCTATAATTATCTGAAAGATTCATCGTTTTTGGAATGTATTTAATGAACTTTCATTTATTAAAACATTTATATTGTAAATTACATTTATGAACAATTATGTACACATGTCATAATAATAATAATTACATCGCAATATAATGTTGCAATATTTAATTTTACTAAATTTACCCTTGCACTGAAGAATACGTACGTTTAAATGGAAAAGTAAGTTTAATTTTGGTTCATCGCACAAAAACATTCGATCAAAAATGATTATCTTTTTGTAAACAAGCAGTAAAAATTAATCATATATTTTTATAAAGGTCTACTGATGCAACAAAAATATAAACTTGTATAAGTAAAACTTTTATCAAGAGACTTGTTTTTAAAACATTGCATTTGCGTTTTTTTTTAAAGAAATAATCTATAGTATACAATTATTTTCTATGAAGAATTTGCAAACAGTAACTAATATTGTTTCTTAATATTTTATAATAATAAACCAAAACTTCAATCAATCTTAATTCCAACTAAAATAAAACTTTCGAATCTCTTTCAAACGACAACTGTCATCAATTAGTTGCAACTTTATTTGCAAACCTCATTGCATGGATAAATCGCAGTTAATTACAATTTACTGTTAATAACAAACAATATAAGTGTGTATTTAATAAATTCACATATTTATATTTCAGTATATTGTTATTACAACAGTTAAAGTGTAATAAATGCTCATATTAATAAGTATATTTGTTATGTTATTAATTGTACAGTTTACAATACCGAAATGCTATTCATGACAAATAAATATATTTAAACAATCGTTAGTAACCGTAAGCAATTAATTAGAATAAACTATTAAAACAAGTCATTTATATAACAAATATTTACTCGAAATTAAATGAATTATTTATAATGAATGTTTATAAACATTAAATTATTATTATTTTACAATATATATATATATATATATATATATATATATATATATATATTATATATATATATATGTATATATATATATATATATATATATATGTATATATCATATTAAGAAAAGGATGAAATGTTTTTATAACAATTACAACTGTATTTATTTAATTTGTATTAAGTATTATTGATTATCTCGCTAAATCAATCACTGATGATATTTTTGCGTTTGTATAACATACAGAATATGTACATATTTACATATGATGACGTTAATTAGTTCGATATTGAAAAAAAAATATGGAGATGAGGCACCGTGTATTTTTTTTTGTAACAAAAAAATGATCCTGCACGCATTTGCAGAAGGAATTAAATCATTGTAAATTAATCTAGTTCTTTGTAGAACAGATTTCGAGGCTCTGTTTACTTTTGTAATTTGATAAACGACTGTTACAATTTTTCATCGCAATTAACGCATTAGATTAAAAAAAATACGACTCATTATAGCGGCATTATGAGATAATAAATAAACAGTTAACAATTATATCCGACGAGTAATAGGTACTTTTTTCGCTTTAATGTGTTTGACATGGATTTTTTCTACAAACAAAACAATTAAAAATGAACGTACAGTTGGCATAATTTATTATCATATGTTTTCATATACATACGCATTTACTTTGTTGCGAGGTGTAATTTATTACCCAATTAACTTTATTCTCTCATTTTGATAAACACACCTCTAGCTTCGTTGTCTGGTGGTAGTCATGCGTGGTAAGTACAGCATCATTAACTTTAGCGGCACATCATTAGCTTGAAAAAAGTTTTTAATTATGTCCTCCGGTTAATTGTGTTTATGTATCTTTTAATTATTATTTATCACACAAATTGTAACTATATCGCTGCATTCCTGTAAATAATATTAATCCACCTTTTTTATATTACAGTTTGACGCGAAGAAAAGTCCGCTGGCGCTTCTAGCACAAACCTGCAGTCAAATAGGCGTTGATGCTCCAAACACAAAGCTTATAGCGTCTTCTGAAAAGAGTAGCAAGTCTTCAAAGTCTGAATCAACTCGTGATAAGTCTTCTACTCCGTCAAGTAACAATTCCGCTAGTGATTTATCAGTGAAGTCTGGCTTTAAACCGTACGATTTAAATTGTCGCGATAAATCTCGATCGCCGGAAGAACGAACGAGTTCAGTCAGTAGTCGCGTCAGAACACCAATCTCTTCTAAAAGCAATCCAAACACCCCAATTACAAATGGACGGTGTGCTAGCAATCAAAGCGCTTCATCTCCACGTGCATCACCAGCTGCTGTCGGCAGGAAAACTCCTGCGTCTACACACTCTCAGAATGCCGAATCGCCGTCCGCTTCGCTGGAAACCTCGAAGAGTATTAATGTTGAAAACTCGACGAGCATCGCTAGTTCAAACAGTGCGTTGACTGCAACCACGTCTAAAAGTAGTTTATCCGCGAGCACCTTAGCATCGACTGTAGATTCTGCGGCAAAAGAACTTCAACTGGGTAGTTATAAATCGAGTGGTATGGGGATACCGGTCTCTTCGTCATATTTGAGCGGATATCCTACACCTGGATTACCATTGTCGATGGATTTAATGGCGAGCAGTCTCATGGCGCAACATCATCATGCTTTGAAGACGGGCGCACTGAATCCATACTTAGAATATGCACGTTTGAAAAATCCAACCGCCGCTAGTAGTCTTTTGCCTCCGGTCTGTCGTGATCCGTACTGCACAGGCTGTTCATTAAGCTCGCATTTACTTGCAACATCGAGTGCTGGAGGTAAAACACCTGGAAGTTGTCCGGCAGGTTGTACACAATGCGACCACGCTTCAAAACCACCAAGCTATCTAGGACACAGTCCTGCGGCAGCGGCGTATGCACACGCACAACTCGCTGCGCTAGCAGCCGCTTCTCAGCTACCGTACGTTTGTAATTGGATCGCCGGTGATGCAAATTATTGTGGAAAAAGATTTTCTAGTTCCGAAGAGCTCTTGCAACATCTCAGAACTCACACGAGCTTGGGAAGTTTGTCGGAATCGAGCGCCGCATTATCGATGTTAAGCCCTCCGAGCTTACCACCAACTCATCCGCTTCTACATAGAACATACCCAACGCCTCCACTAAGTCCATTAGCAACGGCCAGATATCATCCTTATAGTAAACCGTCCTTGTTGCCGCCATCGCTGACACCGTCTTCGTTAGCCGGCTTTCCTCTACCACCGCATCCAGGATTACCTCCGTACTTCTCACCTTACTCCTTATATGGTCCTAGACTTGGTGCCGCATCAGGAATGCATCCATGAACGCATCGCGAATAAATGCTCTGAATGGATGGAAATGACGCAAGCCAAATAGCAATCTGTGGTACAATGACACCCGGTGGTTCGGGTTCGAGCTAGTCGTATTCAAGTTACGGAATAGTGTAATCGTATCGTGTTTTCCAGTGAGTGATAACACAATTTCACTCTTGAAAAGTGCATGAAAACGTATTACTGTGCTGTTACGACCTAAAGTGCTATATTGAGTAGCTATCAGTGTGATTATTATTCAATTCAAATTCTTGTAAGTACTGTAAATTTGTTAATACTGTATTATAATTGTCACGACATTAAAAAAAGACCTGTTCTTTAAATATGATAACTTGTGTTGTACGCATAACAGTTCGTTTGCACAATTCTTTTATATATTTCTTGTCAAAGATACGAATTCTCGATTTTATCGATCATTTGAATTTAATAACAAACAAAAAATGTTTTTTGCTCAAACGAGTGTGTGAATATCAAATGATTTATCTGTGTCTCGATGCAATCTAATTAAATATGTAATATTATTCCTTAGTTTATTAAAAAAAAAGAGAACAAAACCATATCGCTCTGTACGATTGTGGCGTTTTATTATTACAAATATCTATTGTTAAATTTATAATTTATTATTTGTTATTCAAAAGTACCTATTCATAAATCAAATCAAATATATTATTTTCAATGCGACTTTATTGTTTTCAAATGTATTCCTTCAACAACTTTCCCTTCCACGTACAATATATTCAAATATTTTATTAACAATAAATCGATCAATCAAGTATTTACAGTATACTAAAATTACAAGGTAATTGTTATTACAAGTCAAACTGATGTTGAAACAGATCTGTTCTTGAGATATACTATTTACGTGTGTTTTTTTATTAAATATAAAAAAAAGGATTATTATATAAAGAAATCGTATGAAAAACGATACTTTCATTTCTTGTATATTTAATTTCTTCAAGTATTTATGTACATTTTATAAATTATTTTATTTTATGTTATTGAATATTACAAATGTTAAAACTTATTGATGAATTATAAATTAATCGAGAAAATGAATAAATGTTTTACAAAGTAAACAATATTGTTCTATTTTTTGTAAAGAATGCCCTTTATATTTTTAGTGTCCTTTATGATAAGCCATATATATATATATATATATATATATATATATATATATATAATTAAATTCTAACTGAAAAAAAATTATCTTCTCATAGAAAAAGTATATATACTAATACACAAATTGGTCTACAACTACATACTTCCAAACTGATATCATACTGTGTAGGAGAAATTGCGATGAATCATTAAAATCATATTTGAAATAAGATGTTTATATTGTAACACCTTTGTATTAATCATAAATTCTTATTTTTTTAACGATAAGTGTTGTATTTATGTGTCATATATGAGTCGATTTCGCGGAAATTATTAAAAAATAAGCATTTAACAACGCGAAGGATATTTATTTTAATACACATGCTGTATGCCTAGTATTCGTTTTATTATATATTTATTTTGTTACTATTGAATCATTTTACTTTAATTTTGGATTCTAATTTATAATAATGCTATATTTTCTCGATGAGACGCTAAAGAGTTCTTTTGCAAAAAACACATATCAAATGGTTATAAAAAGTATAATTAGACTAATTTTTGCGTGTTAAAAGATGTGTTTTAGAAATAAAATTAGTATAATGTTTAAAATTTTACATATTATTTCTAGTAGGATAAGACATGGAAAAGAAACTGATACGACTAAAGTCAGTCGAATAAAAAAATCGTAACCGAAGTTTAAATTTCTCGATTCCCAGAGGACTTAAAGAAGACAACGTGCAATAATATAGATCAGAGCTGATTTTCCTTAAGTTCTTTGACGTAAAATCCCCGATAAAGTAACGACACGCCCGATAAAAATAAATATGTGATGTGAAAATAGATAGATTTGCGAACGGGAAAAAAACACTCTTATACGCACAATGGACTCTTAAATAAAATGAGATCGTCTGTATGTGAATGTACTGATTGACGAGGCTGAAATGACGTGACAGCTACGTCGTAATAACGACGCCGTTGTCAACGAACGCGGACCATCAGGTGCGTGCGTGCATCAGCAGCCAATGTAGTTGCGATGCTTCTGGCCGATAACCAATGCTCCGCGCAGTGAATATTGAGTGAGCGTTGATCTGATAAGTCGTGACATGTCCCACTGTCGTAAAACATGCAGGACACCGCCGTCGACCCGTCCGTGGATCCGTCGACCGTCAAGATTTATTGTATATGACTCCATTATTTTTGTGCATGACTCACTCACTCGTTCGCTGGCCGCTTGAAATATATTACGGACGATATTGCTTGAATGCATAATGATTTTTTTAACGTGGGGTTGATGTACAATCGAATAGGGGTTGATGTCATCGATGAAAAGCAACAACTTGTAAATAGACATTCACTACTACCAGACATCACTAACGATTGAATTTCATTAATTAGTTAGGTACTAGTGAGATATTCTGATATCAGAGATGGATACTGATGAGATATATTGAATTTCATTCGAGTACAGAAAATAATAAAGTAGATCAATAAGAATAAAAAAGAAACATGTCACAAAAAAGATCGATTAGAGTACTAATTAATATCGAGTATAGATCAGATAAAACTAAATCAGATTGTTTTTCAACTGTGTATCAATAAAATATAAATTATGAATTGTTAAAGAAAAGATATATTCGACAATTAATAAACCGAACGAAAATTGAAACAAATAAATTACATATTATTTTAAAACAATACAAACATTTAGTTTCATTTTTTGTTCAATAATTTATTAATTTATTGTTTTCACTGACATGATTACAGACTGAACAGTGCTAATTTTGTACATATTGCTTTTGTAATACACTGACGTATGTAACAAATGAACAGATAATAGTAATCGAATAAAATTAATAAAATGCTCTGCAATATATAAACCCGTACCTAACTTTATTACCTTTAAATACGTATCCACAGCAATAAAAGTTTTATCATTATTGCGTTCATTTATAACCTTGTGTAGAAAATTGCATATTTTTTTCGGATCGTATAAAAAAAACAGTACATTTTCATTAAATAAACGTAAATAAACGCCAATTATGCCATTAATTAACATTTTGATCGGCCTTCAAATCGTAATTTGTTTTTATAATTGGGAATAAAATTAATTTTTATTCTTTTCTGTAAAAAAAAATCGTATTTGAATGTTAGATTGATAAATAACGTCAATAAGTAATATATCTTTAAATGATTTAAGTATTAGATTTAGATTGTAAATATCTTTCTGACTTTTTGTTGAATACTGTTTTGATTGCTATTCAATTCACTAATTGTATAAAAGTTACTAAATGAAGATTTATTATCTCACCTTTTATAAAAGCTGGTAGGATTTTTCAATATATAAATATATACATACATACATATATATATATATATATATATATATATATATATACACACAGAGAGGAAGTTCTGGAATTTCCATAAAATACTATTTCAGCTTTATAATTATAACTTTGAATTATTCAAGCATTTATGTATAAAATAAGTATATATGTTTAATTTGGTTTTTAAATAACACAATAATTTTCTGTTTGATTGATCTCCCCATTTGTTTGATTTTCTCTCAGATGTAAGACTTTATATTGCTTTATATATATATATATATATATATATATATATATATATATATATATATATATATATATATAGAATGATTTAATTTAGGTTTTCACACGAAAGTATTAAAAAAAACGCAAAAGTTAAAAAAATATATGTTATCTTCCATTTAGTATTTTAGTTCAATTGTATTTTAGTATTGAATTGAACTAAAATACTAAATAAAAAATAATATGACTTTTCCCAACTTCTGTTTTCCATTTTAACACTTCCATATGGAAGCCTAAATTGAATCATCGTATATATTAATTAGGTTTTGTAAAATACTCCAGATAAATTCGTTGACAATTTTAAAACATTATCAAACGTAAAAAATATATCATCAAAAAAAAAGTAAAATATAAAGAAAGGTATTGCATGATGTATCTGCCTGATAGTTTAACTTGAAAATGCAGTTTTCATTTCATTTATCAGTAGTTAAATAAATTACATTTTCTCTCTTAAAATATAATGAAAAAAGCATTAATAAATATATTTCTACAATTAATTGAGATAATAGAAAGTGAAAAGTATTATAATGAATAGAAACAACTTGATAAGCGGAATTTAAACAAGGAATAAAAAATATAAATAACTGAGTATAATTTCATATGAGAAAACAATGCATTTAAAATGGGAAAATTTTTTTAGAATTAAATTGTACAAGAAGTTGATGTTAAAACATTGAAATCTGGAAATTGTCTTCTAAAAATTGTTGATGAAAAACTTTTCAATAAAAAGTAGTTAATACATTCTTTTATTCAGACATTGCAAGGAAAAAGACATACATTCAGCAAAAGCCAAATTTGCAATGCAGATGAATCTGGTTTATTTTGAAAACTTATTCTCAATAGTCCTGGTTCGTTTCAACTTTAGATTTGTATAACTTGTTCTATTAAACACAGTACATGCTTCAAATTTGAAAATTTCTAGAATACATTTTAAAGCTGTAATTGTAAAATAATTTTAACTATTTGATAAAAGTTTTGCTTACATCTGCCTGCCTATCTGTCTATATATATATATATATATATATATATATATATATATATATATATATATATATATATATATATATATAAACATTTAAATGTGATTTTTATTTAAAATTAAAAAAAACATAATATCTATCCGGACTTACAGGTTTCCCCAATACGTTCAGCTAAGGTCATACAGTTTATGTGACATAAAAATCAGAATACACGTTTTATTTACTTGTTTTTCTTTAATATGACACCACGTCGATGTATTAGAAAGAAGAAATTCGCGATAAAATATTTCGAAGTTTTTTTTTACAGCCAAAAACTACGCGCAGTTTAAAATTCAGTTTTTAAAATCTCAATTTCAACATTCTAACATTTCGAATAATTTATTCTAATAAACGTATTAATATGCAGCGATTTACGATTACAGGTAATAAAATAAATTTATTTAATAATACGTTATAACTCATTCGCGGTATATTGTGTAATGTTCAAGACAAATTTCGCCATCGAGAGAACATTACAATATTATTAATGTTTTAGGCGGTTACTAGTTAATGATATAAATAATTATACAATTTATCTGTATTCAAATATACGGCGAAAAGTTTTTCTTTTTTATTAATTGGAATGTACTCCGTCACGGTCACGTAAATAAAATAAAAACTAACACATTTAGACTTACGCGTTTCGCGAAGGATTGTGGCGATCGTCGAGGCGATAAACATTTTAACCAGTATCAACTTACAAAATGACAAATTATGCAAATAATTGCTATTCATGTGTTGAAAATGGTGTGCAGTTAACTTCACAAAATGTTACGATGTTACAAGCGTTAAATGTTGAAACTGGATATGAAGTCTGTACATAAATTTCAATAGTGACAATTAATGTCCCATCAATGATCGAGATTAGATAAACACAAAAAATGCATTAAATCTTGTATTTTATGTGTTGACGAGAGAATGGTTTCACATAAACAGCTTTTAGTATGCGTTTCGTTTATGTATGTTCATTTCAATACCATTGGAAGCACGCATTTAAAATTTATATTTATTCTTAGAACGAGCATTAATCGACTGAAAACACTAATCGACGTTTACGTTCATAGTTTGGTTTCCAATGGTGTGTGTGGGCACATATTTCATTAAATTTAATACACTTACTAATTTATACTTTAAAGTAATAATTTATGAATTAAATTAACTGAGTTATACTTTAATAAAAGAAAATAAATATAACCATATCAAATAAATAAATCAGTAAGAAAATATTTTGAAAAAAAAATGAATATAAATATAGAAAAGTATAGATAAAAATTAATATATATATATATATATATATTATTGAATTTGAAAAACATACCTCTTCATATCCAGACCAGTCGCTTGAGATTAGTTGCCGACACACCTTCAAACCCCAAATAACCAACCAACCGTATCCAGAACATCTCACGACTCCATCCTCTCTCCTGAAATAAAAAAAAATAAATTATATCCTTTTGTTAAGTTTTAAATAAAAATAAGAACATTTTATTAATGTGTAACTATTTTTTCAAAAGAAAGTATGTATTTGCTGATTAAGTTTTACTATTGTATTTAAAAAAATATTGATTTTTAAAACGATATTATGATCGGTGGTAACATGTAGTTCAGAAATGTAGTTGTTTGTATCCAAGACTGAAGTAATAAAAAAATGGAAAAGGAATGTATTGAGAAGACTTTTTGACTAATCGAAATAAAAATGAACTAAGAGACCTCATTTTGAATATAGACATAATGAAAGATGGCAGCATATTAAACAAATACATACATACAAGTAAAGAAAAAAGATTCAATGGTTAGATGATATCAAGACGAATATATGTGAAAGTAAATAACAGAGAAATAGAGAAACAAAGCCTTGTACAGAGAGCTCTCAAAGACTAGAGCAAGGCCCTTTAAGGGCTATAAGAAATACTGATTAATATTATTATAAAAAATTATTACTTTGTTAATAAGAATACTCATCTTTTTTAATTAATTTTCAATTAATAAAACTGATGGTTTATGAAATAAGAATTTATTTTTATATTCTCTACAACTTTTTGTAACTTGAATGGTAATATTTATTTTTTTATTAATTTTTAAATGGTACATATTTTTTTCAAGAATATCATTTTTTACAAAGAAAATATTATAAATATTTCATAATATTTATAAATGTTCGCTTTATGATATCGAGTTAGAAATAAACTATACAATTCTGATTTATTAAAAAAAATTAAAAATTAATCAAAGAAGAAAACAGTAAAATGATCAAAACTCTTGCATAAATCTTAATAAAGACATTACAAACGAACGCCTTTCAATACCAAATTCCCTGTACCGCTGAAGACACTGATACTAACATTTGACACAAACATTAGTTTAATTTATATTCTTTAACGGTGACAGTTTTAACACGAATAAATAGAAAACTTTACAAGCTAACCAATAACATATAATAAACGGATGATAATAAATATTGTATCGGCGTTTGTGTACACATTTTTCTCGTTTCTACGGCCAATGTGTGCGTACGAGACGAACTGATTTTCAAATGGCATTGTGTCAATAAAAACAGGACAAAATCTTCACCAGCATCGTTATAATTTTATGACTCGACGATGTCACATTACCAATCATTTATTTATACAGATAAAAATATATTTCGACTGTATATTAAAAATAATATGAGAGGGTTTAAAAAAACATAATATTAAAACACATTTGCAAATATAAAAATGTCAACTAAATTAATTTGTTTTTTTTTTATTTTGCTGTATAAGAATAATTTTCGATACTATCAGCTTTTAAAAAGATTTACTTTTCTGGAGTTTATTATTGTCATTAATCTTTATCTCTCTACTGTTAAATCGAGAATTTCCTATAAACTATTCAATATATATATTGATATAGATTGGTGTGTGCGTGAATACTTATGGTAGATAAATGAAAAAAATTGTTTAACGACACATATAAACAACGCACGCTTGTGTGTACACTCCGATAAATTAAATTCTAACATCAGGCGTGTACCGTTCCATTTATGTCAATAAACAGGTAACGTTCATTTCAAATAATTTACGTTGGCATGTTCGCTTTCCATTCAAAAATCGTTATAAATGCCTAATTTACCGAAATGTCTTACGTTCTAAGTACTGCGAATCACGACACAAACGGAAGCTCGATAGGAGATGTTTACGTTACACAATACTATTCATAATCCGTTGCTTTAATTGTAGACATTCGATGAATTTTCAATTAATATCACACGTTTATTGTTTTCAAAGTAATTGCGTTCATTAGAATTATGTTTAATTAAGAATTTCATTGAATTTACGTAATGAACATTGTTTGTAGAAAGCTTTTTTGTTTGTATTTGTATACATGTATACAGGCGTGTCTGTTTACAAAGAAAGAAAGAAATAGTCTGTACATTCAGTTCTTAACAATATGAATATCATTCATTAATGGATTGATATGATGATATAAAAGGAAATAATCTATTGAATCAGTTATTAAAATATTCTTATTATCAAATCTGTTAGGATATCAAAATATATGAGGGTGTTTGATAAGTATGGTAATTTTCTATAATGTGGAATCATCATTCATTTGGTAACATCATGTCTATTAAGTGTCACTTTTAAAATTAGCAAAGGCGAAATTTCAGCCAGAAGTGACGTATTGTTCATGTTTTACAGATGTTTGAAGCGCGCATTGTAGCAGTTTGCGAAAAAATGGAAAAAACGAGCAGGCCTTTTTGTGTCGATTCGTCTCCGTGGATAAAAAATGGATCGACCACTACACACCTGAGTCGAAGCAGCAGTCAAAGCAATGGATAACGACTGGTGAAAGTGCGCCGAAGAAGGAGAAGATGATGGCTACTGTTTTTTTGTGATTTCCAAGGAATCATCCTAATCAAGTACTTAACGAAGGGAAAAACGATAACAGAAGCCTACTAAGGAACATTATTGGATCGTTTGAAAAGAGAGTTGAAACAAAAACGGCCAAGATTGGCACACAAGGTGTTCTTTCACCAGGACAACGCGCCGTTCTACAAATCAACCGTCACACTGACAAAATTGCACGAATTATACTTCGAATTGATTCCTCATCCATCCTATTCTCCGGACTTGGCCCCCTGCGACTTTTTTCTTTTTCAAAACTTAAAAATTTGGCTCGGTGGGAAAAAATTCTCATCGAGTGAGGGTGTTATCGCCGTCGTCAATGAGTATTTTGCAGACTCTCTGGACCAAGTGTATAACCCTCAATGGAGAACAATAAATGTTGAGAAATAAAATCGATTTTTTCCAAAAAACGTTTAATTTGTTTTTTAGCATACTTATCAAACGACCCATATATTCTCGTATATTATATTAGAGTGAAGACATATATGATTTTATTTTCATCTAAAATTTAATTAAATATATATTTTTTATTCAAATATATTTTAATTTTTTTCAATCTATTCAGTATATATATATATATATATATATATATATATATATATACTTGTGTGTGTGAAAGATGTCTAACGTTGACATCTCAAAACCAAGTCAAATAAAAAAAATAAATGAATATATGCGTATATAAAATGACGTAACATAAATAAATAAACGTTCAAATTGATTTATTATTGTTCTATGTACTTCATCAAGTCCATGTAGTAAATATGAAATAAACATTCGTATAACGAGTTGAAATATTGTTTCCGTAGAGGTATTTGTTATGTTTCCACCATTATTTGATAGAGTATTGCTGGCTGCCACCAAAATCATCCTCTTTATTACAAAAATTGCTTTGCATTTATTAAACGAGTTCGTCGAAAAAGATTTTATTTAAAAAAAAGCAATGTGTATTTTATTCATAGACGTCTTTCAATGACTTTCAATAATTCTCAAATTCATATCATATTCAAATTTCCTGCCATATAAAATTACAATAATCGTATTGAATTATTGTCGTGTAATAAAAAAACACATTACGCATTTGCATGTGTAAATTTCTGGTCATCTGTCATCGAATATTCCAATCTATCACATACTGCTCAAAAATACATGTTAACTAATAATAATCGCGTTGAGATATTGCCGCGGGTAACAATAGACGACGTGCTATGATATAAATTTAGCATATGTAAAAAAATCGCGTACATTACAAATACAGAAACGACATGAAACGTATTCAAAAATTCAGATATATTAAATAACAATAATAAATTTGAGATATTGTCCACGTAACAGATGACACATATAAATTTGCATTCGAATATAAATAGTGGCAGTAAATCGCAGTATCATAGATTTTATTCAAATTTTCGGATAAATAACAACAATCAATTTCAGATGTTGCCATGTAACAACAGACACATTACTTAACACATATTTGCATGTGTAAATAATGACGACGTTTACGCGTCAGTGTTCAAAGTGACTTCTAAAAGTCACCTTTTTGAAGTGAAATAATTGAATGTCTTTATATCGTATAAATTTGTGTAATTTTGTACGAATATAATAGGTGTATCTGTGTGTGTTTCTTTTATTAACCTTGACTTATTTCAACGCATTGATTAATTATTGCAAAAGTTTTATTTCTCTTCAATTATGTTTTAATAAACATATCATTATGGTAATACTGTTGTTATTTTAAAGATCACATTCACATCTGTTTTAAACACTTTCGAATGGACATAAAATATATTCAAGTTATTGCGACATGCATTTTTCAGTCTTTGTCTTCGAAAAATTCATATTTACACAGAATTAAGTGTTCTTGTACGTTTTATCGCTACAAAAAATTAATCTCAATCATTAATCAAGAGTTAAAAACATAGTTTGTAATATATGTTATCTTATATTTAAAAAGGAACGATTGTCTCGAATAGATAATTAATTTTTATCTCGTCGGCGTTTTTAAAAAAATCTAAAATTATTAATTTTTATTCCTTAGATAAGCATATAAGATATTAAAAAATACATTTATACTCGTAAAACGTTAATCTCTTACAAGAAAGAATAAAAATTCAATACACTATATATATATATATACATGTGTGTGCAGTGTGTGTGTATCATATTGACAAGTACAGTAGCGGATTAAGTGGAAGCCTTTTTTTGATCGTCAGATAAATTTTGAGAGCCCCGTAAATGTTACCACCAGGGCTCCCCAGCTGGGTTATTCGCTCCAGTCAATGCTTGTTTTACATCTTTTTGTTTATAAAAGATCGGACTTGTAGCAATAAAACGAAAATTTATTTCTAAAAAATTTTCGGCCAAAATTCAAAGGGTATATACCTTGACGTTTTTTTTGACTGAAAATCGAAAATCTAAAAACTGTACTTTTTTCAATATAGATCGAAGCTAATAGACATAACAAATAGGTTTCATGCAAAAAACGAAGCTTGGGATAAGAATTGTGCCATATTTTAATCAATATTCAATTTTATGTTCAGTTTTAAGCTTATCCCGCCCACAAAAAATACTTTCTTGGGATTTAAAATTAGTTTAATTACATGTTTTAACTTGTTTTAAGCCTTTGTGTTGATTAAAGATCGGATCTGAGGTAAAAAAATGAAAATTGATTTTTAAAAAAGGTTGGGATAAGAATTATGCGAAATTTGATCGATATTCAATTTTATGTTCAGTTCTAATCTTATTCCGACCACAAAAATACTTTCTATGGGTTTAAAATTGGTTTAATGCTTGTTTCACGTCTTTATATCCATAAAAGAATAGATTTGTGGTAAAAAAACGAAAATTGAGTTCTAAAAAATTTTCGGCTAAAACTTAAGGGGTATACCTTGACGTTTTTTTTGGCTAAAAATCGAAAGTCTAAAAGATGGACTTTTTTCGGTATAGATCGAATCTAATAGACATAACAAATATGTTTCATGCGAAAAACGGCACATGGGATAATAATTATGCGATATTTGAATCGATATTCAATTTTATGTCCAATTTTAAGCTCATTTTGACCACAAAAAATATTTTCTAGTGATTCAAAATTGGTTTAATGTTTGTTTCACGTCTTTTTGTTCATAAAAGATCAGATTCGTGGCAAAAAAACGAAAATCGAATTCAAAAAAATTTTCGGCTAAAATTCAAGGGGTATACCTTGACGTTTTTTTTGACCAAAAATCGAAAGTCAAAAAGATGGACTTTTTTCGGTATAAATCGAATGTAATAGACATAACAAATAGGTTTCATGAGAAAATCGAAGCTCTGGATAAGGATTATGCGATATTTGAATCGATATTCAATTTTATGTTCAATTTTAAACTTATTTTGTCCACAAAAATAATTTTTAGGGGTTTAAAATGTGTTTAATGCTTTTTTTACGTCTTCTTGTTCATAAAAGAACGGATTCGTGGTAAAAAAACGAAAATCGAGTTCTAACAAATTTTCGGCTAAAACTTAAGGGGTATACCTTGACGTTTTTTTTGACTGAAAATCGAAAATCTAAAAACTGTACTTTTTTCAGTATAGATCGAAGCTAATAGACATAACAAATAGGTTTCATGCGAAAACCGAAGCTTCGCATAAGAATTATGAGATATTTTAATCAATATTCAATTTTATGTTCATTTCTAAAATTATCCCGACCACAAAAAGTAGTTTCTAGGGGTTAAAAGTTGGTTTAAGTGGCGGATTAAGCGGGGACTGGACTGAGTGGTCGTTTGTGAACCCGTGAGTGAGAGGGGCCCGGTTGAAAATCTCAAAATGAACAATCAAACTTAAAATATCATATAAAAGACGTCAACAGTGGCGGATCAAGCGAGTATCAGACCTGGTGGCCGCCAGTGGCCACTGGTTCGGAGGCGCCTCGAGCTTGGGGAAAAATATTCACTACGTAAAGAAGCAAAGCTTCCACTTCAACATCTTAGCTGATAATAATAAGTTTGCGTGAAAAATATAAACATATGTAGGAAAATGACCGATGGAGTAAGGGAAAGAAACGAGAGAAAGAACGTTTTGCTTGCAATACTATAGGTGGAGCAACATGAAATTTTAGTTAGTTTTTTAATCATTAAGTGCACTTGCATAACAATATCACCGTCCGACGTTGACATAATTATAGTTTTCGTTTCTTTATTTTTTTGAAACTAATTCAGAATATTTTATTTTGATGAAATTTATATATTTATATAATAAGGTTATAGATGTAAAGAAAAATGTTATAAAATATATTTTTACACGAAGCCAATTTTTTTTATGATCTTCAGATAAATTTTAGGGACTCCATAAATTTTATCGTCAGAGGACGACCCTGGACAAGTATATGACTTATCACCCTTTTAAAAACGAGCTACATCCACAATGTTTAAACAGCAACCGGTCCATTGCTATAAAACGTATAAATAATCGATTATCCACAAAATCATCATTTCAAAACCAAACACAAATTATTACAAACAACAGAAAACCCCTCAGTGCAGAGAAAATGGTGCAGGATCACCCTGATTTTTCAAAACATTATAAAATATATGGCGAATAAAATAATAAAGTGTATTTTCTTCCCCTAATACAATATATATATATATATATATATATATATATATATATATATATATATATATATAATTATACATATTGTAATAGATGAGACAAGTACTAACAATCTATTTGTTGAGTAAAAGAAACGAATATAAAAACCTATCGTTTTGTAAGTGTAATTAAACAATTCTCTTTAATAAATTACTAATAGCTGATTAATAAATCATTTGTATAATTAAGGAGTTGAAAGTCATTTCCATTGACATTTAAAATAACAGTTATTGCTAAATATTTCAAAATAATTATTAAAATTTTTACAATTTAACATATTAATGACTTTTGTTACAAAATAAATAAAATTTAATCTGAAAAAAATAAAACATCGGAAATAATAAATTTATATTCTTTACATATAGATATACGAATACAAAGATGAAAGGAACAAATTTATATATCCGCTAATTAATTATATGGATTAAAACTGTTAACTGAGTTAAATAAATATAATTTTTAATTCTGTATAAGATTAAAATGAAATTTAGAACTGTTATAAGTGTAATGATTTATTATAATAAATACTTATTCTGAAATATAGCTGTGAACAAAAAAATATATACATATGAAAACAGCTCTGATATATCTGACATATGTTTTCGATGAAACCCTGAAGAAACTTTTTTATTATCGTTAAATTTAGTCATAAGTAGAAGATCTTGTTCTTAGGTTAATGGATCATAAAATGTATAGAAGGGAAATCTTTGTGACGCGTTAGGAATTACAGTGACGTCGAATGTGGTATATTGAGTTGATAACAGAAGATTGAAGTCAAAAATTGCCAGCAAAGAAACGATATTAATTGATGATTTAAAAATTACAACTTACTTGGTTTAAACCAATAATAATTTTTAATTAAACGTAATTATATAAGCATTTATTTCTTTTAGAATATTCTGTACTTGGAAATCAATTCTCTATTTACTATTCGAATATTAAAATTTAGTAGCTAGATAACATTGAAACTTTAATGATTGATTAATAATTCTATTATTTATTTAAAAGTTTACAGCAGACAAATAAAATTCTAAGCATTTTTATGTACAAATATCTGGGATTTAAGTAATAAGATAACGGCATAATAGCAATAACTACATATATAATAAACAGATTTATTCAAAAACGTGTATTTTAAGAAATTCGCATGTTAATTTTTTACATAATTATGTTTTTGCGAAATTCTGTAGTTTTTTTGACCGTATTTCTCAATATTCTCGATTAAAAAAAAACTTATTAGTCAATTAATTTTATACTGTTGACATTAATTATAAATCGATAGTTAAGATCTTTAAAGACTTTGTAAATGCAGTTACAAGTAAAATATTTTATTAACATTAATTAAATAGTAATTAGTAGGAGTATTACCAACATTTCATTTCGACAACCATGACATTTATTTAAATAATAATGCAATTAATAGAATATATCTTATATTTTAATAGAAGTCTATTAAGAATATATAAATTTTAAAATAAAATTTAATGAATAATTTGATACATTGTTAGTATTAGTGATTGATGGCCTTATTTTGTTGATACTGAAAGAGGTAATTATATATATTAAAAAAAAAATAAATCAGTGATTTATTAGTGATCTATGTGATATATTGCGATCGAAGATTGATTGTTACAGCGCGACTCGTATAATTCTACACTCGGCGTTGTTTTGTATTTAATTTATTTTTATATTTGGAAAAAAACAGATTTTTTTATATATTTCTGGAGCGTATTTAACTATGTATGAGATTCAACTTATGTAAGTTCGACCGTATATCAAATAACAACAATCAATTTGCAACATATTGCGATAAAACAAGTGAGACAGACACATTAAACATAATTTTAAATGTGTAAATAAATAGGAATAAGAAATTTGATATTTACACAGGCTGACAGTAAACAATCACGCTCATCATTTATGTATGCATGCACGACAACAACAAAACGGTTTCAAACAGTGTGAAGGTGAAGTGCGAAATGACGAATAACTAAAAGAGTAAAACAAGAGATGTGTGTAGCGGAGCAACTTTTCATATTTATAAATTGTAGCGGTGAAGTGACGAACGGAGTCGGGGCCTTCACGCCAGAATTGGCACAGACAGCGACTGTTATTAATGAAGCTTGTTTGCACTCAGGCAATCTTCACATTTGTTATAATTTGACATGTTTCTAAGTCAGTGAATCGGTCTGTATGGACTGTGTAACGAGTTATGTAAATTAAATTACTGCGAATTTTGTTCTCTTCCAATGGACGAAAATGAAATTATTTCATTATATATATATATATATATATAAATCAAGGTGAATACTCACAAACACAATGTTTATTACCAATAAATATAATTGATTTATTGAGCAATCATTTTATAATAAATTTAATTATTCTGTGAATAAATTTTATAACGAATCATAAAATAAGTTGTAAACAATATATGAAGTAATACTAATATAAAATCATATTACAATAATTTTCTAATAAACAGATATTCATTTTGATAACAAACAAAAGTAGACTTTTTTATAGTAATTTTTTGCTATTTTGTTTTTCAAAATTTATTATAGACATTGAGTTGAAAAAAAAAGAAAAAATATCTGAAAATTCAATTTTGTTAATTTTATTTATATTGGTTTGTATAAGAACGAAAATATAAAGCGAATGTTTCAATAATCATTCTTTGAATAGATGTTATGAATATAAAAACACATTTGTCATGTATTAACGTATTAAAATTATTAGTAAGTCACTATTGTGTGATCAGAAACTATTAATTTCACGCATTAGTAACAATAGAGTAAAATTAGTTTTAGTAATTTACTGCTGTATATTATTTATAAAAAGTAAACTATAAAATATAATTGAATTTTACAGGAAATAAAATAAATCTTTGCTATATCACTAACAGAATCAAACTATATATTAATTCAAACCAATAGACTATTTTAATGCTACCAACGTACAAAAACACAAATATTTATTTGTATTTTATTTCGAGAAATATAAAAAATACTTTATATTTTTTATATGATTGTTTATCTTGATAATTAAATTCTGAAACATTTCTTTACTTTTATTTTTTGTATGACGATAGGTTTATACATAAATAAATTATTTTGAAGATAGATGATTGTCGAACGCATTGTAGAGTTTAAATAGTGAATTTAACGCGTGAACTGGAAATAAATATAGAGAAAAATGGACGAAAAAAATCTGCACTGTTGTTACAAAGTCTAAACGATCGTTGTTCAACGAAAACCTTTCCAAGACAGCTTCATAGCAGCGCATTCTGTTTGTGTTTGCGCCAACGGCCAAGAGGAAACTTGACGTATTGCGCGCGCTTGTTGCTGTAGCCATCACATCCTTACAATGTTTGCAACGACGGCGGGGTGTACGCAGCAGTCAGTTGCGGATGAATTATGGTGGCGGCTCTCAGTTCACTTGCGAACTAATGACCTGTGCATTACACGCAATTTCCTTTATTCCATAGCAGACTAAGTAGGTATATACACACACATACATTCAGACTAGGCGAGATAGGGCACTGGCATGGGGCAGTGTGTCTACTCTAAACTGAAGAAGATGGTTGCTTGGTTGTACGCTTGTCGGAGGACGTTCGTTGCTTTTACTTTCTGCACTGGAACAACTTTCCCGGAAACCATCAATCCCGAACGACTCTCCACTACGCTACGACACCTCGGTTTGCGCATTGCTTTGTGTCGATCTGGCTGCTCTTTATACGCAGACCGTGATGAATTGCTGCAGTTTTGTAGTTCGCAAGTCTAGTTTATTTTGACGAGAAGAAAAGATTTGCATTGTTCGGAAACGTATTGAAAAGCACATCGTGGGGAGACGTTTGTAATATATTTTTCTTACGGACGGTGATTTAATGGACATTTATACAAAGTAAAATATGTTTCTTTTTTCTCGTGACAGAGTGTATACAATCTTTCGCAAGCGAGCTCAAGAATACAAGTGCATGTGCATTTTATACAATAGACTTGAAATGTTTATACTTTATATAAACATATATATATATATATATATATATATATATATATATATATATATATAAAGATAGAGAGAAAGAGAATAAAAGATTCCAAAGTGACGTTCTATTTTTTATTTAATTATAAATCTTTTTAAAACCTTCAAAAATTAATAAAATAATAACTCTAATATAAGTTTAAAACAGAACATTAATAATGGTTTTCATTAAAAAGTAATTTAATGATTCTCCATAACAAAGACTATCAGATCAGATAAAACAAATTTAATGTATCCCTTTATATTTAATAATCAAGAAATGTTTATTTTAAAATGATTTGTAATTTTACATACATATCTTTCTATCTGATTTATATTTTTTTTTAAATACCAATACTATAAATAAATTAATAAATATTGGAATTATTTTACAGCTTAATATATTTTTAAATGCGCTTTAACTTAAATAAACCTTTAGTAATTATAATAATAATAACTGTGAATACATATGTTTTAAACAGGCAGGAGTTTCAACAGTTTTAAGAGATTCCACTTTTAGTCTATTCTTAAAAGCTTTCACCGAACAAAATAATATTAAGATGCAAAAATACAGTTTATTTTAGATACTAAAGCATCTATGGAAGACTAAATCATTTTTCTAATTTTACTTTTAGTACATGCTCACTGTGTCCATAAGAAGACGAAGAAATTATCCTATTATTCAATTCCTCACATATGATGATAAGATAATTTAAATAAACAAAATAAAATTACATCACAAGTTCAAATTTTCTTAAATTTAAAATATATACATAAATTTAAGAAATTATTTAAATAGATGTATGTACAATATATAAAGATATGAATTTAAGATTAAATACTTAACCAAAAACATAATTATATTATTTAAAATTGAAGTGGGCATATATATATATATATATAAATCTAAGAATTATATGGCAACTGACATCTTTTTTAAATAAGTCCAAAAAAAAAACTCAAATAAAAAGTAAACTAAATTCATTAATTAAACCGCTACGATAAAGTATTGCAGCTGCCTAATGAATAGACATGTATTAATGAAACCCACCAATTAATATATTAACTGTGTATGAATCGGTCATTTGTTTAAATATTTTAAATTCTAATTATTTTAATTATATCACTGTGAACTTTTAATTATTCGTTCGATATACATTTTTGTATCGTTGTCATTTTATTAATTTATTTTATTTTATTATCATTAACTAATTCCGAAAATCATTTGTAGTTCGTTGATGTATTTTAATGATATTTTAAATATGCATTCCGTCATTCACATCGAAAGGATATTATCTATAAAGAGATACAATGATATATTCTGTAGTTCAAAAGGAAATTATTACGTGCACGTCATTTTAATGAACGTACAAATAAATTTCAATTATTGATTCTTTCGGTAATATTTTTTTTATTACCGAGTATTTGTTTAATATTCTATATGAAACGTTGTATTTTCACAGTCGTTGTTTTTTCATAACAGATAAACTTATAAATACAATGAAAATTAATAAACAACGAGTATTTATTTCGTAATGTACTATTACTTATTGCACGTGTTCTTTATGTTTAAAACTTAATAAAACAGAAATGTAGATTCGATCTAATAAGAATTTATACTTGGCACATTGATCGAAATTTATTTATGAAATAAAAATTTTACTATTTCATCTATAAAGTTATATTAAACGATGCTTTTTGTTCTATACAATATTACTTCTTATAAAAACAATTGTACATTTTAGCACTGGAGCCAAATTCACTTTCAGAAATGTATCATTCTTCATATACTACAAAAGTTTCTTTTTAAAATGTTCAGTAATTACTTTGACCGACTTATTCTCATTTCGATGGCGATACCAACTTCCTTACAGTACAAGCATAGAAAATCTATGGTCTGAGGATGGTGATATCAACATTGAAATATGAATGAATCTATCAAAAAAAAACTGAAATTGTTAATCATTCTGATAAGTAAATTCTATGGAATATGTAAAATGATTCATTAATATATTTAAGAAATTTTAATTTTATTTTTAGTATCTTTTAAATTAATAAATTCAGAAGTATTTTGTATAAGAAATGTGTATTTTGTGCTATAAACTAAAAAAGGAATATTTTTATTAACGAAGGATAAAATGAAAGATAAAAAAACGAATACATCTTTAAAATCTTACAAATAAATCTGATTTGCTTGATGATTAAATAGAGGCATATTTTTTCGAATATATGTTTTAAAATGACAATTTATTAAAACAATACACTAAATATGTAATTTCTGAATTTAAAATAATCGCAATACAAGATCATTTTTAAAAAATGTTATAAATGTTAAAAATGTTATTAAAAAAACCAGTTAAACTCTCTCCAACGATATATCCTTTTCTTTCTCCCTCTCTCTCTCTCTATATATATACCTATGTATTTTAGCATTAAAAATATGTAAATGAAAATAATTTGTTTTTTATTTATTACGAGATAAAAAATATAATCGATTTTCTATAAATTTAAAAGTAAAATTATTGATATTAATATGTATCAATTACAAATTTATATGTAAAATTTTATACTGGATTTATATATATATATATATATATATAATTTAAATGTATTAAGCCGGATACGTTGTGTCACCAACTTGTCCATTATACAGAAAAACGAATAACATTATATACGTGAACACTGTGTCATATTTCAAGTACGTTTTCGAATGTCAAATCCTTGTCACACGAAGATTAATTAAGGAACCCCTCGTATTACTCCACATTACAATCTAGTTCAGCAATGTTACATGACCCATTCCCATGCACATGCATTTTTAATATATTTATTTTTTTTTTATGTATCTGTTATCGGGTGTGTAAAACCAAAATAGGTTTTTATACGCCAGCTGAATAATTATTTTATTTTATGCTCGATTGCCCCTCAAAAACTGCTAATTAATATTATACACGTACAACAACGTACAGGTAAAAAATATGACTGTTGTAAAATGATGTACATTTGTTAACTAATGGCCAATGTTCCAGGTCAATGCACTGCAGCTGTTTTTCATAATATTTTTTTCTTGTTTATTTTATCAAAGAATTTCAATGCAAATATACATTTTTTGTCATACGGAAACGTACACATGTTCTTTTTCTTATTCAGACTTGTAATTGATACCCAATCGGCGAGTAAGTACATCATATTATCATAGAAATGTTTTTAATCATTATAGGATTTATTATAAAAAATATTTCTTTGCAATAACGTTCAACGATGCAAGAGCATTATACATTTTTATATGAGTTTGTTAAATTATTTATAAAACGTGTGACGTTACTCCTACAATAAAATTTTAATTGTAAATTAAGTTTTTCGCAGGAAATGAATAATTAATAAAATCTTAGAATCGATAGTCAAAATGTCTATATGAAGTCATTGCGAGAAAATATAAATATTAACTATTACAAATTTCTAACCTTATATATATATATATATATATATATATATATATATATTATGATTTATAAATAAATATTTAATTTTTTTATGAACAAAACAGAATATTTGATGCCATTATCTGATTTATTTTTATTAATTGTTTAATCGATATAGTAGATAATTGTGCAGAATTTAGTATATCTGATAGAGATAAAATAAATTAATAACAGTGACAAGATATAGTTAATTAATACAAATTAAGCAAGAAGGTTAAAAAAAATATTAGAATGAATTAGTCTAACATTGAGTTTAGAAATAATAACAATCTTTAATAATATTTTAATTGCAAACAAAAACTATTAAGAATAGGTATGACTTGATGATTTTCCAAATGCGCTAAACCATTTTTAGATATTATTAATAAAAGTGTATATCTATCGACATTTATTATTTATCGATTTAATAGAATCGTTCGTATTTTTTTTAATTATGTACACTTGATGAAATAATCATTTTAAATTATACTTCAATGATATTCGAACTGTAAATCTTCCAGAATATAATTTTCGTTCGTCGTTTTTAAATTTATCTAATATTCTATAGTAAAAGTACTGAAGCGGAGTGAAATAAACAACTTGTTAACGAACTGTCTATAAATCAAGATCTGTCAGTGTAGCAGCCATTATGTACTCTAGAAATGGCGTTGATTACATACTGTCTATGATCTAGTACCTTGTTTAGAAGAACGTTAACAACAACAACAACGGCAAAAAATAAAAACTAAACTCCGCAGGACCTCCGTGATTATCGTTACGTACAGTCGATCCACCTTTCATTTCGGTTCAGACACATGACCAATCCTCCGAATCCATGACCATACGGACTGGGGTCAAGGCGCCACGTCGTGAAATAAGCATCTATTAGAGCACATCTACAGCGGCGACAATCACAGTAATTTTCTTCTCCACGTATCGCCATCCTATAATTTTGTACAGCCGACCAACCTCTACCTACAATTTGCATGACTACGTCGGCACCTTTGCGCTATGATTAACCTCTAAGAATAAAGTAATGGTACGCATTGCTTTAAAATTATCATTAAACATGACGCTAAAAGACAATAATTGAATAGAACATTTTTATGATTATCGGTTTCGAGTTGTCCTTCCTTATCGACCATTCATCATTCCGTGATGTCGTGGTGCGGACACACAAAACAAAAAATAACAATAGTATTGGTGAAAGGTAGATGTGTATTGTTTGTTTTCAGGATCATAAGCGTGTAAATTGTGAACAATGGTATTGCATTTTAAATATACAATATTAATATTTCAATGTTAGTATCGACTTTTATTACTCACGTATCTCTATATACGACTCTATAAACACATACATACATTATACATACATATATATACATTATACATACATATATATATATATATATATATATATATATATATATATATATATATATAACCTATTTATCAAATAAAGATTAGTTTCAACCTACAATCTTTATTTTTGTTAATATTTAATTCAACGCATATTTAATTATTAAATTCAACGAGTTAACACTTGATAAAAACAAAACATAAAATATTGAATTATAAATTTGGATCTATTCTTTGAATCATCTTAAAAAATCTAAATAAAATAAACTGATATCCAAATAATAGAAAGATTCTTAACAGACCATTCAAAAATTGTTAAATATTTTGATTAGAAATCATGAGGCGTAATGAAAGTGATTCAAATATAATATTGCATATGATTTTTAAAACCATTTATAATATTATATAAAGATATAATATTAAAACAATCTATATCAAATTATTGTCATTAGTTATAACTAACCGGTCATTATTTTTTAATCAGTGTAAAAAGAGAGAAATAAATTATCATTTGAATGATTTGAAGTGTAAATTCTCAATTTAACCGAATGAAATATTAATCATAAAAGTTAAACGCAAAAATATCAGTCAATAACATTAATAATTATATTTTTAAATTTAAATATTACGCTCAAATCTGAAACAACTTTTATTCCTGCAATAAAATCCATTCTATAATAAAATATAATATTTCATCACCAAATTAAACATAAAACTCATATGTAATCGAGCACCAATTCTCTTTCTTAACACAGATCATAATAGAAATAAATTTGAAATTATTTACAATCGAAACCAGCAGAGATTTATTTTTAATATTATATGATCTAATAATAATTTCAACATATATACTCTTTATTAATAACATTTTATACGTCTCCATTTCACTATACAATCGTTTAATTAAGAAATCAAATATCAGAATAGCCTACAGTTATTTAAACCATTGATGAAAAGTTATAATAATAAATAACATAAAACTAGTTTCACTTACGATTATTTTGTATATATATATATATATATATAAATAATATGGGGATAAATAATGAGAAATATGTGAAAATCGAAAGTATGATATTAATTTATTCAAATTTGAAGAAATTAGTATATAAATAATAGAATTAAAATAGAAATAATAATAATTATGATCTATTATCTCTTTCTATATCTGTTTATCTATCTCTCTTTATTACAGGGGTTAGAAGATCTAACTAAATATGAATGTTATAAAAGAAATTAACAATTAAGAGAAGAATTAAGATGTATTTAAATTGTGTCGATATGAATTAATATTAAAACGTTTAAAATATATATATATATATATATATATATACAAATAGGAAATCAATGCATTTCTAGTAAAAATTGAGTCAATAGAATAATCAAAGAAGATTATCCATTACCAAAAATGCATTTACTATACCTTTTAAATTCGGTATGATAATAATTTGTTATAAATAAGTATCGTGTATACGAGGAAATGCGGTTCATAATACTTTGTATGTATGCGATTAAAATATTTGTTCGATATAAAAATGTATCAAAATATTAATATTATAAATGTGTACCTGTATTTCAATACACTGAATAGATTCATCCATAACATGCAGGATATGAAATAAATACACTTTTAAAAATGGACGTAATAACATATACTAGTGATCGGAAATAATTAAATATAAATCTAATATGAGAACAAAAAGTGATAAAGTGACATTTTAAAATAATGTAGATTTGAAAAACAACTATTAACGAATGTAATTACGAATTTTCAAGATAATCTATAGATTTTTACTAAAGATATTATCGATAAGAAAATTTAACACAAGCACTACACACACGTTCGATCACCTACAACGTTAAAACTGCGCCTATTGAATAGTTGTACGTATTTTCGAATTATTGATCAAATTGCCTATGAGAAGTAATTGTATAATACAAAAAAAAATACGAGTATAGCCGTTTACGGTTCAATGTGCATTGAAAAAGGATGCATGTAGAAACTATGCACTTACAGATGATATAGTTATGATCAAAAATTTTAACTCCGTACATCATTTGTATATTATATTGTATATTTGTATAATTTTAATATAATGAACCAAACTGATATCTAAATGGATTTATATGTTTTTTTTTGTTGTATTTATTATTTTTTCATCGAAAATTAAATATGTGTGGAATTTAAATTTAATATCCATAGATTTTTAAATTAAATGAAATAATTAGGAATATTATTCCACATACGTAAAGACTGTAATATTTGACTAGTCATTAGATATGAATATTTTTAGATGCAGTTTTACTGGACATTAGATATAAATATATACTGACGATCATATGTAATATTATTTATAAAATTTCGAACTAAAACCCTAGAAATAACGAATAGTCAAAGGTTGAAAATGATGATCAATAATGTTATTTTATTAATTATTTTACTAGGCATTAGATATGAATATTTATAGATATGGTTTTACTGGACATTAGATATAAATATATACTAACGATTATATATAATATTATTTATAAAAGTTCGACCTAAAACACTTGAAATAATAAATCCTCAAAGGTTGAAAATGACGAACAATGATGTTATTTTATTAATTATTTTACTAGACATTAGATATTAACACTTTTAGACATATTTTTATGGGATATTGGATATAAATGTTTACTGAAAACTACATATCTTATTTATAAAGATTAAAATTGCAATATTTTGGAAGACAATTTTATCTAATCATGAATCGTAAAAGGCTGAAGATAATTATTAATCATATTATTTAATAAATATTTTATTACAAATTAGATATGAATATTTTTAGATACAGTTTTACTGAATGTTAGACAAAATATTAATTACAAATATTGAAATTAGAATACTCGAATGAGGGGATTTTATCTACTAATGAATGGTCAAAACTTGAAGATGTTGAACAATAAGACTAGATATTAACGATAATAATTTTTTTCTGTAAAAAAATATAAATTGGTTTTTCTAACTGTGTTGAAAATGTGTTTTGAGGATTTTAATATATCAACAAGAAATATATTAAACTATAAAACATATTACACTAAATACTCGAAATTTCTCTATGACCTTTACACATTTTTTAATATAACTATTGCCCTGATGAAAAAGTAATTTGCAAGTGACGACAAAATGTTCAATTGCAATTTTCTCGAGATGATATTAGAATAATTTTAAACAAATCCTCTTCAATTTTTTTATACTTGTTATAACAATGATGTACATTTGTATTTAATTGAAACGCTTTATTGATTTCTATATAATTGATGTGAACATCTATGCCCGATACGCTGTTTTATTCCTAAATAAATCATAAACTCAAACAAATCGAACAACGATACAACCACAACAACGTATAATATGAACAAACATTTTTTTTTTATTAAATACATTCTCGCCTTATTCCTCAGGGTCTTGTATTGACGGAGAGCTCGTTCGATTTCTTTATGTGTTTTTATCTGTTTTATGCGAGCGTTGGCCAATGCCGTCCATCCAATACACAGAAAATCACAGGGTTTGTAAAGGAAATCACTACTATTTCCCGACGGAGCCATTTTCTAAAATCACAGCTTAGCTGCCCACGAAATTATAGTGTCGGCGATACTACACCACACGTTTGCTGCCAGTACTCACGAGAAATTGATCACGAGTAAGTAAATTAATCAAAATTATGGTTGTTAAATAACCGGTTAATATATAATTCAATATATCGAGATCGATACTTTATATCTGTTTTAATAATGCTCGATCTCTGTGTACAAGTTTCGATCATTCCAATGGCAATGCTACAATGGACGCTAATGTAATTTTTAAAAAAATATGCCGATGAATCTGTTATTCATACAAGGCAAACTGTCTTGTGAGTGCATGAATTTTAAATTTTTAGTTTAAATTATACACTTATTATGAATAAATTGCACATGATTGCAGAGTATGTGTCTGACTGCTGATTGAAAGTAGTTATACTCATTATCGTTCTTACTGAATAATTAATACTGTTTATAGAAATAGGTTCGTAACGTAATTATAACCTTATAAAGATTAAAATTGTAAGCGTTAAGTATACGTTTGTAGATTGTATTATAATATGGACTAGCAAAAAATGAAATATATTCGAAAAATGTTCTCACATGTTTAATATTTAAGTACATATTTATAATACACTTAAGTGTGAATTATTTTTTTACGTCGATGTTTCGTCTTTAATAAGAGGTCTAGTAACACCGATACAATTTATAAAATAATATATATTTATAAGACTTTTATTTTGTTATTCCTTCTCGACATCCTAAGATATTTTTTTTATTTATATCCTCGCACACATATATAATTTATTATAATTATAATTAATATTTTTAAACATTAATAAAAAAGACAATGCGTATCAGAGTATTCCAAATAATGTTAACATTCATAATAAATCTTAAATAATATTTTGATTTGAATAAGGTTAATCTTAAATGATTTGATCTATAAACTATTCTGTATCTTTTAAAATATATTACAAATTAGTTCGAATTTAAAATCAAATCTATTACTCGTCGAAATGAATATTTGCGAACCATATACAAAAGTCTGAATATAGTTTAAACATTTTAAATGAATTTACAGAATGTACAAAGTAATAGACGTTATAGTCTATCTGAATGATATCAATTGAATGCCTTTCTAATGCGTTTCATTTGATACTCACTTGTATTTTTTTTTAAATATTTTGTCTAGTAATAAATATAAATATTCAAGCAGTTAATTATTGTGGTAAATATGACCAAATTTAAGCTACTTAATGAATATTTAATTACACCCGGATACAAAATGGTATATATATATATATATACATATGCGCATACATACAGATATTTACATTTATTTATCATAATATAGTCAATAAATCACAAATGTATAAAAACACATTTATTTTAGTAACAACCTATTGCTGACAAGGTTATAAATTATATTCATAATTAGTTTGTTATTGTTTTCGATATCAGATATTTTATAAAATGGCAATAAATCTAATCGAGCATTTTTTTCTTACGCGTTATTTTGAAATGATAGTCATTAATTTTTACTAATATCTACATACATGTCGTTTGAAATTGATAAACTGCCGTAATATCTAAAAAATATTGCCAGATATCACCATATATGTGGAGTCCTTATCACAGATTCAGTAATTTATTGTTTTGTTTTCCCGCAAACGAACGTATAACTATTTTATGTGACAATAGTTACAAACCATAAGTCTTCAGTCGTGTTTAATTACAATTTCAAAACGGATTGAGAAAATATCACGGCGCATGGCGTAATAATTCTCTTACAATGTATTCTATCTGTTCGCTGAGAAAGAGGATGATTTGTATATTTTTATGTTAAAGTTAAGTGGCATTTATGCTTGCTCCGCAGGGTTTCAGATATCGTTGACAGCTTATAATGGTTGTTGGGTTATCAAAGCAATAAATAAGTTTTAATGGCTGACATTGGTGTGTTGTGTCGCGGCTTCTCATTGACCCTTTCAAGTGAACCGCAGCGGCATTACTAATAGCCTAATAGCGACAGCAGAACACTTGAAAAAGTGTCAGCAGACTCCATACAGTAATAAGTCATGTCCCGTGTACATCGCTCGATGTATTTTCAACGGTGTGACAGCACAGTTTCGTCTTTATAAAGTACTTTTTTTATTTTCTTTTCAGCCTAGCACTAATACCGAACGATTAATCAAACTAGTTTCAGATTTGTTTCATTTAGTATTCCTCCTAATAAATTCTAGCAATAACAAGGTGAGTCGACACGAAAAAATATAATTGTACAATCTCATAAATTCAGTACACGCTGTTTTACATAAACATCTGTAATAAATACAAACGCTGACAAAATTCTACGATAATATTTGTATTTAATTAACATTATTTTGAAAATCTGTGGTGTAGACACGGTAACTGAAATATGTTTCTACAACACACGTTTTAAGTTCTCGAAATTACAAAAAAGCAAACAGATTTATGATATTTTTACATTGTTTCCTTTTTTATTTCACATTATAGTACTTTTAAGAAAATTTCGAAATGTTATGGTAATCAGATGCTTGTTTTAATTTTAAAAAAATATAAAAGATATCTATTTCTACATAGATATTATTGATATTAAACCGTTTCGATAATAAAAACGGAATTCAGTTATTGTACATCCAGTTGTTTGATGAATTCAAAAAATATATAATTTTGCTCAATGCTATGGTAGTAATTATCTGAAAATGAAGAACAAAAAAATAATTATCTTTGATCTTTTTATAAAACAATGGTATACAATTAGTCTTTCAATAGAAATCAAGTGTTAGCGTATTAAAAAAAATCGATTAAGATAATCATAGAAACGAAATCGTTAATCTATTGCATAATACACGGTTCAGTTAAAAAAAAGTAATTAATATTTCTAGTTATTTAAAGTATTCGTCTGTGTCGAATAAAGCTAGGTATTTAAATGATTGTAAAAAGTAAGTTTTTCGAAATAAGTTATTTAAATAATACGTGTACGGGCGATAAATAAATGTAGATTGATGTGTACACAGTGAATTTAAAATGGGCAGATGATCGTCATGTAAAGGAAACTTGTCTAATTTACATATCATTCGAGCAACAACAAAGAAAACGTTAAGCAGATGTTATAAAACCGTACAAACGTAGAAAATGCGTTTGCGTGGCTGACAACGACTTTAATTGACTTCATAGAGTTGTTAAAATGAGATGCACTTTACACGCGTCTATTGTACTCTCTAGCGAGACAGTGTGGCCAGGCCGACGACACTAATAAACCACTGCGCAGGTCGACGTTAGCAATTACTTCCCTCATTATTGTATTCACCTCGAGGCACATTGCTATGCGCCAATGACTAACAAACTAGTAAATAGACTCACTACACTATTTACATATGTTATATTTGACATTGCACGTGATAAATATCTGGTTAACTAGAACACTCGCCTGTTTCGAAAAAGTACAGATCGATGATTCACGAGATAAGTTTCAACATCGATAAGATGTATCGACGGAATAATTTATGTTGCTCGTTTTTTCTCTTAGAAATAAATTATTACCTTTTACATAAATTCTGATATCTACACTCTGTATCGTTTTAGTTGAATGAGTTCATTTAGTTTATAAAAATTACATACATATGTGAATATACATGTATATACATATATATATATATATATATATATATATATATATATATATATATATATATATATACATATTCACATATGTTAATAATATCAGATGTTTAGAATATTTATTTTTATTTTGTATGCCTAGATAAATATATAATAATATCAAATAATTATATTTATTCAGAGATGTTTCAGAAATGCATTCCATACAAACATTTTTCCCTACTCTGTTTACATATTTTGTTATTTTTCTATAATTATGACAAGGGTTATTTATTAATATAGAAGAATCTTAATTTTAGATTGTTATATATCAAATGAAATATAGTTATTGCTTTAAACTTATTTCTTATAATGGGTAGATCAATAATAGGTTCTATGTTTATATTGATTTCTAATAGGTAAAATCCCCTACATGAATTGTATATCTGCCTAACATCATTATATTATATATTATTCCTCTTCTTGGTTCAAGTTGCACATGGTATAATTTTCTTTAATATTTATGATGCAGACATTTGCCATTTGTATTGAAATATAGATTAATTTTATTATTTCTTAATATACCTTCTTTTATCTACTTTATATACTTTGATTCACATATATTCTTCTTTCATCTATTTTTACATTATGTCTATGTTAATTTTTAGATAATATTGACAATTTAATTTCTGCTAACAAATCATGTGATTTAAAATTATTATATATTTTTTTTAAAACAAACACCATGCAATAGTTTATTTAACTATAAAGTAAAAAAATGATTTTTTCTAGTAGAATAAACTAAATTGTTTGTCCTCTATACTCAAGTAGATGTTGAAGACTGAGTCCTTGACATCAAGCTGAGGATGGCACATGTGCTAAAACTGGTAATGGAGAACAGATAGTTAATTCAAAAGGACGAATATTGCAAGAAGAAATTATTAACTGGATCCCAGGTATAAAAGTAGAAAATTATTGAAATATTTTATATACGAAAACTAGACTTTTCTCCTCCTCTATTTTATTATATATATATATATATATATATATATATATATATATATATATATATATATATATATATATATATAATATATATATTATATATATATATATATATATATATATATAATAAAATTTATATATTCTATCTACTCAGTAACCGGATATCGTTGGTAATGCTTACGAGCACACATCGTAGTGCTGTTGGTAGCACCTAACATTGAGTTCAGCTAACGTTAGCTGCCAGGGTGTCGTTCTTGCGGAAGGGAAGGGTGTCGCGAGAGTAATTAGCGTGAAAGCTGTAATATCTGACGTGCGGTGTGAATTAATGATCTCATCGCTTAGTTATACAACGAGCCGCTTGAAATAGATCCATTTGGAGCGCTGTTAGCAGTGTCAGCTCGGAGTTCTCAATGCTGAACACATTGTAATGCAGCATGAAATCTTTACCTAATTAACTGGTAGTTTTCGTCGTGGTTAATTTTTTTCTGCGCATCTCGCGATGAATGTTATTCATTTACGTGCATTTGTATTAATGGACGTGACATATGTGATGGAAAAATTAATGAGATTTGCTTTATATAAAAAAAACATAAGATATACATGAAGCATTTTTTCACTAGAAAGAAATGTTTTTCAATGAAAACATTATATAGTAAAATATTTTTTAATTTATGACAAATTGATCAATAAATACTAATCAATCTGCATAACTTGCTTTTTGTTACTTACAATCTATTGTTTAATATATATTTTTAAATATAAAAGGTCAAGGTTTGAATAAATAATTGAAAATTATCAACAAAATTTCAGTATTAATTGTATGCAGAGATGAAATATCTATTACGACCAAAAAAATATTTTATTAATAGATTGTTATGTCTTATTGTTTCAATTATGATTTATAAAACATATAACATTGAATAAGAAATAAAATATGTTTAGTTCATAGAAAAAAAAACCATTAAGCGATTGTCTATATAAAAATGGAATTTAAAAAAAACATTTCTAAAAATTATCTATAAAAACAGATGTAAACATAAATCAGAATTAATAATTAAATACATTCTATTTATATTTTCGAGTATAACCTCACAAGCAGATTTTATAATGTACATTTTTTAAAAATAAAATTCTCAGAACTTTCCAGTTTTGCTGATTGGCCATTCCTCGTAAAAATAAATAATTGAATGTAATTAGGCTATAAAAGTAAAATAATGGTATTGCATGAATAATAAATATAAATTGTAATTTATAATACTTCCTTTATGCACTTCATAACATATAACATATCGAGGTACAAATATAAGTAAATATTTATATTTTCCAGGAATTTCTTACAAATTCTAATAATATTTTTTTAAGACTGCATATATTACTTTTAAACTGTAATATTTTTGAATTAATTTCTTAATTAAAAAAATCATTTATTTACAAAATAAACAACGTTGGATAGTATTATGTATTCTGTTCAAAAGATTTTTATAAAATTAAACTTTTATCCAGATTTTGATAGAAAAGAAACAGTAATTTTAATTGTTACATACTTTTATATTAATATGATTATTAAAAATAGTTTACTAAAACAGAATAAAAAAATAAATAACGGAAATTAAAAGAAAAACATTATTTTGTTATTTATAAAATGTAAACAATAATATTTACCAACCAAACTAGAAGAATTCAATTGTAGACAAAATATTTACATAACCATTCAATCACTTAAAAAACCGTACATTTTATTTGACTTGATGCAAGCCAAACAATCCGTAAACGTTAAATCACTTCATCAGCGCTAATCATATTAAAAATGATTTCCCTACGATTTCAAAATTAAGGACTAATTCGATTTCGTATAACAAAAATTCAATCAGTACAGATACAATTAAATCCACTTTCCACCCCTGGAAAATCAACGTGAAAGTATCAACATATATATCTATATATATATACGTACATGTTAGCTTTTATTTGCAGTTTATGAAAGTCGATTGGGCTATGTACGTTTTTATTGTACGATTTCGTTATAAAACCAACTGTGGAATTTTTTTATTATTTTTCTAATGTAATAGTGAAGTTTTGTTTTAGTTTAAGCGTGGATGTTTTTAATCGTTTCGAATATAAACTTTAATTAACGATTGTTAAATAAATACTTAGCAATTATTTAAAAAAATATAATACTCATTTATAGAGAAACGTATTCATTTTTAAAACGGTTGAGTGTTTCTATTGATCCTGATTATTTGTTAAGATATCAAAAATATTAAAAATAAACTTTTTCTTTTCAAAGAAATAGTAGATATCAATATTAACAATATGTCTCTAAACAAAAAAAGACTTTCGGAACGATTGTTTATAATTGATATTATTTTTAAAAAGTATTGATTTCAAAACATAGTTCCTATCAAACTGTTAATGATAAATAACAGCGTTGTTTATCTCAAATTATTTATTTGAATGAGTCATACTTAACAAAAATCTAATTATACCATAATTATTTGTGAATTGTATAAATAAGTGGGCTGAAAGTCACTTATCCGAGATTTTTTCAAATATAAGCTAATTTTACTGGATTGTTTTTCAAAGATAACATAAGAAATGATGATTTAAATCTTTATTGTTTATTTCAAAGATCTCAAGATTGCGTTTTTTGGCCATTGCTGTTGTATATAAGTAATGAAATGTTTTTAAAATGTGATTTCTTGTACACCATTCAACAAAAAGGATGCTAGAATTAAAGAAATATTTATTGAAGAATAATTTATCTTTTGAACCATCCGCTCGTCATTCGGTTTGTAAATTTAATAAAATATTTGAAGAAACATGAGTGATTTACTTCTAAGTGATTTACCGGTATCAGGAAAACTACAGCAAATTGATGTACAAGCAGTGGCGTAGGGAGTAGTTGTCAGTAGAAGTTAAAAATAAAAAAGTAATCGAACGAATTACTGAATCTTACGATTAATTATTTGAAAAATTTTAAAACAACTGTCCTGAAGTCTTAAAGAGATCAATTATTGCATGATTAAAATTAAGGCAATACAAAATTCCGTAATTAAATTAGTGAGTGGGATGTTATCTTGAATGAAGCATGAATATTTATCATAATTTTCAATATTTATTATTTGAACAAACTAGTTAAATTTCAAGAACTGAATGATTTATTGAGTAAATAAAAATCGTCTTTAAAATGTAAGCCTCAGAACTAATTACTTACACATATATTAGATGAAAGGATATTATTGGAAGATATTTTTTCTCGATATTGTCACTAGAGTTATTTGGAAATGTTTGAAAATATCTGCCTTCTTCAAGTAAGCACCATCGCTGTTATGATAGCATGATTTTAATTTTACAACAGGATTGAATGTTATCGTATTATATTCTTATTGTAAGAGATTCTTTTCCTGACAATTGCATATGCCAAAAAATAACTGTTGATTGAAGACTTCGCTCATATGATATTTCATTCAACTTGTCACTGTGAGAAATCGTGAAAGTCTTTTCAGAGATGAGAAAGATTTTACAGAGAGACAAAAGAGACAAACCGCATAGAAAGAGATTTAAAACATTTCAGAAAACTGATCGAAAGAAAACATTTGAAGAACTGGATGTTAATATAAATTTATTTGCGAAACTATTTGAAATTGTGTCAAATAATTATTATTTCTGCATTGATCATGAATGATTATTATGATAGTTTTTGAATATTTTTGCAAATTTTATAAATAATCAAATAATGTTATTAAGAATGATTAACTAAATTCCGGCTCACTGAATATATATATTTGTCGCTGATTAAATTTTCAAATAGCTGCATTTCAATATTTCAGAAAATATTAAATTGATATCTTCTGGCTACGGAAATTGAGAAAAGTCGATGGAATACGATTACTGTACTGCTAATCAAGCCATAAAATTGGATGCGGTTATCCGATAGCGTTGAGATGTCAAGCCCGATTGCGCCTTTAGGTCGTCTATACGTGACAACAAATTCACTTAAGCATTTACATTTAAAACCGTTTCCTCCTCTTTGCTATTTCGAACAGCACCTCCCACAATCAGTGAAAAGACAGGTGCCCGAGGCATTATTTAAAACTCATTCGTTTTGTAACCCGTGAACTAGACTGGCATGTAACATTTGAAAATAAAACGACAACAATAAAACAAAAAAGAACGGATTATTCTATTAAATATCGATAATTGGCTTTTTCATCACGGTCGTTCTTTTTTGAAAAAAAAAATAAATTAACACTCGATGAAAACGATTGAGATGCCGCGGATACTGAAACATATGTAAGAGGACTAAAATAAACAACACATAAAAGCTGCTGTGCATTTTTTTAATATGTTAAAAATGTGGATGTGAAATGTGTTTTAAATATTTGATTTTTCGTAAATTAAATATTTGCTTAGTGTTTCGTTATTATTACATAAGGCTGACACGATGAAATATTTTATATATTTTTTAAAAAATTTTAATTAAGAAATACTTTTCAGCTACAAGTGTATTTGCAACGCTACAAAGAATTTTTACTATATGTTACCATGTTAGTATGTAATTATGAAATATCGTGAATATTTATGATACTTTAATATTGCTTGTGTCGTATAATCTAAATATATCTCTACATTGCAGTTATTTACGAACTTATTCTTTTTTAACGATTCATGTAGAAACGGTACGATATTAAAAAATATAATATTAAAAACGAAACGATGATCGGTGGATAAACAACGTATTTGCTAGATTTTATGTATATATGAAACTGATGCGATGAAGCTTTTATCTGTTAAGAAAAAAAATTTTAGATAAAAAGAACGATATCCGGATATAAAAACAGGAATACCCCAATAAAACTTTGAATCAGAATTACATAGACTGTGATATAGAAATGATTATTTTTGACTATATTATTTTTTCGAATAAAATAACAATCTTATTATTCATGAAAAACAAATATTAAAGTACTTCATTCGTTAAGTACATTTATTTATATATTATTTTGAAATATTAATGCCTGTGAAATGTTCAAATATTAAAATTATTTAAAAACAAGATCATGCTGTCTACATTTCAATAATTAATAGTTGCATGCTTAACAAACTATACAGTTTGATTTTATGAACATTCTATGTATTTTCCTAAAGGATTTGAAACATTTAATATTCATCAATTTTTAAATAACTTATTTTAAAAAAAAACTTTAAATATATCTTTATAAAAAATATAATTGTCAAATAAATTATAAAGTCCTGGAAAAATCTATAAGACAAATATATTTTTCGGTATATTTTTTTATATAATTGATTGAATAAAAGTATAAGAATCTTTAAAAATGTAATATTATACAATATTTTATTTAAAAATTGTTAGGAACAATTTTTAGCATAGGCTTAATTCAATTACAAATGAAATAAAGTATAAAATACTAAACTATTTAATTTAAAATAGAGATTATATTATTAGTTAATGTAAAACTAATTAAAGAAAAAAAAGAATCCATATTAAATGTATATTTTTTATTAACTAAAAATGTTAGGATCTTTTTGATTTTAATTTCCATTTACTCTTATGACAGTGAATCGATATTTTTGTAATATATATATATATATATATATATATATATATATATATATATATATATAAATGAATATATAAAGACATACATATCTTTTACAATCCTGTATACGTCTTCGTGACTAAGAAATGAGTCAGAATGCTAAATAGGCGAGCAAGCAAGTTGACAGGCGACGTGAAGAAGCATCGTCGTGGCCACGTGGGGGATCGAATGAAAAATGTGCGTGTGTGAGCATTCAAGAGACTGCTCTCAGTTTTCTAATTACCGACAACAAATCTTTACCACGACACCTGTCACGCTTTAACAGGGGAAGAAATGTGAATCTTAAATTGGATTTTTCCTCCCTTCTTTGTGAAGCAATGGCAAAAAACAGGATCGTATTTTACACACGTACGTGAGTGAAGGAAAATAAATTAATTAAATGAAGAATATACGTACATTTTGTGTGTTTCTTTGTAATAATAAACGAAATAACATCTCTCTCTCTCTCTCTCTCTCTATATATATATATATATATATATATATATATATATTTACTTTCTCGATTATAAAAAAGAATGATAATGAATAAATGTATATTTGTTTAAATATAAATGTTTTTGTTATAAACAGAGATAAAATTATATAAATAAAGAGAAACATGTAGCATACTTAATAATAAACATCCATTAAAAAATAAGAATTTACACATTTATACTTTAAAATATTAAACGGAACACATTTATAACCCTGTTTTATTAATTAAACAATTATATATTCATCATACAAATTGTAATGTGGTTTACGATTTGTAATCAATGAGAGACTGTTTATTAAATGTAACCAAGAAAGTCAGATTGTTTTTATGTAGACTACTAAATATTTTAAAATTTTAAATCTTGACATTTTATAAAAAAAGTTATCTTATTTTAATTAAAATAAGTAAATAGATAACAACGTTCAAAAATATATCAACCCTAATCGATGTCTTTTTACAAATTCACCCTCACGTATTCATCATCGATATGCACCCCTTCTATTATAAAACAGTTTACACGAACGATAAGAACTTTTCTGTCAATAAAAATTCATTTCTGTGTCGAAAACAATCAATGTCACTAATACACTTTTTTTTATTATTAATGCATTGGTTCCATCTCATTTTATTTCATATCTTATTCCGGCACTGATAGAAAAACGAGTAGATATATATGTAGGGTGATGAACCCATCTCTGTTTGCAATTATTTTAACGGTGGAAGAATAATGCCCGTGCTGTCTAACCTCGTGCAGTGCTCGTGTTTTCGTGTCAAGCGATTTGATAGCATACAATCAATAAAAAGAAGTTGCAGCAGCAATCTAAATACATTCGAGTCGACTTTATTTTGTATTCGTGACTAGAACATTTCAAGAGAGATTTTAATTATTAATGTTGACAATGTAATTAATTAAAATCTTTTTATTGCACTATATAAATATATATATATATATATATATATATATATATATATATATATATATATATGAGATATACATGTACATTTATTCCATGCATATGTTTCTTATTGTAACGAATACAAATTAACCGTAATTACTGCCCGACATGACAACGTGTTAACGTATGATAGACATAAGACAACATAATAATCTATAATTAAACAGATCACAGATTTTGTTAGTTAGTTATTATATTTTATGAACTTTTTTAATGTATTATATATTTAAACCCTATTATTTGATTCAGAATTTAATTTTAAAATATCTGTTACGAACATTATTAAGCTGTAAGGCAATAGTTTGATGAATAAAAATAACCATATAAAAATAAAAAGAAATAGAAATAAGCAGCTGGGAATAAATGTTTTTTTTTTACAGAATGATCTATTTAATTATATGTTATTAATAAAAATGTATTTATTTGGTTTATTTAAAATTATAATATTTTAATGTTTAGGTTGTAAAGCAAATAAAGAATATTTTTTCGATATATATATATATATATATATATATATATATATATATATATGTTTAAAATTAAGGTGAGTGTTTGTTTTCTTTTAAAAATAGATAGTTTATTTGGAAAGAGAATGGTTTATTCAATCAAAATAATTTCCATTTTTGTTCGTCATCTTTTTCCAATATTCTGGAAGTAATAATATGCCACTATCATAAAAGATGACAAGTTTATTGTCGAAGTATGAAGACATGCCAATTTGAAGATTTAAAAATATATTTTTTTCCATTAATACTATTTTTAAATGCTTAAGACATATGATAATCTGATGAAGTTATATCTGAGGATGAATAGGAAGATCTTAGTGTAATTCTTTCAGTTTTCAGTTCGATCTTTACCGAAATATGCGAACAAGCATTATAATAAAAAAACAACCTCTTTTCGACTTAACGAAAATGGCCTAGTTTCTTGAACTGTTTCATTTAGATAGTCTAGGTGTTGATAAAACTTGTCTATTATTATTGGTTCGTTGGCAGATAATTATTCGTAAAAGATTATTCCATTAAATAATATTATGTAGACAGATGTTTCAGTAGATAATCTCTAATTCCTTTTTCGTGCCATATTATTGTCTTCAATCTATTTCTCATCTCTAATGACAAATAAGAACTGCACGTTAAAAATTGAATCATTGGATTTTTATTGAGTACTAAATGCGATACTAAAATGTCGAGCTTTGAAATGTATCCAAGCTTTTTAATAAGCTTGTATGTAACTGTTATGTATCAGTCACAATCACTCAATCGATTTTTAAAAATATATTTTGTTAGACTTAAGTGAAAAAAGACTTAAAAGTGTGCAATTTTCGTTTCTTTCCTCTTATAATAAAAGATATTCTTTGTATAATATATATATATATATATATATATATATATATATATAGTTATATAATCAGATGTTTTTATTGAAAAGTCCTCTCCTCGAAACCATGAACATAAAACGTCATTTAAAAGAAAATGTTCTATTACCGATAAGAATTCAACGTAAGTTTGCGAACCATGCAAAATCATCGAATGTTTATTGAACAGATAATTCTGTCGTCTCTCAACGGAGCGGTAACTGCATCGCTTGACACATGAAATACGGATGCAATATCAACAGCAGACTCGGAGGTGAGAGCTCGTCATGGGACCCATTGCGTCTCGTATGCAGCAGGCAGCAAGTCTGCCGTTGCTGCTACTATCGTTTCGCCTCTAGTGCATATGGAAAACTTCGAAAGTGTGCTATTTTGCTCAACATATTGTTTCATATATTTTCTATCAGATACACTTTTTTTACACAACGTCGGAACAAAACGTGTAAGCCATGAATATGTTATTTTAAATTATTATCATTTTGTAGATATATTGTATTTCTTTCAACAACCATTCTCTCATATACATAAGTGAAATATTCGTATCTAAACATCCCTATATATTGATTTTTTATACTTGACCTTGTGTTATTTTTTTAAATTAAAGTATATGTTTACATCAGGTAGTGTGGTGTAAATCTATCTTTTTTAAGAACGATTTAGTTCTTATTATTTAGATATATTCAACTCATAATTTATGATTGCATTCAATATATACAAGTATATAAATTGAAAATATTGAAAAAGTATAAAAAATATGATATTAAATTACAATTTAACAAACAATCACAACAACCTATAAATACTGTATATTTTGTCTTTATATTTGATTAAATATTCTAATGATTAATGTATTGATTTAATAATCGTATGAAACAGTCCTCCTATCAGACAGTAGAATCTTGTAGATAATATATTTGTTTCTCGTGTTGTTCTCAAATATATTTTATCTGTAGTAAATGCCACCGATATGAACTAAGTTAGAATCTAAACATTCATAAATATTTATTTAAAAAATATATATACACAAAAAACTCACATATACATGCCATAATCTATATATCTATAAAGACATACGTTTACATTATACACATTTATATAAATTCATATAAATGCGACCGGTCGCTTGATTTACCAACATAAATATATTCAGTCATAAACCGCTTAACCCGTAAGGCAACAACTTATCCGTTTGATATTTTATTGATACTGACTTCTGATCTTTTGAAGTTAAAAGCCTAATATATTTTATGACGTCCTTTGTATCAATTTATTTATGATAAAAATAATAATGAGTGCCGGCCGTTTTTCAGGATTTGCGTCACATATATGATATAGTCCTGTCCTGTAATAAACGTTTACGGACGAAATGTACATTTTTCGTATAGAGAAAAAGCCCCGCTAAGTACTGTCTCGTAGTTTATTTAATTTGTCGGACTTTTTACGAGATTATATATACATATATATACATATACATATATATATATATATATATATATATATATATATATATATATATATAATTTTAATAATTGTTTAGTCGGTTCCTATAGAGAATAATAAATTTATCAGAAAACTTAAATGAATTTTAATTTAAAAATACAGTAGACCTTGTCGAATGCACGCTTTAAATATTTTATTATGAAATTAGTATTTAAGTTATATTCATTTTTATCTTTAGTACTTTTAGATTAAATATATTTTTTATTGTGCCTATAATTTTTTTATTCTTACTATAAACTGAATACATAAATATCTTTTAAAAATTCCGTTATTGGAAATATGAATAAAGATTTATAAAAGTTTGCCCCTCATTGTCGATTGAAATTATTAAGAAAATTAATGAAATTTACTCTTCCTTTTTTCTCCATTCAAATATTCATTTCTTACATGATCTTTAAGAAGCAATGTAGAATGCAGTTTCACAATTCAAATTTCAAGACTGATTAAATTGTTTGTAATTGTTTTTATGGGTGAATTTTTCCAGAAGTTCACACCATAATAAAAATTCTAGATAGAGGATTTTTTTAATTAACTTTTCATTTGATTTGGAAACTTGTATAAAAATGTTCACCCTTCAATAGTATCTCCTTCAGGCTGTAATACGAGTAGGATTATCTCTCTTAATATTTCAGTGGCTTTCAATACTCTTCTATTTAATATTAGACATCAGATTGTTAACTTGTTTATAAAACATAATGGACCGTGAATTGAAAAAAGGGATATCGTTTTCATCTATTCAAAATATTTCAGTAAAAACGACACATTGTTGAAGAACTGTATAGAGTTCACATATTTAGTAAAAAAATAGATACGTTAAGTTTAAAGAAACTGATATAATTTAAAACAGCGAGGTGTAGTTCGTTCTGCTTCTCTTGTTACAAATGTCTAAAGATGAAAATTTTGAGTCAGTCTAAAATTATGTGATTCACGTTACATACACACACATATAAGAATGTGTATGCACATAATAGAAATTTGTGGTAAAGCATGAAGTCAAGTGAAATTTCCCATTTGCCACGGCGGGACGTCAACGACACAACGGACGACTTGTGGCGCCGAACTTGTCGAGGATTTTAACTGTATGCACGCTGTCAGACGCCTCTCGACTAGTGGATTCATTCCGCACAAGCACAGACACATGACATCGACTACGACAACGACGCATCCATATTGACGAGTGTATTTTTCGCCACATTTGAAACATGCGTGTCACCTGTGCACGTATATAGTGATATACAAGCGCGAGGGAAAATCAGAAAGTAAAATTCAATTTAATCTGTACAGTCAAGTTTCTAGTAGACTAAAATTTGTTATTTATTTTACATAACTTTGAGATCATAATTATATAACATTATTTGTATAAAATATATGATACTTCTTTGAAAAGAGACGAAGAGTAAATCGTTTCCAGTTGAAATTTTTTTTAAATCATCTTTAAAATGGATATACTGGTTCTATATTTAAATTAAAACTCTTGTTGAACACCTATTTGAATACTAATCGATCTGATTTTTATCAAGACTATTCAACTTTAAAATTCTGAACTATATTTTACAGAAAACGTAAATTAAAGTTTTAATTCAGTTCAATAAATATTAAATTCGAATATACAATAAAATTACAGACGACAATTATAAAAAGAATAAGTTCTAAGACAGAAGTTTCTTTAGAACTTTTAAGAAATCTAACATTCAAGAAAATGAGAACAAAATGTATTTTCAAATTAGTCTTTAAAGAAGAAATGTAACTGAATTTGAATGAAAGCTAGATTGGGTACTTGGGTAATATATTTCCTACGTAATATTAACTTTTATTTCATCAAAATATACAATAATCAGTTATTAGATATTTTGATAAAATGGACTTTTGTGTTTATATGTTTTAATACATTTGTGAAAATTAATTAGACAATGTAAAAGCATAATTGTAAATCAATTCTATGTTGAAAGAAAATATTTATACTGAACAATTAATAACACTAATTACCTCTTTCTTTTATAAAAATTATATTTAATAAAGATATTTTAGATTTTTACGGAAACAAACTTTAAAGTAATTTAATAAATATTTCTGTTTTTTTTTTCTCAGTACTTTCATGTTTCAAAAATTACACAGGAAATAAAATATTATAATATTAATAAATCATAAACCAGAAAATATTCTGTTACATATAGTATCATAAAACGTATTTTACTTTTTTGATACACCTTCGAATGTGCATCTGACGTGTGTTGTGCTATGTAACTCTCAGAGATGGTTGAATGTCAGTGTGCCTAACAAGGGAAATGGCCTGTCACAGCGTCAACGCCAGACTATGTGACACGTTCTTCTTCATGCCACGATGAAAATAAACGAGTGATGGCGGAACCCACATTCAAAATGTCATTTTCTTCTTTTGTCGATGTCACAAATATGCATAAACAGAGTATACTAACAATACGTCCATCTCTTATGTACGGTTTTACATTTACATTATACTAGTCAGTAGGTGACAATTCATATATTTGAGTAATAGTCCATATCTTGTGAATAGTTTGAATTTGTAATACATATATGACATGAAGTTGTCGTTCCTATACACTTTGTGTATTGTTTATGATTTTTAATCTAATGTTTTGTTATATTTTTTAAATGTTACTTAAAGAGGTACTAACAATCTAATCAAATTGAAATAAAATAAAAATTAGTATTTATAAATTTCAAGGAATTATTTATTTCAAATAGGTTTCGTTTTATAACTTGTATAAAATATGCATGTCTTTTTAATAAATTCAGAAAACCATTAAAAAGACATTAGGTCTCCATCCCACCAGGTAATTTATTTTTTGATTGACGACTCTTTAAGTTTTTATACAAAACATATTTGTGTATGTTTGTATACACTTCGTCCTGTTGAAATATCGAATATAAAATAAACATTAATTGACTAATTCGTTTCGACATGTTTTCCATTTGTTTTATAAGTAAACATTATAGATTTATTACAATCGAGTAGTAGGAGTACAAGATGTAAGATACAGTCCGAATCGTATAATTAAATTTTCAACTGTCATATATAAACGAACAGTACATGTCTTGTCTAAACGTTATAAACAAGATGGCAGAGGTAGATCGCCCACCGTATTGCATGGTGCGTCCATGTTAAGAAGGAACATTGTAAGCTGCCGTAGACGTAAACTACCCGTCTGTCTTCATAAATGTTGATATATAAATGTAGACGCGTGGTCGTGATTCACTGCATACTGTCAACAATCTACTACAACACGTGCACTTTCCAAGCTCGCGGTTGTTGTCACTTATCGAACTGGCTAGATTTATGTACAATAAAGTAAATAAACACATTTATATTTACATATTTCAAACATATATAACCCGGTGATCTGTGTTCCAGTTGTAGCGAGACCGTTCATTTAAATACAGCCATAAATCCTATGTACATACATATTTTTTAATGTGTAAAAATAATGTTCTTCTAAAATATATTTATTGAAACTTAATACCTTTATGTTGGAAATTCTGATTTAATACTGACGCTCTATCATCAATATACTACATTTCAATCCAATTTAATGGAATGTCAACATTAAAACTTATTTATTATCAAAGAACAATAGATATAAATCATGAAATAGGATCGTAAGTTACACTAAATGTTCGCCGATTATTCATACAAAACCACTGACTGTGAATACCATTAAAAAGAGCATTACTTATATATTTATAAAAGATTATTTTAGTACAGACTATCAGCAGTAAATCAGATCAGTTCGAAACTGACATTTTTAATATGTATGACAAATGCAAATGATAATACTAGTTTTTTTGTAATAAAATAAGATAAAATATAATAGCAGAGGTAAGATTCCAAACTTAGCATTTGTAATAAGAAAATATTAAATCTTGTGGTTATATTTTGCAAAAAAAGTAGTTATTTCCATTTATTCATTTTAAATACCTACACAAGGGAAATAATTATTTCAATCTGATACTTTAATATCAATGTTCTTAAAGATCTTCGAAAAAAAATCATTTCCCTATGAATACATATGTAAAAAATCTACGATAATAAAAATAAATATTATGCACACTGCCATTGGCCTTTTGTTGATATTTAAGATTGTACAAAGTAGAAATCGAATACGAAACATCCCGTACACTTTATCAATATTATCGTACTGTGCAATAAATCTGTTTTCAGTTATTTCCACATATTAGAACGTTCGAGCAAATAACCGCGGATGGATTCTTCTTCGTGATCTTCGGCGAACGAACATTTCTTCACGTTGGTGCAAAGGTCCGAAGCGTGTGGAGCGTAGGTGTGTGGCTTACACAGTGGCCATTGTTTCAGAGCGACACAAAAATCCAATCGGTACATACGTTGTTGTGTTGTTGTTGCCCTATCTCTACCTATCTATCTGGTCATATATACTTTCCGCCAGTATGTTATATACGTATGTATGTAAGTCGTAGGTAGCTTATAATACGGCAACGATTGGGAACCGTGCAGTTTCTGGTCATACATATTTCACCGCAGTGTTTGATCTGATAAAGGCAGGCGTGCACGCTCTAAACCGACTATAACAATAACTTGACAAGTGTGATACTACGCATAGATATTCCAATATTATTAATAATACTGTTTACTAATAAAAAAAAACTGTGTGGTCAGATCACGTTTATGTTAAGGAACATTTATTGCTTTCTGAAATTTACTGTTCATATATGTCATGTTTATATACATACATACATATATATATATATATATATATATATATATATATATATATATATATATATATATATATATATATATATAAAGCTGTTATTAATTAAATAAAAATGTGAACGTATATTTTCTTATTAAAAATGCGCAGAAAATATCCCAATAAATATATAAAAAAATCGAATAGAAATAAAATTCTTCAAAGTTTAATGGTTTATGTTTTCCTTATTTCTTTACAAGCTATATGGCTTTTAAATTTTTTCCATACTTGAACAAAACATAATTATAACGTATTATATATAAAATTTATAGTAAATTGTTCACGTATAATATATTCATCACAGTCAATATGGTACCAAAAATTAATTTTATACATACAACTATTATATATATATATATATATATATATATATATATATATATATATATATATATATATTACTATTTGTGATTGTTAATTTGCTTATGACACGTTTTGCTGCACTTATAGATTCTAACCCAAATCGTTTGCCATGTTGGCTAACGATTATACTATACTCTCTCCCCTACAGGCGAAACATCCTTTATCGACCATGAAAGTAGGTTAACAATGCCAGTTTAACACTAAAGTGCTGGTAACAAAATATTTATTAATGTATTTTATGATTAAGGTGATATTGTAAACGAATTTTTTAAAATATAGTTGGGTCGCCTTTGGAGGAGAATATATGGGAACGCCAGTTATGAACCAACACGGTAAGCAACATATATATATATATATATATACATATATATATATATATATATATATATATATATATATATATATATATAAATTACTTATACAAATTATTTTAACTTCTGCATTACTTCTACTATAAGTTATACTCTCTGTATATACTCTTACTATTCATATTATCTACTTATTAATTTTGCAGTGTTTTAAACAAATACTTTATCAATTGGTAACAATTTTTTTTAGATCATTTTTTTCAATAGGTCTGGTAGAAATAAAAATATTGAATGATTTGAGGAAAGATCTACTGAATAAAAATTATTTATTTTTGATAACGCACAAGCAAATGATTTAATAACGTTTGATGATCAAACTGATATTATCAGTGTAGTTTTTAAACCAATTTAATGAAGCAAGGCTGGGCCGCCTGTATGAAAGAGTACGTGAATCGCGAACCAGCAACAAAAGCACCTCGGTTCATACCCACAAAATAACTAACAAAAAATACAGCACCATAGAGATCTTCTAGAAACACGAACATGTACCACATACGTACATGTATAAAATACTATTTTGTACATATACAATCACAATTTGTTTATAACGAATACAGATTTGCCACGAACTATAAATGGTAGCAATAAGAAAAAGTTCAAGATATCTTAAAATAAACTGACATTAAGGTTGGATAGTTCAAGAAAACAGATAAAAGTGCACGCGAAAGAAAATAACTCGTAATCTACTTCATTTAATTTACTCATGAAATATCCAACATGGGATAAATTTAAATCAGATGAATACCCCATCGCTTTTTTATAGCAAGAATTATTATATACCAAAAATTTAATTTCAGAATTATAAAAAATAGGTAAGGCTGTTTAATTTTCAAAGAGATACTCGTCCCACCAGTTTTAAGTTACAAAAAATAATATTCTTGTAATAAAGAACAATCGAGACATATTCTATTAATATATTTATACACTTACGACTATTTAAAATGTTAAATTGTAATTTTTTGTACAAAAAAAAAATATAACAAGCAATAAAATATATAGTTTATTTTTATGTCTGTGAACGTTTATATTGCGTCCATAATATTTATTTTAAAAACCCTTTTATCAGGATTTTAATAAACACGACTGCGAACTGAAACGAGCAATTATTTAAAATTATTTGTAATTTAATAATCTGTTTTAATTGCGTCTGTGTAAACAGCACTTCTCATGCCAATGTAAATATATGTATGCATTTCATTAAATTCGTATGACGTAAAATAAATTATATTTGAATCACGAATGAATTTATAAAACAAGAACATTTACAGCAAGTACCCATTACATATATGTACGTGAATATATATATATATATATATATATATATATATATATATATATATATATATATATATATATATATATATATTCAATGGCGTACGTTGAACAAATACATACATTAAACAAATTGAATAAAAACACGTGAAAACAGCAACGTCAGTGCAACTAAAAAATTTACATTCTGTGTCGACAGTTTCCATATATTACACTACACTATGAATGTAAAATGAATTCAATTTATATTTAATCTGAATAAATGTACGGGCGTTAGGTAAAGAGATCTGTGGTATGTAAAACTGCACCAGGTTCACACAATCGTACAATTTATATTCGCAGTTGCTTCGTGGCAACTGCATGCAGATAAGTAGTGGCAAGAATACACATTAAGTAAGTTTACAAGGCTCGACAACGATGTTAATGTGTACTTGTTTCGCACTGTATATACGTGGTTACAATTTACTCCTCCGCGACTCGCAAACGAATGGTGCCGGTGTGTATATAAGTAAAAACCATTTGCTTACATCGCATGCATGAAAATTTTAGATTTAGTTATATCGCTGAGATAACATCTTTGGATGAAAAGTAATCGTGTGCAGAGGATTTTCCTAGAACGTTGTCTTGGGCACTCATCGAGCGGTTATTACTTGATACGGTGTTTTATTAGATTTATATGAAAATGTACTGAAATTTATAACAAAATATGTACCGCATTAGACTATAAACAAGATTAGTATTCATGTACTGCACTGAAATATTTATGGAATCTAAATAAAGGTGGAATATTTTTAGAACTCATACGAGTAGAAACGTTTTCATATCGACTATTTAAATGCAAAACAAATTGATAATTTTCCTTCAATTTTTTTATCACTTACTAGATTTCATAAGTCTTTAGAAGCACAAAAAATATAAATTATTTGATCAAATATCCAAAAATAAATACATAAAAAATTTTTAATCAAAATTCTTCCCAAAAGGAAGATCTTACTACCTTATATTTACAATACAGTTCAATAAAATTATAAATATTCAAAAAATATAAATATTTTTGTGAATTATTTTGAAAAATAAGAGATATTTTGAGTATAATATTTTTATGAACCAGATAAAGACAAAAAATGAAAACAGTCTAAATAAATAAATTGTTTTTAATAAAATCTGCAAAAGCTACACTGTTATATATCGATTAAATTGAATTTCATATTTCATTTCTGAAATACGAAATAAACTATTGTTTAATTTTCTAATTTATTTTAAGTGTTAATTTATTTAAATCACTAAATACTGTACTAGTAGTTTATTCTTCTTAGGACAATTTTTATAAATTATTTTAAACGTTTTCACACATTTAAGGATGTTTAACTTGAAATTGAAATGTATACCAGATATTCAAACAATAACAGTCAAACATTACAGAATATATTGGAAAATATCTTTAATGAAACATTTTTGTTTGAATAAGAAAATAAAAGTTATAAACTTTATACATATATATATATATATATATATATATATATATATATATATACATAATCTGGTCTCTTTTAAAAGTTATATTTTTTATTTAATAATTTTCCAATATAACGAAGAGCTACTCTTATTTACCTGAATTATATATAACGTGTATATTTACAAAAAGTATGATCTAATATAGATGAGAAAATAATCTAAAAGTTTAATGACTAAATAGTAATGGTTAAATGTTAATTTAATAATAGACCAAGAAGGGTAACAATCCTAATTATAGGTTTCGTCTCGGACTGTAGATACCGCACAGTCTAATATAACAAACAAGGGTGGGCGCCATCGTTCTGACTTTGACAAATGAACTTAAGTGTTTAATAGACTAATCGATATAATTCTTGCGTGTGATTATGAGTGGCAGTACTGGCAATTATAGTCCGCCAAACTGGCGGCCGGCTAGACTTTTCATATTCAAACATATCACCGTTTTGACAGAAAAGTCAAACAGAAAAAATCTATATGTGTATATACGTATATAAATAAAATTTTTTGTTGTTAATATAAAATGTTTATTTTATATCTTGAATTGGGTCAGCCACTTAAGTCGTGATACTCTTTGATGGCTATTTTAATGAAATAAATGAATAACATTAAAGTGCATATGTCTCCCTATAATTTCAATTTATTTTAAGTGTGTCAAGTACGAAAAAATATTTGCAGTTATTATTTTTTAAGTGTTTATTGAACTTATCAATTCATTTTCGTATGTCGTCTTTCATACACACACACACTATATATATATATATATATATATATATATATATATATATATATATATCAAATAAATTATCAATTCTAAATAATGTCTCCTTAATTAAAATTTCTAAAAATATTTAACAAACTGAAAGTATTGAAATGATTTTATATAAAAGTTGAAAGCCATATAGAAATGAAGCCTAAATTTATCAAAAATAAAAATTTAAAAAATTAATATTCTATTAATTACTCACCGTATAAAAATATACATCGAATATGACACCCATCTGAAACAAAAAAAGACAAATTAGTTTTATAATTCTTTATATACTGTTCAATCATTTATTAGAATGGAAGAGTAATTCTATAACTACTATATATGTTATAAAAAATTTAAAAAGTATTTAATTGAAAGATATAGAAATTGAACTGTAGAGAAAGCTGAATGTACTTATAATTTATGGGTTATATATATATATATATATATATATATATATAAAATATAGTAAAGATGAAACATGATATGTACTTTTTAAATAAGTGATTGTTTTTAGGGTGCATATAGTGAAAGTATTTTAATATAAAAAATAAATAAAAATGTAGATGTAAATTTTACAGAGAAGGCATATTTTTTACTTTCAAACATTTGTTTTGAAATCAATAATATGATTTATTAATCGAAAAGAAATGTATTTAAAGATAAATAAAAACTAAAATATATATTAAACATTTTATAAGTTGAAATATATAATAAATGTTTTTATTTAAATTTCAAATCTAAATTTGAACATCTTAAACGTATTAATTTTTTTTCTATTTCATTTATATTGTTTAATTGCCCTTCAACATAGTTTGAACTAACAGAAACACTCTAAATAATAAATTATAATTAGAGTTTAAAATGTGTTAGTTGATTAAGAATTTTACTCGCATTATTAATTGTAAATTAAATTTAGAGCTGCTTTTATAAATTTATTTCTATTAATTTTTAAAATTTATCTTTTGAAATCATTTTCAACATTTGTTATCTAAATCGTACTGACAAAAATCAGTGCTTATTGCTTATACTGTAAGTTTTTTTCTTCTTAATTGTATGTGATTTGAGAACAGTCTACGAAAATTGTTATTATATACTAATTTAAATTTAAATAGTAATGATGTACTTCATCTGAATAACAGATATAAATAATTCAGACATATAAATTTACGATTAAGTGACTGGCAAAGACAGACAAACTGTCAATTACAACCAAGGATAGGATAATAAAGCATACGTAAATTATAGAGTCAAGTATAACGAATACATATTGATATATAGTATTGACGATTGCTAATTAAGCAGACATTTAAATGAATGTGTTTCATTTGTAGTAGTTGATAGTTATTAATATTCCCTTTTCATTCATTTAAGTTGATTTGATGACAGCCCGTAAAGTTGCAAGCTGCACGGTATATAATTAAACAGTACTTTAGAACTAGTACTCGCCGTTCATATCCCGACCACCGCGGTGGTCTCTTGCGTGTCTTGTTGACGTGCATGACGACATGTCATTGTTTTATGGTCGAATACGAAATGAGCCTTGAATATTTTATAAACCGTCGCAAGAAACGTCGTCGTATCGGCAAAAACCCGTGTCTCGTTTGGATGTTGTTGTATTCACAAGTTTTATGAAAGCGTCGTGACAGCCATGTGTGCTATAAACTATTATTTGGACAACATATTTTATGCAGAGATTGACGGACGTTTCAGATAGTTAAATTAATGTTTATTTGCCGTTAATTAAAGAGTCCTATGTTGTTTTTTTAATCAAAAACTATGATAATTTAAATATGTATTTATGTAGTGACAGCTTTGTAAAATTGTTTTAGGGAAAGTAAATATTAGCTCTGAAAATCGTTTCATGACATTTAACAGATATTAAAAAAAATAATAAAAAAGTAAAATATATGAATAAACATATATACTTAATCCTAGCAAGTACATCGACAAAAATATTTTCTACAACAAATATTTACAAGCTTACAGTATATATTACATTCAGAAGTTAGGACCTTTGATATTCTGTTTTAGTTAAATAAATGGATTAAAAAACAATCAGCAGAGTATTCCATATGTTAGTGTGTACAAATGTATACTGTGTTTATACATATATATATATATATATATATATATATATATATATATATATATATATATATATATATATGAGTGCGTGTGTGCGCGTGAGTGTTTGTAGTGTTCTGGCTAAATAGATACAGAAATGTACAAACATTTAATTGTTTCCCACGAATCCATGTCGTATTCTAAAGATTATATGCAAAATCGTACAACTAAACACAATATGGTGCCGAGATGATTTCAACAGTTCGGCGGAATGATAAAGTTGTTTTGTGCTCTGTGTCTGATTTTCAAGTCACGTGCGAAAGCTCCCAAGGCTTCCAAGTCAGCCAGGCACGGGATTTATGCGGCTCTTACATTCACATGATACTGTATATTCAATCTTTTTAGCTTAACAGATTTACAGCTGAAATATAGTAGATTATGCATGCCATTTAATGTACGTTTCGAGCGATTCAGATCGATATTTGCATACAGATTTATCACTTTAAGTCGAATTATTCATAAACTATTCTGTTTTATGGGCGACTCGATATTGTTGCGAGATGTATAAATCAAACGAACGATATGATTATTTATATTCGTGATTTATATATTTATGGCGTTTTAAATTTATTTGCGTTCGCTGTAAGTCGAATCTTTCATACTTATATATATATATATATATATATATATATATATATACATACATGTTTCAAGAATAGGCTCCAATAAAGCGTTCGATTCGAAAAACTTGAATCGTAAATCAAACCATTTTTGTATAAGATAAATATTTAAAGACGATATGAAAGGATGAAACCAGAAAACAGAATTAATGACTTTGTATGACAAATATTACAAGCTATTCAATACTATTGAATTATACGAATTTATTGTTTACTAATTGTTATTTACTAACTGGTTATTATTTATACTTTCCTTATTGTCTATTGTACTGTTTAAATATAAATAATAATAAATAGAACTAATTTATGACAAATACAAATAAATACAAAATATATAAAAACACTCATGCGTATATATATATATATATAAATATATGATTTGAATTTTTACTATACCGCATGTTGGACAACATATAAAAAAAATTACAAATTTTTTTTATAGCAAAGTGAAATTATATTGATTGTATGAGCTAGGGAGGTACATTTGTATGTGTGTAAGTCCGAAGCGTGAAATATTCGTTGGAATAAAATAAAATTATATCTATTGCAAAAACTGAAACCACTCAATTTAGAATAGAAAATAATATAGATTAATATATACAGCCGCGTTCACGTGACGAAAATAGTAATAAAACCACGTAACGTATCTGCTACGTTATTAAATAAATTACATTGGTTTAAAATTACGAATCTGAGGTCGAAATAACTAGAATTAGTGGTAAGTTTAATGTAATTTTCTGAAGTACCCGCGACCAATCGACCACTTATACTGCGGTTACCGGCGTACAAGATAACCGCATCTCTCCAATTCATGAATGCTGTCTGCCGTCGTCTGTACGATCACGGTAGATTATTTTAACCAACAAACCAAGATTCTGTTATTATACTTAATGGGTATCCGTGTATTGTGGTTATATTCATAACGAAAATACAGTTAAAATGTTCCGCGTTTTGATTTATGCTGTTTCTTTTAAGTTACGACGCTTTGTGTTTTGATTGTATTCAGGTTTGTAAATGTTTTAACGGCGATGTGTAAATAAATTAGTTGGAATTTTATATCGGTTTTGTAGTAACCTCATTATAAATAACTACATCTGTCTCACAAATCATAAATATCGTTTTTTTCTTTATTTATTGCCTTTCTCTTTTCGAATTTCTAAGATTTATGTTAAACTCCTGCGGAATTCCCAGACATCTAATTATATACAGCAATTAGAATTAAATGTCAAATATTTCATAAAAAAAATTATTAAGTATTCTATAATTTGATCTCTGTCTATTAGACTTAAACTATATATAATTATTATGTGAAATTATAAAATAACAAATTATCTTTATCTAATTTCAACACTAAGAGTGCAATTGTATAATAAATTGATTGCAAATAATAAACTGCATAAGAATAATTAATCTTTCTTACTCAGTATAAGAATTAAAGTTTCTTATGTATATAATGTCAAAGTTTACTTAGAATTGTGCAAAAAATAGATATGTATTTACTGTTCATTTATATTTTCCGAAGATACGTTTAAGTGTGACTTTTCAGCCATGTACTCAAATAAAACTTAATTTACGGAACACGCGGTCGCTTTTAAATAACTAAAAATAAACACACATTCTAAGCATCTTTCTTTCACTTGTAAAACGCACGTTGTCATGACATCCGAGTAGAATAAAAAGAAAACGAAACAAATATATATATATATATATATATATATATATATATATATAACATCGTTTAAAGTGTTACTACTTCAGAACGCCGTCCATCAAGGTTGAAAAAGTGGCAACACGTATACAGGCTGACAAATGTATGGCCTCTCTTTAAATAAACTACGGTCTCCAGGCGATCGTCTTTTAGCCGGAGCGGAAATTACGCCATCAATCTGCTCGCAGCTAATTGAGGAGGTTTGTTGTGAGACCCGCCAGCCAGCCGCACGGATTTCTACACGACGAGCGACTTTTAGTGGCGTCATTTCGACCTGAACTTCACAAATTACTGACACAATGAGCGCCGCTTTTATGTCGGCCGAAAATCAATTCTTTCGACAATTGTGTTACACGGATCGCGTCGCTTATTTCGCACTAATTTCGCACACAAAATAACGAAATTAGTCTAAAGTGCATACACGTTAGTGACTACATTGAATTCAGGAAGATTGTTCGAGAAAATATAAGAAACAATGACTGAAAACGTTAGATTCTTCTATTTAAAAAAATGAATTTAAAAAATATCTGATAATATTTTTCATGTACTTCCATAAACGTAATAGTGTACTTCTTCTTTTTTTTAAAAAAATACCTTGTTCTATTATGAACGAACTGATAATCAAATGAAAGTCGATTTATATAATTCGAAAATGAAATGAGATATAAATTTCGTCGTTCAATTATACAGTCTACATACACTATTTATTTTCACTCGAATGCACTGTAGACTGTTTAATTGCAGTTGTAAGTAATTTACTTTATTTAAAATTATGTGAGTTGGTTCTCAGTTGATTACTTTACGTTAAATGGTTTTAAACATTTACCAAAATCAATGAATACCGTCAGGAGTATATAAAAACCAATAATTTATTACTGGATCATTACTTGTTCTTTGAAACGTTAATCGTTATAAACAATGAATGTTCAAAATATCGTTATAAACAATATAAACAGTGAATGTTCATCGATACATTTTAAGTACATTTTTCGATAAAAATAAGTTGATAAATTAAGTTGATTAAACATCTGATACTATTGTACATCATTTATTAAGATAGGTATTTATAAATATCTCATTATAAATAGCTTAAGAATTAGCTCGATAATTAAGTAAATTCGAATTTATTTTAATTTCTTATATAAATGATGTTTTATTTAAAAAAAAGATATGAATATAAGATAAATCTTAATATATATAGTTTAGATTGTTTTTTAATTAAATAATACAATTAATTATGATGTCGGTATTAATCATTCCGAATAAAAAAAAAGAATACTCATATACATAGCATAAAAACAGTATGGTATATACGTAAATGACCGAAATCAGTTTTCAAAATCAATTAGAAGATTATATTTAATTCACACCGAATGTCGATACAGACAGACATCGATCCAGCACCGCCGATCAAATCTGCATAAATTAAGTTTCAGATACATATACATGTCTAGTTTATATTTCTTCTACACATTCGTTGTAAGTGTTATTACACACATTCATTTTACAATCGTTGACAATAAAACCCTGCTTACGTTACTCTGCCGACAATGATATTTAGAGCGTACAGACACGCTTTGTCCTTTTTACGATTGAACATAAAATGCGAAACCCTAAACCGTGTATAATCTCCGTTTGCAAATACTTCAAATAAATCACCCTTATCCCATAGGCTATCATTATGCTATGCTACAAACCCTCCCAATATTCCGTCACTCAATGCCCTGAACTAAACGCTAATGCGTAGCGGATTACATGTTTCATTCCGTTTGTCACAAGAGAGCCGACGCCCTCCTAATGGCTCGAGATTCGAGTCTGTGTATAATAGTAATAATATTGCGTGACAAACAGTCTCATATACATATATATATATATATATATATATATATATACATATTCATTTAACTAATTCTATTAGAAACAGTTTTGCAGTTAATTTAAAACCTAAATTGAAGTTTTGATAAATCTGATTAAAATAAATTATAATAATTATAAAGTTTTACCACAAATTTCTTAACGTCATGTTTACGCAGGAAGAGTTAAATGAAGATTCTTTTTTCTATGAAGATAAAATAAGTGATGTGAAAAACTGCTCTATCAAATAAATATGACAAACGCAACGTCTCTTGTAGATATTATAAAAAAAATCTAACTGCTATTTAAATTAATTTCAAAGGAAAAAAAGATGAAAAATCAAATGTATATTTAAATCTTGCATACAAGTACTTTGTATAAAAATGTTTACTTTTATATACGCTGCCACGATCAACAGAAAGTAAATGTAACGTGCATAAGACTTTTTTATTTAATTACACCATGTGTGTTTCTGACGTACGACTAATCCTTCATCTCGTTTTTGACATGTTTATGTTACTATTCGTACTAGACTAGATTGCAAGCTTGTCCTGAACCCATATCCTGCACACAAACAACACATAATAACATGCTTGGAGTTTAATCCGTGCATTTCCACACAGCCCAGAGCACGATTCGGATTCAGTTCATTTCACGACAGCTCAAGCTTTAATCGGGCTTTATTTATTTTTTATCATCTCGTCCGTTTTATACACCTGCAATAAATATGGTCGCCGGCGGTATGTTTGTTGAAGGATTATTTTTGTTTTATTATATAGCTCTGAACGTGATTATACTATCCATACGTAGACATTGAAAGTATCCTCTTCATATGTACATATATATATATATATATATATATATATATATATATATATATATATATAATATTTTACGACGTCGTAAAACATAATAAATTATATTGTTTTTGAAATATGTGTCCTAAATTTCAGCCATCTAGGTGATAAATGAACGCACATTATTATTTGGAACGTAAAATATGATCATCATATTTAAAATATAGCGGACACAATATGACACTTTTGGCTATAGTCACATACCATTATGTATTATTTTTTTCGTGTACGTTGAAATATATCGCGCAATAAAAAAATATATACTAAAACTGTCAATAACAAGATGTGAGTAAAATAAAAGCTTGTCTGAAATGTTTTCAAACATGATTCATGAAATGTCTTATTCATGTCAGCGAGTGAACACACACATAAGATGAATAAAATTATAGATACGAACACGTATCAACATTTCAAAGTTATATTCGGACAAAATATTCAAATAATTTCAGTTCTTAACAAAAATTCTCCATTAAAATATTTACATATTTACTATTTTAATTACTGATATTAAATTGAGTTTTTTTTTACTGAAATTATAATCAATTTTGAATATTAATTAATTTCTGTTTTCCATCTGATTTGTTTTAGAAATTGAGTTTTTTTACAAGAATAATTAAAAATGAAACTGCTTGTAATTTAAAATACAAGTCAAGCTGTAGAATAAAAACAGACAAAAATAAAAGAACAAAAAATGAATAAAAATTCCAGTTATTATGACAGTATATTATCTTTCTTATAAAATATAAAAAAGTATGGAATAGTAACTGAAAAACTAGTATAATACACAAATAGTGTTAAACAAGCTGTCACTGGTTTCGAATTAATATGTATTGAGATTTGTCATTTTTCTGTTATTTAAATAATTTATTCGAATATTTAATAGGATTTGCTACGGGAATGTTTAAAAATATATTAAAACTAGTGATAAAAATATATTCAATAAACGAATTTTCATCAAAAATCATTTGTTGTAATTAAGTGGTCAGATTAATAAATTTTATTTATCGATTTCTTATAATTAAAAATAAAAGGATATCCGTCCAAACTGACATCTACGTTCTTTCTATATCCTTTTATGTATTTTTCTTTAGATAACATCTTGCTGATCGTTTTTTTAAGAATTCTATTTCGTTATTGAATGTTTGTACAAGTATTCATCAACCAAATAAAAAACAGACCACAGCGACAAATACAATCTCTACATACGACGTGTTAAAAACGATACAGCTGTAAAAACAACTTTCAATTTATCAGTATAAGATCGGAGATATATTACAATTGCGTTGGTATTAACAGTACAAACATAATCATTAATAAAACTACTACATACATTTTATCATATCATACAACAGCAATTACACATTGCGGGATTCAAAACGTACATATAATACGCCATAAACGGTGTGGTCAGGTCGTCGGGTTGGTGACTTGGTGAACAGGCAAGCACCGGGGCAGATGGCTTGGCGAGTATATATCCACCCGAGATGCGGTTACACAAGGTGCTTAGTTCGTCACCCCGGAATACCGTTGCTCTTTGTCCTGCTGTCAACACGACTCCGACTGTACACATCATCCGTGAAGACGATCTCCCAATGCGGTAACCACGGTCATGTTTGTCGTACGTTCGAGATGACATGCCACACCATTCAGGTTACCGCAGGGGAGATATAATCTTGGATTGGCATGTTTTACACAATGCTGTGGCGTTTTGTACGATACGGGATATGTGATTTTTATTAAATTAGTCGTGACGGTTATTTCATTTAAAATGTATTAGATTTTTTCCTTATATATTAAAAACTATTATCTGTCGACCATCTTATATACGATATTTCAAAGCAACGACTTTTTAAATATATAAATGTGTTTATGTAAAGAAAAAAGGGAATATGTATATTAGTTTAGAAATAATAAGAATTAAACAATTTATGAATCTATACTAGTGGACAATTACTCACTGAACTATTTTTTTATACATAGATATAAATGTCAACCCGTGTTGTAAAATCGCATGCATTATTAAAAACCAATCAATAATATAAAAACGTTTTGTAACATAAAATATAATACAAGAAATGTTTTGTTTAATACTAAAACAATATCAAAGATACAATTTAAATGAATTAACAATTTTTTTCCGATTATTTGATTTAAATTCGTTTACAGACTATCGATCAACATTTCTTTTCAATGTTTTTACTATCATACACTTACAGCACAAACATCAATCATAGTTAAGCACCCGAATCATAATTGAATATTAAAAAAAAGTATATGTCAGTGGTCTTCCTTTTAGACCGTCAGTCGTGAATTGCACCTGGGACTACCGCACATATATTCCCCACGGTCGACCGACAACATCGGAGTGCAATAATAAGCCAGATGCACTACAACAAGTCTAACACTGTCGTCCCTTCAGTGGAGTGTCACTTCTCTGCTTATGTAAGCAGTAATTTAATATGACATGCCCTCCCATTTCAGTATTAGAGTTTTCACGTCATCACTTGTCTATGTATGTTCAAACATTTTACCTGTGAGCAGAGGGGTGGGAAACGGTTTGATTCGAATATTAGTTGACGGATGTTATATTCAAAATAGAATACTAAATATCATCTAGCTGACAATATAATATGTACTTCAATTCACAATCGAATTGTTAATATGATTTAGAGAAAAACCTAATCGTAACTTATTACAATTTCAAGTTAAATGTATGTTTAGTTTTTGTATAAAAATCAAGTCCTTGTTCAGTTAAACAATTGTTATTAAATATATCCTTGAATGTAGCTTAAGTATATAGTAATTTAATGAGTGTTTGTTCACACTATAACGACATTTTTTTGAACATTGAACCACATAGTATTAATTAGCGCACAATATAATTTATAGGAATTTTTATAAAATAATTATATTGTTTAACACAAAACGGAAACAATAAAAATACGAGTCGGTTATTGAGAAGTGAATAATACGAACGTTTCAGATTGTGACTCATGATTTTATAATAAAGAATATAATCTACATTCGCAATTATATATATATATATATATATATATATATATATATATATATATATATATATATATATATATATAAAATGCAATTTTAAACAAATGGAAATGTTAAACTAATAGTTAAAGTAGATATTGATAAATATAAAATTTTAATATCAGCGAACAATATTTCTTACATATTATATTTATATCGCCTAGATTGAAATTTAAACGAATATTTTACCTGAACACGCTGTCACTGGCAATAACTTCAAACGCGAGAAGAGAGGATTAATGTAATACTCTAGAATGCTTGTATTATACGTTTGCAAAAAGGATCAGACAGGAGATTAAGTAGCGAAAATGTTTCCACTCGAAAGAGTTCTTTTAATTTTCGTACGTGACACTTAAAAACTAACAGTCTAACGCTATGAATGATTCTTCTTTCGGAATAATAATGCGGATCGTTTCTTTTTTTGAGAATATTCACTGCGTCGAAAGCCGCAGGGGATACAAACCGAAACATATATGATAAGGTACCGACATAGAAAACATTTGTTGTGATGTTGTTTGTAGCAGTTTCGTACAATGATTCAATGAGTTAGTAAATAAAATGTTTATGGTTAAAAGGGAACCGAAAGATCACCAATGACGAACAACAGGATCAGTCTTTCAATATCTACTCTTCTATATTTAAACCGGAAATAATTCATGTGTAGCAGAATCATTCATGAGTTGAAACTGTGAAAAGATTAAGAAACAAGATTCAGAATTAGTGTTAAATAGATATCTTTAAATGAAAAACACTATAATTAACCCCTTGACATACGAATTGATTGAAATTCGATATAACCACAAAATTCTATTTATTTTCAGCTTAACATTTGTGTAAGCTTAAGAAAGAAAATAATATTTATACATTACTAAATATTATAATTCAATACTAATAACCAAAATTAATAACGAATAATTAAATAATAAATTAAACAATAATTCAATAGTCCTGTAGAGTATGAAACTTTTCGAAACATTCTGGTAAATGTAGAGGTATTTGACATTTTCTAAACTTCCAAGTCGTTTCACTTCTTATATTATTTTTTGAGCACACCTGACATCTTTTTGTAGGATGTTGCTTTTTATCTGTAGAAGATATATGTTCAGGAAAATTTGGCCTCATTCAAATCATTTGGTTTTCACAGTCACTTTTGTACAAATTCAAAACAGATATGTTGCAAGGTTCGTTTCTGTGGTTCATACTCCAGCACTGAAGATATATATATATATATAAATATAATTATTTCTTTCTAATATTTGTTTTGTAGTTGCACTAAACCGAATTAAATCTGCGTGCTTCTCAAAGACATCAATGTTTACAATGGCTTAAGAAATACATGACGTATCAGAGACGTTTTTGTATCTCAAGGGGTTAATATTTATTGACACAGATGTTTCATTATTAAATAATTTAAGCAAGTATGTTATTTATTTTTACTTTTAGTAATAAATACTGTTATGAAATAAAACCAGAAAGCATTACACTAAAATTAATTATAATTACAATTAATAAAGTGCAAATGAACACTGAATACGAAATTTAAATAGATAACTTTTTTTTCTTTATTGTAGTAATTTCTAGCACTACCATCCATCTATAAATTTAATTGAAATTTAAATCTCGTCGAAAATAGTGAAAATATGTGTGGTGTCACGCAGAAAAGAAATTGAATTGGTTCAATTTGTTTGCCATTCATATTCAGCTGGTTGGAAATTTTAATAAGGCACCGCGCAAATCGAAACGAATACCATTATGGAAACGACGTGAGTTCTGTTTACATAAGAGGATGGACGGACGTTGTGTGTGCTGGTACTGAAATGACGGAGGCCAATATTATAGTCGTCGTCGACGTCGACTGATTCACGAAAATTTATTCATTGCGTAGCGTAACATGTAGAATATACTTATTGGCAAGTATCAATTATTCATTGAACTTTGAATGAGTTTATTTTTAGATAAAGTTATTTCTTTTTTTAAATCACATACAATTTATATGCATATATGAATATATTGCTTGAAAATCTAATAACACATATTTGAATATCAATTCGCAATAAATGAAATTATCATTTAATAATCTGAATATTTAATCTTATATATACAGACAAATGAATATTTTTTTCTTTGTCTTTGTACTTAAATTGAAAAATATACTGCATTTCGTAAAAAATATTTAACTGCTCATTAATTCAGACAATAATGATAAAAATATATTTATAAAACAGTATTTTCAGTAAAATTAAAAATTCATATTATTCATTCCGTAAACAATATTTAACTTTAAAATATTTATAAAACTACAATATAAACAGAAAAACAACTTCGGGATTTTCCTAGAATTCGTTAATCTTCTTAATATTCTATAAAGATGCAAAGTGATATAAAATTCATAGAATATCAAATCAATTATTAATACAGAATTTGTGAAAGACATTCGCATCGACCACAATTGCAAGAATGTTTTTCATGTCGTTAATTTTAATTATCGTCGTTTAACTTTTTATATACAAATTAGTGATTAATTATAGAAAAGATTGCATGTATTAAACAGTTGTTTAGCTGTTGAATATGTATTTTACTTTAAAGTTAAAGAAACTTTATTGTCAATATTTTTATAGCAAGTCTATTTTGAAAAGATTTAAAGTTGGTAGTAAAACATGAACGACTATATAGATAAAAATAAGTCAAGTACACAACAATATCTTCTTCCAGCATACAACGAATCTACAATTTTATACCAAACTTACATATCATGATTAGAGAATAGAGAAAACGCGAAATATATTATACGTCCTGTGAATATGCATCCTCACGTTTATGCAGAACGAGTTTTCTGTAAGAGGGTTGCAGTACGAAAACAGGTTCAGTGTATATGTATGTATATTCACTACCTCTAAGAGCTAGAAGTGGTGAATAGCTGTGGCGATGGCACCGTCGACGTCGACGGCCACTTGAACGCCAGCGCCCCTGAGGCGACGACAGCAACGAGCTGAAGCATAATGGACCGGCGTCGTTCCCGAGGCGAGATCGAATTACCATTGCCGGTGTTAAAGGGTGCTTCGCTGGGGATCACACTATGAGTCGTGACATATGCAAAACAGTCTAATCAACATACACACGTATACATATATATATATATATATATATATATATATATATATATATATATAGGTATGATAGCTTTAGCTCCACTGAAGTGCTCCAAAAATATTATGAAGCTATATGATTATGATGGATACTTCAAAGGTTGCGTCTGACCTATAAATACATTCTATATGCTCATATGTGATGGACTTCATGATGAATTTTTCTATCCATTTTTAGAACAACTTTTAATTATGTACATAAAGATGGCCTGTCCACAAATCATAACCAGATTTAAAATTAATTAAACAAGTATATTGGACATCGATAATACCTTAAACAATAACATTTTACGACTTGTTCATGACTAATTGATTTTATGTTAATGAATTAAGTCTTGAATAACAAAAAACGAATTTATAATAAACAATAAACAGATACAATATACCAGACACAATTTAATATCTTTGATATATTATGTAGCAATCAGGTTCATTCTGTATATATTTCAATTTATAGTTTAATATAAAACACATTTTAAAATGAATTGGAATATATTCTGTGGTCTCTAGTGGATATTCAATAACAATTTTGGTCATATGAGAATTAATATACAACATGACATAATTATTTCAATATCATAAAAGGGATCAATTTCGAAAATATACGAGATACACTGTATTTGAAATAAACAATAAAGCTGATTATATATATATATATATATATATATATATATATATGCGATATTAAAAAATAGCTAGTGCAAAAAGGATGTATTTGTTTTAAAACCAAAGGAACAGAAACAGGGGAACCTTTTGTTATATAATTAAGTATTTTTAGCTAGACTTAAAATAAACATTTTTAATTAAATGTAGCAGACAACCTTTTGAATCGCTAAGTTAAAGTTTAGAATAAATATTGTTAGTATTAATATTTTTTTTTGAATAATAAATTATTGTATTAAAAATATAAGATGTTCAGAACAAGTTATTTAAAATATTTTACTTATTAGATTAATTATCGTAAATTCAAATGTAATTATCAAAATATATAAACAGTCATATAGATTTTTTAATATATTGTTGTTAATGATATATTATGGGATAAAATGTACTGTGACAAGTAATTATTCGTTACAGAAGAGATAAGTTTGATAAAAGTTAAAAATTTAAAATGCGTGTAAAATAATTAAACAAGAAATAATTGTTAGTAAGTCTATCATCCATTTTTTTTAATATTTAGTTCAAAAACATGAATTCTCCATCTAATTGATATAAAAATAAAAGAATACATTCTCTCAAAATCAATCATCGCTTCAGTCACATTTTATATTGATGATCAAAAACATCTATAGATCTATTCATGAACAATACATTTTTTAATGAATGGAAAAAAAGATTGTACAGTTTTATTTCTCCTACTTCATACATCATCATACATCCGATGTCATTTAGATAAAGGGATCGGTAATATGCGTTACCGACCACTGTTATACACAGATGAATCCTTTGTGTTATTATTATAGTAGATCAATTAATTGTGCAACGGTCTCAGTAGTAGTTCTAATTAATCATCAATGCCACAACCTCAAAGTCTTTGATGATGACGTGAGGTACTGGAGAAAAAATATACACACATATATTTTAAACAACAACGTATGATTAATTACTAGAGTCAGACATCAAAGCGTTCAGAATATCATCTGTTTTTGACAGACAGTTTGACAGACTGCATTAATACAACCGTATAAATTATGGCCGACATTACGTTTGTCTGTCAATAATCTATACTACTATCATAAAATGTGCGTTCAATTGAATTCATATTGTAAAACATCAATAGACATTCTATGAGATATGAAACTGTTACAGGAAATATAGGATAACGAACAAAATGGCAATGTATACAACATTCGGTCGAGAATGTGTATTGCTTTTCTTAAGAGGAGTTCGCCATTTAGAAAGTAATATCAACATTGTATTGGTCGGCACAATCGTTTGTGTTTCTATCAATGCTGGTTTTAGACATTTATACGGATATTAATAATGCTTTCGAGCGTCTGTTGAAATTATTTATTTCATAAAGTTAATTCTTTCATTTATCCGACAAGAAACGAATTATATTAATATATTATATATTTTTTAAAAAATGAAAAGATATGTTTTTTTCTAAATTATTATAATTAAATATTATTATAGTTTACGAAATGATTTTCCATAAAATAATATGCAGATATGGATCACTGCACGTGTTCGATACATAAATATAACAACGAAAACAATTATAACCAGATCCTGTCATAAAATGCAACATTTAATTACTCTGACATTATAAATGGTGTCAAACAAAACTAACGCGTCGATGGAGATCTCACACAACAGCGAACCGTTTGAGGTTTAAATGAAAATCTAATTAAAACCAGTCAGTAAAAGTCATCGAAGGACAATGAATTTGAATGACGCGATTTGCCACGCGTTATGGGCGCTATATTGTACTCGTGACATGTAATTTCCTCGGCCGCTGCTTGAGACACGCTGGGTCTCGGACTACTTTAATGAACCGTTTTGCTGTAATGCGACTGACACCTCGGCGTCATGTTGCAAAAGATGACGGGCCGGATAACAGCGTAATATTCCGCTCTTTTTTAACTGCCGACGAATGCACGATATACGTTTTTAATATGCAAATGAGTACAATTTTGCCAGTTCACGTATAGATACACTAATTAATGTCGAATTACAATTACTCGTTTATTTTCTTATGCAGGTCGGACAGTTCTTTTCGAAAAAGTAATGCATTTTTTTTGTTTCTCTCATTTTCATAAGCATATAAAACTATTACAAAAAAGAGTTTTATGAAAAGATTAAAAGTTGAAACCTACTTTTTTTGTAGACAGCAAGACATTTGCTAAGAGTACAGTTATAATGAATATGAATACGTATAATTACTTAAGTTACGACTTTTTATAATAGTATGTTAATATTCCTAAAATATATTAAAAAGAAATAAATTTTAATCATCTTTATTTCGTATTAAAATTCAAATTTTATAACCATATTTATAAAAGAATGTTTTCGAATCAGATAGGATATTTTTCATTATAGAAAATGAAAAAAGTTAATATAAATTATTGAATATTAACACAGATTTGTAAAATTTTGGATGTACAATTAAGAAGTACAATCAAACTCTCTCTATTATCCACACGGCATGACTGGAATCCTGGAAAATATCTGAATACATATTTGAATTCAGTATAAAAATGCTAGAAGTAGAAAGAAATTATTTAGTTGCTATCTAGTGTAATGTGTTGATTTCATGTAGACTTTTTATACAATAACTTTTTTTAAAGAAACCAGATACAAAGTATTATGTTAAGCAAGTGTCGTAAGTAACGGCTACGAGAGTATCTTTTATTAAGTACGTTAAAGCGCACTTAATCTATATTTATCGACCAGCGAATGAATTTGTTTATCTGCGTGTCGACTCAAACGCCAATTTAATTGACATCTGCACCACTAATTGCGCGCAAGACTATCTCGGTCGTGAATTTATACACATGTGTTAACATTATCTACACATCTTGATACTGAAAACATGGGAGCAATAACAGGAGGCTGCAACACGAAAGGCAACCAGTTCGTGTCTTGTCGCGTTAAATTGAGTCGAGGCCAGTCACGCCCGTCCACCCACACGTTACCAATTAGCATAGTTCATAACCACGTACATGTCTCACGTGTTAAATTGGAAACATCTGCCAGTTCGAACAGAAATTTTGAAATGCGATCGAATGAATACATGTCACATATTATTATTTTAATTGATATGAAACGAGGTGTGTATGAATGTAACTGTGCCTGACTTGTTTTTTATCTCCGCAGTGTTATTTTCATAAATAAATATGCCGGAATTGAAAAATTATATCATACATATTATATTTACAGTCAATGTTTTCAATGAAACGACTCGAAACAGCATTTAATATCATTTTTATTCTTTCATGAATATCGCCAGTATTTTTTTTAAAAAAAAATAATTATCGATTTAATTAACCGATTCCGAAGAGAAAAAAATCGATAAATGTGTAGTTTTTAATATGAAGTAAAATGTATATCGAAACTGGTTAATAAAAAAAATCGCAACCAATTCTGAATGATATTTTATAATAAAGGTGTATACCAATAACATCAATAACTGTCACATAAATGTTAATCGAATTCAATTTTTATGTACTTATTTAATACTTTCATTTTTTTATTTCAAGACCTTTACAGAACAATCATTGTGCAGCGTTTTCCTTATACAATAATGTATTTACTTCATGAGAAACACGTAAATGAAATCACAGAAGCGATGAATGATTTTTCTGCTTCACAAAGCAATTCATGTCAAGAACATGCGCGTGTTATCCGTGAAATCAATTAAACACCTTTGATCAAACAAATAACATTTGTTTGATTAAACTTAAAGCCGGAGTCACTTTATATTATTTTAGATAGAAAACCGTTCGCTTGGCTGACAGCCCATGAAATAACCATAAATACCGTCTTATTTATATACGTTTTTTCTACACCATTTTCTGTACAGAACATTTAGACTGACAAGTATTTTTTTTAAAATAGTTTATTAAAAAAAGTAAGTAAATTTGTTCAGCGTTTTTCATTTTGTGGACAGATTTTATATGTGAATAGCTTTTAAGTAAATCCATTACTAAAATTGACTTTAATCTAATATTTAAAATCCAAGATTACTTTCAAAAACATTTTGTATATTTTATATTAATTACTTTTTTTATTTTAGAATAATAAAAAAACTTGTATAGAAAATAAAATCCTATGTTCAAGTTTATAATTTATTTTACTAGAAAACACATTTATTAAAAATAATAAAATATAAATAAGTTTTTGACACAAATCCTCTTTATAAAAAATATATATTTACTTCTAAATAAACCAACATGTTAATAAATTAAAAGAAATCTATACGTTTATATTAAATTCTTGTTTAAAATATTCGATTGGAAACATTGCTTTAAAGACAAGAAAAAATGTACATTTTAATCGAATAAATTCATTAGTTTATGACAAATATCAAATATTGACATTATATAAAACTATAAAATATATTTTTAATAGAAATTTATCTTGTCTTAAAATAAATGTTTTTTTTGAAACATTCAGTGTTAGATATTAATTTATTACTGAAGACGTATAATTGAAAAAAAATGTTTTATCGACATTTTACAACATTGCAACTCTACTATAAACATTTTTATTACCAGAAGTAAAACACACTTCTTAATATAATATGATGTATGGTACATGCTAAGATACAAACTAGTAATAGATTAACTCTTTTAATAATATAAATATTTAAGAGAAGATATGAATAAAAAATAAAATTTTTTAGAAAGTTTTCTAGTATTTTCCTTTCATTGAAATCTCTATTAAAAGTTTATTCATTAAGTATCAAGATAATTATTTTAATGGGTATAAGAATAAAATAAACATTTTTTGTTGTTTCAATTATAAAATGTGTTTCAAATTTTCAATATATCTGTTCTCACAGACGTTTATTTATGAGAAAAAGCAAACACTATTAAAAAAATAAATGATTATTCTCAACATATTTTAAAACTGTACTGAAAAAAATATATAAACGATATTTATGTACAATTCGTAAGGACAGTCATTTAAGCAAAAATAAAGTATTTAGTTTCATATGACAACGAATCTTAACAGGATATTTCTTGTTTTCATAACATTCGTATTGATATACATAATTATTTCCGCATAAATTTACGAACCTCGAACAAACATTATCATTCGCATATAAATGTTTCATAAATTCGTATAAAAGTTCAAATTAATTTATGTACCATACAACACTGTCATCGTCGTGTAATATGTTTCGCGATGAAAAAAAAAACGTACAGAATTCTCTCTTGCAAATGTAGAAATTTATTATGTGGTTATATTGAAAAAACAACCATAAATTAATCGAATGAAAAAATCCTTGCCACCGCATCAGTGTGACGTGATTTTTTCAAGAAACGCCAATCGTTCTTGTTAAACAGAAGACATTATGGGAATTTTATACTGGCTTATGATTATTTGCACATAATTTACTTGTGTGTTGCTTCCAGCTAATAAGAGACTATGTTTATTTTGTAAAATCGACCTGTTGTGGTTTTCGAACAATTTAGTAAATTATTGTGGAAAGGTTAATTTCATATTATTAAGTTTGTTGTTGTTTTTTTTCTCTAGAAAAACGATTTTGTATAATTATTTTTATGATCTTATTTCCAAAAAAAATACTAATAAAAAATACTACAAGATATTTTTTTATAACAATTTTTTAAAAAATCTAATAGTATATATATATATATATATATATATATATATATATATATATATATATATATATATATATATATATGTAGATCAATTGATTTTAAAAACTGTCTGATAAAGAAGAAAACAAGTTTGAGAATATTATAAAGATAACACTGAACAGGGAGCACAAATCGAAGCATACATGAACCATCATAGAAAAACTAGGAATTCTATCACCAAGTTATTTATTTGATATTTAAGAACGGATCGATAGCCAGCTTCAAGAGGCAGAAAAGAATAGAAAAGATTATTTTTTCGTTCAGTTTATATAATTTTTAAAATTGTTATTTGTTAGTCACTTGTCTATTTTGTATGGAGAAAAATATGTGTATAAGTAATATAAGAATTCGTTTCTTTTACCACTTTTAATAAACGTCAGATCAATTATGAACAGGTAGATTAAGAGTTTAAATCTCAAGTTGATCTTCAGATATATTTTTAGTTTATAGTCTACTAGAAGACTACGAAAATCGAAACCAGTCTTAGAAATGTATCATAGAACCATAAGACTAAACCCTGAACAAAATAAAAATGTATCATTCCAGTCTCATTCGATAAATATACACACCTTTTTCACGGAATATCAGCTCATTGATTTAAGTACTAAATTAAGGATCAAACTATTGAATACTTGTCCAGAAAAATTATAAAATATTTGTAAGTAGAAATGTTATATGTATATAATACTCATATTTATGTTTAAAGAAAATTTGAACTGTTTTAATATTTCAGAAAGAATTTTCTAGGAAACAATACTCATAGTATCTACTGCTTTTCCTTTAGATGAGTCTGTCATGACTGCTGCCGTACAGGTTATGAATATATAGAAATACTATAAAATGAATATATAGAAGTATTGGATCAAGTGTCATAATCGAGTTTATAGACTAGTTTTATATAAAATAACAGACTTTTTATAGCGACCGTTTACAAAATAAAATGAGAGTGAATATATATATATATATATATTACCCATATGTGAATTGGCCTCCGTGACACAATATTTTATTTATTTTTTTATTTGTAATTTATAAATTATAGTAAGACAAATTGATATAAAGATCAAAATATGAGATTATTATCATTAAGTAACTAACATGTTAAGCTACTGATTAATATATCGAGAGTTTCAGTTGAATCCGGTCTTGTAATGTGTCATTCTATATTAACAAAACTATTGAATATATATATATATATATATATATATATATATATATATATGTGTGTGTGTGTGTGTATACAAAAAGGAATAAAATATTTTATTAAATACACAAATAAAAATGTCTTTTTATATTACATTTCTGGAAAAAAATCAATATAAATAGTTGACATATATTTTATTTGTTTATTTCAGTTCTATCTCCAACGTTCTTCCAAAACGTGGAATAATACTTCAGTTTTACTGTTATTACATAAATACAATGTTATATGAAATTTATTCCGTTGAAAGATTTTTTTATTTCGATTTGAAAAATTTCCATTAAGTTTACTATATATATACATATGTGTATATATATATATATATATATATATATATATATGCGTGTTAAATCATTGCATATACGAGATTATATACGCAATGGTTGCACGCGTATGTAATATGTATATAAATTCAAATTTCTTATCCACATTTCGGAATATCTGCACACTTCAACATTCATTGAAAAATATTGATATCATCTACGGCTTCTCAACTTTTACGAGTAAAAACTATTTTCATATGTTTCATGAAGTCTAATATCGTTTCGAATATAACACAAAACGGAGCGCTCGGTTATATTACGGCTCCTATAATTTTGCACAATTTCAAATGATACTTTATAGCGTCTGCAAACAGGCAGTCTACTGAAATATGTAAGTTTATAGCCCATTCATTGCCATCCCTTATTCTTTTATGAACTGAAATATATAGTCAGCTTGTTCAACAAAACATAATTCATTACGTATAATATATTATTTACTGTCGATGGTGTCTATTTCATACTTTAATCTATTTATTATAAGAGTTCTAATCACGTGCAATACAGTCACAGGTAGTTTTGAACTATCTTTCAGTTACCTGGTCAATACTTAATAGACTATCACTATATTTCAATAGATATATAGATGTTATTTCATACTGTTTTAGATTGAAAATGGATTTCTTTATTAAAAAAAGGACAACTCATTAAAGTATTAATTCGTATCATATGTATAAGACATGCAATGAAGTTATTAAACAACAATCTGTGATTTGACTATTAGATAAAAATCATATATAATCATAGTTTCAAATGAATCATTAGCTTTACCACACACATAGATTTTAGACTAAAATCCTTTCTCTTTCCTTGACCTTAATTACATTAATTTATCAATTAATGCTCATAATTATGAACTTTTAATTTGAAAGTTGCATTAAAAAAAATTAATAATTAAATTAAAAGAATTAACAGGTGCAATACACATATCTCTTTCTCTACATTCTTTATCTCTATACATATATATATATATATATATATATATATATATATATATATATATATAGTCATTCACAAATCAAACATGAATTAATACCTTTTCGAAGAAATTGTTTAAAAAGCTGCAGTTCACAACCGTGTATGAATTTTCTCAATGAAATAAAAATATAAAGTTTTTTAAGAAACGAACGAGTAATAAAAGAAGCAATTTATGTATATTTCTAAAAATATATAAGAGGGTAGAGAGAGAGAATTTAAACGAACCAATAAATAATGTAATAGAGGTAACATTTTTCAAATATAAGACTTTCACAAAACTATAAAAATATATCTTACACTATTGTTGTATTTAAATATCTACTCAGACACCATTAAACAATAATAGGAGCTATATTTATCGTGCGCGCACTGCGTCCTGTAAATTATGTTTCGCGGAATGTATTAGCTACCCCACCGACAGCAGATACATAGCGCATAAATGTCAGTGGCACAGCCTGGGCGATATCCCAGACCCGTAAACATTTGAGAAGCTGCCTTTTCTATGTACCCAATATCGTACCATATTTTATTTTGATGTGACGTCGTTTTGATTTAAGGCAGCTATAAAACCCGCCCTCGGTAACTCAATACATACTGTATGAGTTCAGAAATGCATAATATCCGTTCTGTCAGTACGAAACCGTTTATATCGGGAGTTATATAAGTAAAGCCATACAGTTTATCTGATATCAGGCAATTTGATATTCGTCGTTAAGAGTACCTCAAGCTTTATGGAATGGAAAGTTTACTTCATTAGAGACTTTGCGAATGAAATTTAAATTGTCTCATATACACCTTTTGTATATATATATATATATATATATATATATTAGTAATAAAAATCCGCAATACACAATAAATATATTATTATTTTAATAACAACAGTAATTAAAATATAAATATTATCACAAGAATATTATTGGGTATAGAAATATTAACTAAGCATACTTAATGTTTAAATAGTTTCCAACTCTGTATTAAAATCGTCAGTCAATTAGGATTTGCTAATAAAACATGTTTTATTTATACAGTTTTAATTTCATTTTTAATTTCGAACCAAATATTAAATTGAAGTATGTTAAAGATGTATAATATATTATAAATGGGTTGAAAATATAATCTTTGCGGAAACTAATTGCTTGAAACTGTATTTTACATTTTACCACGAGCGAAAGTTATTAAATATATTATTATTTTTTTTTAATTTCAATAGTTCTTGATTACGCGCTGTTAATCTATTATTTACAGTGAATATAATTGTACGATAACGTATTTTATTAATAAACAGTTAAGATGAGTTTTGAAGTATAAGCAGAATAAAAGAAAAAAAAGGTAGAAATAAAAACAATAAATAGTAAGAATATTTTCGTAAGAAAAGAAAGAAACCATTCTGGAACAAATCGAGTGAAAATAATGCCTTGCCATATTTCCATTTAACTGGTATTAATTAGTAGTACTGTTTGAAAAAAGTCCTCTCGAATGTCGAATATCTTCGAAACGAATCCCTTATATTAAACATTCTCATCATCACGACCGATTCGGTCTTTAGATACATTTCGGAAACGCAATAAAAATTCCATATGACGCTTAAACGGAATATATTGTTACATTATGTACCCCACGTACAAGTAAAATCATATCAAATCCAGTGGATTTACATTTTTAACAACGTACCAAAGCACTTGACATTTACGGATCTCGCTTATACAATCTGTACCACGTTTAACGACTCGTTTTACAACCGAATGAAACACTGAACACACTGCAACAACGTTAAGATAGCAAACATTATAATCTGGGCCGATGGTGAAACTGACTACACACCATGCACACAATCCACATCAAGTGGATTCGAAAATGATAATTAACGAAACGTAGTGCTACCGATATCATGACGTTTATGTTGTCTATAAATGTAAGTCATTTTCGTAAATTATTATTCGCGGTTCAAGGTTCTTTGCATATAAATTATAATATAAACGGAGAATTCGTTTTATGCGTTTCCACTCAATTGAATATTGTATTTTCATTTTATTTTACCCTGCAATTTATGGCATCGACGATGAAATATATTAGAGCCGCTCATGAATTAATAGTTTCGTGTTAAATTGGTTTCATTGCGTTTTAAATATACGCGGTACATAAAATATGTATGTAATATATACGGTATTAAACATTTTAAGAAAACGTACATACGCACGCACATTTTTATGTATAGAATATTAAAATTCATTATATATTTTAAATATCTTGTAGCAATATTTACAAGATTTAAATCATTCGGAAATCAGTCGTTGTAAGAGTTTAACCAGATGGTCAAGTCTCTCAATACTACGTTTCTCCAAGTGTTTTATGCTTATTGTGAAGTAAATTGCATCTGAAATCCAAATTAATTATAAGAACAAGTGTATAAAATCAATTCGAGACATCATACGTTTACTGCAGGCGAAACTAAAAACCGCATAGTAAATTTCGTAACGACTTCCTCTCCACCAACCACAAAAATTCATGAACCAAAAAGTGACTAATAACAAGTTAAACACGTTCATTTTCTGCCAAACTGTTGAAATACCGTCATTCATTCGTGACACATTCATGATCCGCCGAGCTTGATGGTATATATGTATCAACTTTGTGAATGAAACAAAGCGTGTCAATTACAAAAATTCATGTCGTTTGAAAACTGTTGTTTCATTTCTTGCGGTCGCTCAACGGGTTGTCGTCACTCTAACTCAAAAGAGACTTCCTGCGCGCATCTCAGTGTGGGACGGTTGGCTCCTGTTGCTACTACGTCACGTCGCTGCGCACAGCGTGATCATTTATCAACGTCGCTCATCAGTTGGCAGCGCTTCGACGCTTCTACTATTCCTTCTTCTTATTTCTACTGTTCCTATTTCGTTCGCTCTATCATCCATCCACGTTCACGGTAATCGACTTTACGAATAAAGCCGCCGCACGTGAATTGTTGAAAACCGATGGGCTGAATAAATGTATGCTAATTATACTTAAATATTCAATAACTGAGAAAACACTAAACGATTCAAACTTCTTAATACGCTTAACAACAGTTTTATTCGAACGGAGAGTTTTATTCAATCGTTACTGAAGCACATACATTTTTATTCTTTTTATATCTGAATTTCAAGTTCATTTACGTTAGATTATTCAGATTTCAGCTTCTTATTAGAAGTCATTTACATTTCAAAAATGTTCTTAATAACAGTCAATAATTTAACGATGCTTTAGTAAAGATATATATACATATATATATATATATATATATATATATATATATATATACAAATTCTCACAATCATACATATTCATTATTCTACTAAATTATGATACACAAATATTTTTATATCTCTTTATAAAAATATTTATATTATTTTAAAATAAATTATCTTTTTCATGAATTTAAACATTCAATATATATATATATATATATATATATATTCCATCAATATGTAAATCGAATTCTACATCTTCGTCAATCTATGTATATATATATATATATATATATATATATATATATATATATAGATAACTAAAAATCAGCGTTTCTTTTTAATATATATTATAATATTATAATTTATAGTTCGTAATATCGAATAAAAAACTCAATTGTATAAATATTTCATAGAAGAAAAAAAATATACGTTTTAATACTCGTAAATAAAAACAGAACAACTGTTCGGAGAGTACGTTATAGCTGTAAGATGAAATAAATCATGAATGTTGTAGGTTCAGCCGCATCGAAATACACGAATATATTACACACATATTAATTTATGAAGAACAAAAAAAGTGATATGTGGTTGATCCTGTTATTGCCTCCAGGACTGTCAGGACTGTAAATTACCCCTCCGGAACAGATGTTCGGGGGCGGATCAGAGGCGGGAAGGTGTAGCTGTGCGGGAGAGCAAGTATTGCTTCGACCATGCACTTACATGACACACATCGCACGGTTCTATGATTTTTAATTCATCAGACTCGACTGTATTTGATCTTTTGCATAATTGTTCCAAATATTTCTTTTTCTTAATTAGAATTAATTGACAGAAATGTGATTAACATATTCTTATTACTTGAAATCATATTTAAAATTAGAAATAATATTGTATTCTTCAAACAACATCTGAATGAATTTATAAAAATAAATTACATGGACTTTAACTGATTTTAAATTATTATGAAGACTATCATTTGATTAAAAAATAGCATATTTATCTGTATGTTTGTGTATTACACAATTCGGATAAATAAATAAATACTTATTCCAAACAATAGAAATTTGATGAAAAAACTTTATAGTTTATTTGGGATATTGAATATCTTTTGATTTGTTTTTCTAATTTATAAATTCATGTTCAATTTTATAAAACCTACTTTATAAAAAAGAACGTACATATTTATCTAAAAATACATTTGTGAATGTAAAATAAAATCATACGAATCATTTCAGCAACCAAAAATAAAAGAAAATATACAAAAAAATTAGATTTATTGTTCCATGCAAAACTAACAATTTTGCGGTTAAATGAATTACAACACTTAAGAAAAAAACGATTTTATGGATGAATAATCAACGTTAGGTTTAAACTTGTGTTCTTTTTAATCAATTTTTCCAATATACATATATATATATATATATATATATATATATATATATATAATATAGAAAAAAAAAATAAATATATTAATAAGTGAAACACATTCTTGTTGTGAAATCAGTATTAGTTATCATTTTTCACCATATAAGGCGTTAATTTCCTATAAGATATTGACATTTTTGAAAAATGTATTTATTGTTTAAAATTAATTAATAATATAACTTAATTAGATTCGATTTCAATTAAAAAGTTATATAGACCATTTTAGATTGTCCGTGTTAAACTCATAAAAGGATTTAATTAAATGTGAAATTAAATTTATTCAAGTAACACAAACATTTTTTCTCAATAGACACTTCTTATTATATATGAGGAATAACGTTTGATTAATATGGAGTTGAGCGTATTTTTTTTTCTTAACCGTACGGTTTTAAGCATCTAGGACAAGTACAGGTTGGTTATACTTTATTCGTATCATACGAATAAGAGAAGAACACGACAGAACTTTCCTGGCGTTCATACCTTAAGTAGGTTCATACCTTAAGTAGGTTTTGCTCTGAATTTTATGTTTCCTTTAATGTGAAGATAAGAGACAGTTGAAGAAAGTATCTTATGAAAAAACATATGTGTGTATGTATGTATGTATGTACATACATATATATATATATATATATATATATATATATATATATATATATATATATATATATAAACAACATACAACTGATTTCACAGTATTTTTATTTTATCCTTAATGAATTAAATACTGAAAGTAGACTTTTATAATTCGTTTCCAATTCAGATAATTAAATAGCTTTATTTTTATAAAATTCCAATACATGTATATATATATATATATATATATATATACATAAAAGGAAAGAAAAAAATAACCAAACATAAATAAATTATACTATTTTTAATTTAATGCCGACAAAAAATATTTTGATTGCCAACCTCATAATTAACAGCAATTATTTTTTTAACTATTAAAACACACATTTAAAAAAATATATATTTTTTGACAAAAAAACCTCATTTATTTATTAAATATGCAACTGTTCTCAACTGGTGCAAAAAGCAGGTGTTATATTGAAGGTGAAAACGAATGAATAAGTATTGACTTTGAAAAATTTAAGAATATATTTCATATGGTTAAATATTTCAAATATTATTTGTTTGCATTTAGAATAATTTAGTCTATATATGTACGTATATATATATATATATATATATATATATATATATATATATATATATAAATTATTTAATAAGTAGTCAAGATTAAAATTTGTTACCAGGAAGAATTTATAATTTAATATTACATTCCTGATTTTTTTATTAGCAGATATTACTCTTTTAATTCATCTTGGACGTTTAGACGTGAAGCAAATCGCTAGCTTTCGAGGGTATGAACTGATTTTGTTATTGTGTGTTTTGCATAAAATCCATGATTCATGATTCATTAATTAGGATTGAAATCAATTATACGAGTATCAATAGAATTCGACAGATTTCAAATACACTTTTATAAACATGTGAACAAAGTATTGTTTTAAGTATTTTAAAATAAACTTATTTTTTTTAAAAAAAAATCGTATTTAAAAAGCTTTATAACTTTTCTTGATTCAACGAAACAATAGTATTTAATTACTAAATTAATAGATTATGTTTTAAAATTAGGACGAAACACTTCAACAAAACTGAATTCTTAATAATCAAATTGTTCAGAAGACTGACATTTAAAGTGACGGTTTATTAATGCATTGAAAAAGATTGAAGCCGTGTAGTAGATGAAAGGACGTTCGAAAAAAAACATTAAATTGTTTTAGTAATAAACAACATATCAGACATAAGTGAATTTATATATATTTTTCGTAATCAACATTATCTCGATGAACTAAATTCAGGCGAAATCAAATAGAGAACACACATCGTTTGTAACAGTGATGAGAGTTATGAGGCGAAAAGAACACACTAATGGGATTCGGTCACGTGAATCGTCTGCCAACAGATCCGTCGACTGTATCTTTATCTTCGGTGCCGTGTAAAAGCCGTGTTCAGCTCCAGCAGAGTTGTTGACAAGACTTTATTTTTACCGTAACTAATTTTACTTTGCTTTTGATTGTCAAGTCAAGCTCAGACAGCTGAGATCAAAGAGCAAATAATAAAAGTTTTATAATAACGTGGTGTGTCAGATACAGGCACACAGTGTGAGTTTATAATGCAAAAATCACTTAGCGTTTTATGCGTAGGAGACGGGAACGAACACGGAGAAACTTTGAAATTCGTGTACGAAAAGAATTATATGTGTTTCGTATGAACGTGCACGTACCACGTATAGTTCGAGGGACTCGTTAAAATATTTATGTATTTGATCTCGTCGAAAATATTGATGTTAACTTAATTGTATTTTGATAGAGTTTCAAAATATTTTATTTTTACATAAATAACGCAATGGAAATGTTATAAACATATGCGTGTCGCTCATTCAATTTTCATTAAATAAAATGATGACTCAATTTTTGCGTACACGAATTTCGACTAGACTTTGTTTATTTTGTGTTTGATGTTTGACGCAGTTATAATTTGTAATGTATTTTTTTTATTATCAGTTACGTCAATTCGAATTTCATACATCTTTTATAAAACAATTCTGTCGTTTGTTTGACAACTTCATCAAGCAAATTTTCAGATAAACTGATTCCATCATTTCTATTAAAATCATTATACATTTACATTCTTTTCAGTTCATTCTATGAAAACTATTTTCATATAAATCCAATATTGTTTGTTGATAACAAGAATATCCTTTTTCTCGCACTACTTTTAAGGCAGATTAACAGATAACTCATTTATATTCACTGATATTTAATTTCTATCTAACATAATTTTTAGAAATTCCAATTAATAGACAAGACTACAGAGTTCTAAGAAGATTTTATCATTAAAAAGAGATAAATAATAAACCTTTACTTGACAGTTTAGAATATAAAGTGAGTCTCTAAAAAATACATATTAAATAGAAAGTTAATACTGAAACATATACACATTTGTATGTATAACATTTCTTAATATAATATTATTTTAAAGCAAAAAAAAACGCACATGCCTGTCGTTTATAAAACCCACGGTTTTTATATTTGTATTAAAAAAATAAACGCCTACGGTTGGTTCCTTAGTCACGGAATGAAAATGAAATAGCAATATTTCATATCGGTCAATTTATTGAAACGTTTTGACTATAAAAAATAAAACAAATCCATTGTATTTTTCATATTCAAAACAACTTTGTTAATTTCTGTTATTTTCATGATTTCAACAATAGATAAATTATATATAAATACATACATACATATATGTATATATATATATATATATCTGATGTGTGTATTTAAAAAAATGAACAAAACAATAAATAACGTTAATATGTAGTACATCCCATTATGTGCTGTTAAAAAATTAAAGTATGCTATTCACGCCTCCATTGCAGAAAACGTGCTTAACATTATGCAAATCGAGTGACTCAACAGATTCGTGTTAAATTATTGCTAAATTTGACAACCTGTCCTGTAACATAGAAGACCATTAATAATTTTTAATAATCTTCAACTATGTAAAAGATCGTTTTGCTGATGCAACTGTTACAGGAAGTGTTAATAAATAAGCTAAATGATATTTTAACGTTTGAAAAAGCCGACAACATAATTGTTTTCGTGAAAATATTGAAACCTATCAACGAATAACCCACTTATATATATATATATATACATATATATATATATATATATATATATATATATATATATATATATATATATATATATATTCATTAGTTAATATGTAAATTTCATAATTATAGTTGATTAATTAATCTTAAACTGATAATTTCAGTTTCGTTATTCGTTTTACCAAACTCATTAATTGTTTGGTGTATAATTTTATAGTATATAATAATAATTACTGTACGAAAACTACAGATGTTTTAATTACTATTAATTTAATAAAAATATAAGCACTTATTTATACAAAACCACAATCTTAATTTTAATGAAAACACGTTTTTTCATTGTAATCGAGATAAAAAAAGTTATAAGTGAAATGAAAAAAATAGTTTCATATCATAGAATGTGAAAACTGTTTTAAGTGACAAATGTACCTACATTTTTCATATATATATATATGTATATTTTTTAATAAAATAATATATTTCTAATGTGAGTTTTCATAAAGTACAAAATGTTAACAATGTAATGTCCTAATAAAAGAAACTATTCATGGAAAATCGCGTAGGAAATATGGACTGTGTTAGAGAAAAATATAATTTTTAATTTATGTAATTTATCATTGATAAAGTTCAATTATCGATTGCGGAACGGTATTTTGAATAAAAAATGTATAAATCTATTCATTCGATCAAGATATCTCCATTTAATGATTTTATAAATTAGATAGTTGGTTATTTGAGGTTTTTTTCGCACATTGCCAATATAATGTCTTTATGACATGCGATAAGATTTATATAATGTTCTTATGCATCGATCGTTTGCAAGAACCGTTTCTTTTCATACGAAAAAAATATTTTGCACGCGTTATTTCTGGTCATGCCTAATAAGGTAAAGTATACGAACTGAAAATGTGTCTGATATGATAGATACCGTATCATAATTTATGTCAAATTATAGTAAATGAAAACTGAATAATAATATAGAGGATATATAACGTAATACCAGTTTCAATTGTATTTGAAAGAAAAATCACTCGATTTTATATTTAAATTTTATTTTTAAAAAAATATTTCTATAATTTTTTTGTTCGACTAATTTAATTTACCTTGATAGTAAATGTATAAATTGAAGCCCGACATCTAATAATGTCATCACTAGATATTCAATTAAAGATATACTTTCTTTAACGAAAGTACAAATAAATACACATTTTTCAAACATTAAAAATTGAATAGAAAAAGAAATTTTTCCAAAAAGAAAAATATTTGTGTAAGAAGTTGATTTTTATCATATGGATATTCCAGATGAAATTAATCAATGTACATACAGTCGATACGAAATAAATTTCATTATGATTCATCGCAAGCACTGTACAACCTGAAAGATTTTTTTAATTTCAACAATACGTTATACCTTCGTATAAAAGATATATAATGACAAGAAATCTCTACAGAACAAAAACCTATTTAGATATTTATGCATGGTTTTAAATACCAGTTGAGTAAATCCAGCTTAACAATAAAAACATAAATTCAAGTAATTGTTCTTCATAATTATCCGTGGGTGTTGCTATTAATTATACATTTATGTTTTGTGTGTGTGATTAGTCGCGTATATGCAGTCATAAACTTAGAATATTAATAATAACGAATGGGTAATTAATGTAAAGTCAAAGTATAATGACAAGTAATGATTATAGAGTGGCATATAAACAATGAACCTATTTGGTGTTTATGACCACAATTCATATGCAGTAAATTTGAATAGACTTCTTTACGATTGTTCTTATTACTTACACTAGTTCGGTATGATCACGCTTGATTAATTCACAAGACATTTGTACAAACATTTACACACACACGCATTCGTATATATATATATATATATTGAATATACTACACAATGGAAATTATGAATTAACATACAATTCAAACATTAAATAAACACTACAAATCTAAGATCAAAATTACTAGTTATGAACTCTAATTTGTCAAAGAGATGTTTCTATATTACTTCCATTAAATTTAAATATATTATTAAATATCTATACAATACAGACATTACTGCAATTTAGTTATAATAAAAAGAAAACACGAATATATTATTCCTTTTTGAAGTGAACGAGTCTTTCATTGCTCAAAAGTTTAAATTTAATACAAGTTAATGTTAAACTGTTAAAATTAATAAAAATTAATATTTTACAAATCTATTTTAAAATAAAAAATACTTTTCTGTTCAAAAAGATTTTGCTTATTGATTGATAGTAATTCTTTGTAAAGAATTATCACAGAAAGTTCTTTTTGTGAAGCATTTAGATATTTTATTTTTAAGATAAAATATTATTTATCTTAAAATATTGTCATTAATATGAAATATATTATTAACTTATAAAATATTATAGCTATTTCTATACTTTATATAATTTTTTAATATGATTTTAATTATATATCAAAGTTATAATTGTTATTATAATACCGATGTTATTATGATAACACACACACACACTTCTTTAACTAAAGTGAACACAGGCTTTTAGACACCAATTAACTAACTAAATTTAATTGGAAATGTACGGTCTGTGTATTTTTTTCTAATTGTTATTAGTATATAACAATATTTATAGAAGAGAATAATTTATTTTCATTTAAATGTATTTAATAAAAAGATGAACACTTTGAAAGAAAATTAATGGCAAGAAAACGTTAAAAGTATAATTTTCATTATTTCATCACAACTAATTATTTTCAATGTTAAGATATAAATATTTATATTCGATATAAGTAAATATTAATAACGGTTTTTTTTAAATAATTTGAAGATTGTTTACAAAAAATAACAAACATAAAGAAACTATATAAAATTCAATACTGAAAAGTTACCCGAACGACAAAGTAAAATACATCTGATTTAATTAAAACAAAAACAAATCGAAACTAACAATCCTTTGATGCGAATTAAAAAAAAATGTATATGAATAGAAATTATCGACAGATAAATAAACACACGAACCGCCTGTGAATTAAAATCGAACGAATCGTGTAGCCGCGAGGATATTAAGCTCAAAGCAAATCTGCGTTAGCTCGAAGCCAACCCAATCCATCTTGCAGTCAAACTTGTAAAATACTGGCAATAAATTTCCAGCACATTAAAATAACTGGTCGCTTTCAAGTCGTAAATTATATTTACCTATACATTTTTTACGACAGCAGGAATTTAATTTCCGTGACTGTGAACGTAAAATTTTTCAGGTCACACATTTAGTTCTTTAAGAAATGGCAAATTGCGAACAAACATAATTTGAAATATACAGCTATAATAAATTATGATAGCTAAATTACTTATGTGAGTATGATATCAAATGTCACGTCAACTTTGAATACCATTGATTTTTATTAATATACTTCTTGTGTTTACACATGCACACACCAAATATGTATGCATATGTACACACAAATACGCACACACGCAAATATATATATATATATATATATATATATAAATATGTATGTATAATATATTAAATTTAACTTCTATTGACACGTAATGTCTTTCTCTACTTCTGTTCACTTTTATTGATTGATATTTAAGAAAATATGTGAAAGCTACCGAAGTAACGTTTTCAATTATAATATTTTTACTCGACACCAAAGAATAATAAAATTCAAAGTTAATTAACGAACTAACATTTAATTCTTTTTTTCAAGGACTAATAAACTAATATTTAATTATAAATATTACATTTATACTTCAGTCTATAATTCAGTTTATATTCAGTATAGAAATATACGAAATTCTATCATTTGTATACAAAATAATTATATATATATATATATATATATATATATACATATATATATATAAACATGGAGATATATTTTAGAATTTACACGAAACAATTCTAATAGATTTGAGATTGTATTGAAATAAATTAATAGAGTAATAAATAAATATTCAAAAATTAAAGTAACTGATAAAAAAAATAGCATTGGATTATGAAACTAAAATGAAACTTCTAAAATGTATACATTATGACAATGTAAAATTAAGAATAAATATAACATCATTCCTAATAAAATAATCACTAGAAGACTTACTAAACTCTATAAAAATCAAAATATAAAATAAATGACGAAGATAATACGGTGTCTCAAATGACAAGTTAATATTAATCAAATTTCAATAAAAACAGATAAATATATATTTTTAAAAGGAGATGACATCACAGAAGAAAAGACTTAACTCTCTCATATTTTTTTCTATGAATAATAAACTGTATAAAAAGAATTACATTGCCAAAGTTTAGCTGAACTCCCTACAAATACATAGTAAACGATTTTTCACAATACCATCATTTTAAAACTAAATACAAATTAGTAAAAAGAAAAGGACTCCCACAATCCTACAAAAAATGGTATAATGATACGATGAATTATTTAAAATAAAGTGAACTACAACAATGAACAATAATATATATATATAAATTCTCTAATATAATATCTATGTCTCTATGAATTACAAATATATACTAATATCATTAATCTAGTCGATGAGATACTTTGTACTAAAAAAAGGAATAGTAAAGATGACTTAAATGTTTCTAATATTACTCTTTTAAAAATTAAACAGTTTACATCTACAAAAATATTATTAAGAATAATAGCAGTTATTTTTACTAAAATACTATAACTTATCCAAGTTAGAAAATGAATATTGAAAAATAGTTAATTTATTTTGTTTATAAAAATTCAATATTAGTAAAAAGAGAAATTATTTAAAAGTTTCTATTATATATATATATATATATATATATATATATATATATATAATAATGAATTAATTAAAAAATACCTTAATTACTAGAAGTTTGTCAGACAATGAAGTTCTTTTACCTGTAAAGAAAAAGACATTTAGTTTCATACATCTTTTTATATCATTAAATGAAATTAATATATTTCTTTTTTAGCAAATAATAGTTGTTTTTAAACAACATTTTCATAAATTTCAAAACGACTAATAATACAAGTAAGTAACCATACAAATAGTGGTCTCTCAATATAAAACAATTACAAAAAGTAAACACGGGTTGAAATAGAGTCGAAGCTGCTTTAAATAATTGTTGAATCTAAGATATTTCTGTTATTTATTTATCCACAATACAGATTTATTGACAACTAATTTAGAAAAGTACAGAGCGTAACTTAGAATCACGTTATATTTTAAACTGATAAATATTGTGATATATAAATGAATTGTAGAGTAGTTACTGATGTACATTGCAATAAACATTTCGACACATGTATTCGCTTTATGAAATATGTACGGAGGAATATATATACGAGTATGTCTTAAATACATCATATATTTAAAATAGAAGGAATTACTGTCAGATTATTAAGCTCAAAAAACAGTTCGTGTACCAGTTATAAAGACTTTATGGAGCTGTTTCTTATTTTTATTCGTAACACATTTATTAAATACATATTAATATACATACACACACACACACACACACACACATATATATATATATATATATATATATATATATGATAATGTAAATTAATTATATTAGTATTTTCTTCTGCATAAACTAACAATTAAAGTCCACTTATAAATAAAGGTCAAAAGACTAGTGTTGTTTATGAATTCTCAAGACAGTATTTTTTTTAATTATCGATGTTTTAATCAAGTACGATTGCATTAATAACTAAAACATAAATCAGATTTGTTGATAATGGTCGATATATCAATAAAATAATTAACGTTGATACTTTATTATAAATTCATATATTTCTTAATTTACCATAATAAGAATAACATAACTGAATGTAAAGGTTATTAGTGAATAATCTTGTTATATAGTTTTACTAGTACTTATTTCGCAGAATATATTATTTATGAATCGTTCACGAAACCATGAAGCTTTAAGATGATTATTATAAATTTAAATGTGTTGCAAATACCCGTACATTGTATTCTAAATACAATATATTTGCATGTGTTGTGTACATTCTATTATAGGGGTTTTCTGTTTTTATTACTTTGTTATTTTGTATTTTTGATGAGTATACATGTAATAAAAAGAAAACATTTATATATATATATATATATATATATATATATATCAGGATACCCATCATTTATTCAAACTTTTTTAAGACACTAACTCTCACAACTCACTATTTTTCATTACAATATAATGAAAGTACAAAATAAGTTTTGTGCAGAAAGAGAGCACAATTGATCAAATATGTTTTCAAGAAAAGATAAATATATAAATAAATAAGAAATATCAAATGTGGTGTTGTGCTGTACAGCATCTCTGTATAATCATTCTTCAGTTAATAAAAAGAGAAGTACAGTCAGTACAACATTCTTCACCAGCAATAAAGTTTATATATATATATATATATATATATATATATATTAACTACTTCGGTTAATAACATGTGTACTTAAAGTCAATATAAATGAATAACATTCGATATATTATCAACAGTTTTCATCCGATTATTCTTATTCATTAAGATACAGCGTATTAGAATAGGCAAGAATCACTTATTAAACATTTGGATAAAAAGGAAGATTATGTTATCTTACTTATCTTTCTCTCTCACTTTCTCTCTCTCTCTCTCTCTCTATATATATATATATTGTAAATATATTGTGATTTTGTAATGTTCTGTGTTATATAGTTGAATTTTACTACAAACTATTATTGTGATATATTTAGCAATTCTATAATTCAGTAATTATTTAAGTAGAATCGTGCGAATAAATTTTCACAGGAAGATAATTGAAAATATTCTAATCAAAGCATCAGTAGATACGAACTGTAATAAGATAATTTGTTTTCATTGTTCAATAATTTTATTTTATACTTTTACATACTGCGTGATTTTTAAGATTTCTTTCTAAATAACATAAAAGTTGTATGTATTCTAAATTATAGTTGAAACATTGAAATGGTGAGAATAAAGTATTGCGTATTAAGTAGGGGTTGTAGGTATGTATTTAAGTGTAGGTATATGTGTGTATGTGTTTACGTGCGTGTGTATTATTTAGTAATTTTATGATATGGATTATTCATATTGCGGGTTCGAACCCGAGTTGTTTGTTGTATTGGTTTGCGGTTCATTGAGCTGTATGCTCGCTCCCACAGGCGGCCCAACCTTACTCCAAAAATTGGTTTAAAAACTACTTTGAAAATAATAGCTTGATCATTAAATGCATTAATAATTCCATTGTTAGTACCTTATAGAAAATAAATAATTTTTTGCAGAATATATGTTCTCAAATCATTTATTCTTCCCATTTTTGTCAAGCACATTGATAAATAAAAATTGGTATTAATTATAGTGATAGCAGTTGATAAAGTATTTATTGAAAACACTACGAACTTAATAAATAATATAAAAAAAGATATGCTTTGACTTATATTTGAAGAAATCTAGCATCAAACATAATTTGTATGAATAAAATAATGTTTATATTCTCGTATATACATATGGACGCGTATTTCTATAGTATTTTATGTGATGCAATGTTTTTGTGATATGCATCACTTATTTTGTGGGTTTGAATTCGAGTTGGTTTTTGTAGTGATGCACGGTTTTCTGTCCTATGTATTCTCTCCTACAGGCGGCCTAACCTTGTTCTCTTAAATTGATTTAAAAATGCGTTTCCAATGTTGGTTTTATCAAATACATGAATAAATACTTTGTACAAACACTTGATAAAACTGAAATTGTAAACATATTTTTGTATACAGTTGAATAATAAAGAATTGTTTTAATCGAAATTTTTTTTTAATAATATTGATGAGATCCTCAAGACTGGTGATAGATTTCTCAGTTTTAAAACCAACAATTCTATACTAATTGTAAGACGATCGAAAGTTTGCCTGGGATGTAAAAAGAGTTTTATATAATAATAGAATTTACATTGTAGATTCATATCATAATAAAACCTTTTCAAAAAAAAACAATCTCAATCTTTTACTTTTTCATTAGAGAATTTTCCAGAACAGCTAACAATAATAAAAAAATTGCCATTCATACAAACAATTATCCAAATAAATAACATACAAACTTGATATTAATTAATAAATTCCGCTTTATATAAATAAATTGATGATTATAAAAGAAGATTAAAAATATGTTATATATTTTCAAGGATGAATTATTAACAATAATAAATTTGTTCAAGAAAATAGAAATATTACTGATATAATTTATTTCGACAGTCAATTAAATATATTTTCGAAATAAATGTACAGAAAAATAATAAATAACAAACAGTTAAAATAAACAGAGTTTAAATACTTCAAATATAAATAATGAAAAATCAACATTTTAAAAAATATGTTGTTGATTTATAAAGTTTACCATTTTTATATCTTTTTTCAACTTTGTGTAAATAACACTATATATATATATATATATATATATATATATATATATATATATATACATGAATTATACATTAAGTATATTTAAAAGTCAAGAAAAGTTACTGCGCTGCTGTTTTTTTACACAAACGTGAGTAATATTTCAAGTCATTAATATAGATATTTTAATCAATATTCAAACAATTTAATATATATAGAATATTTGAATTATTTACTAAGTAGTTTCATGTACATAAATATTTATGTTTGATTGTTGAATTTATATCATATATAAATATCAATCATGTAATATATGCATATGTTTATTCAGTGTTTTGTATTGAAACTATTCTTTATAATTGATTACAGTTTTAATTTTATAAAACAGTTAATAATTAATACCGATTCCTTTTCTGATTTTAATTATTATTCATGATTACATTCAAGGACATACGTCTTGAAATTGATCGTTTTGAATTTTAATATCAATGTTATTCAATCATATACTCTATTATATGATAAAAAATACTGTTTTATTTGAGAGATTTGAATTTTTAGAGAGAAAATCTTTTAAGATAATTTTCATTATTAAATACATTGTATTTGATTAAATTAAATATATTTAAAATTCATTGAATTTATTCAATAATGATTTTAATTAAAAAATATATTGAGGTATTTGACTGAAAGAAGAAAGAAAATAATAAGAGCATATTTGTCATTTGACTCACGCAATCAAACCTCATGCATACAAAATAAAACAAATCGCGTCCGCTGACAACACCCTTGTCTACAGAACGGAACGTAACATGATTGATTTGTGCATGAAAACATCGACCACTTACATGAACAGGCGGAACAAGGTTGAGGGGTTATGAAGGTATCGGACGCTCGCGATTTATTGCAGCTTTTACCCGGTGTCCGTAGCCCCCGTTAGACATTTTTTACTTTTAGTTCTTCGGATGATAAACGGCCATTCTAGAAACTGGGGTGAGTTCGAGCAAGTAAAGCGGACGAACAGTTACGCCCGCTATATAGTTCCAAGACGGCGAAGAAGAGAAGCCCACCGTGTGGCGGGAAGAAAGTTTAGACAAACCAACACAGATTGTGATGATATATGCACCATTTCAAGGCGGCTCGAGGGCTGGACTCGCGCCGCTGCAATTTATTGTCTACTTTTGTTGTATGGTCGAAACATACAACATGTTCGTATAGATCTTCTCGCGTATAGGGTTGCGGTGATCAGGTGCGGAATTTTATATTTTAAGACGAGGGATATGTATATTTCTCTGTATGAAAAACAACCGGCTTTGTTCGTTAACAAGATAATATGTTAACTTCACTGATTCCCCTCCACGCTCAAAAGTATATTCATATTATTAACACAAATCTCACTCATATGTTATAATTAAAATTAATTCATTCAGTCAACTATGTTATTGCATTTACCACTATTTTACCCCTCTTTAAATATTTTTTAATTTAAATATTCATTAATATATTTATTTCTATTAATCCGTTCTAACGATTGTCATTGCTGTCCTTGATAATTGAAAGCTACATTTATTAAAAAAAATATCCGATTACCAAAAAATGTAATCGTGAAATTAAAAAATAACAGAATAGTTTAATAATTAGTATTGAAGCCATGCCATTATATTGTCGCTTTGAGATTTACATAAAATATGCACTTCATTTTTAATCTATGCTTTTTTATGCGATGCTAATAAACATATAACTGAATAATTCTCTCTAAACTTAAGAACAATATCGATTGTTTTGCCTCATACTGTTGCGCCACTGGATTGCGGTGATAGTAGTAACGGTAGTGTGTCGGCTACAAGACGTTAGCGGCCGACTATAGGGCATCGAGGTGAATTTATTGGTTAACTCTGCGCCTGATCGCTCCACCATATATCACAGTCAGGCGGAAAATAACAATCCGCACACTTCGCCCTTTGTTGGGGGGTGAGATCTTACAGACGCGCGGTCATCCGTCACGCTGTGAGGCGTCTCGACACTGCCCACCCGCATTCAACTACGTTACACGTACGATCTCATTTCGGTGCAATGAAATACTGTCACCGTTGCGTTATGAAATGTAGTTTTCGATCATTACTTATATATATATATATATATATATATATAACACTTTTAATTTACGACATAGATAAGTACTCTGATAAACTGATAATCAACAACTTAATCAATTAAATAAAATGACTCAGGCGTCTTTTGAATATAGAACTTAATAAATGTACTTTGATTACAATAGCAAATAATTACAAAATTACACACAGTATAACTATTAAAACATATTTGTAATTTAAACTTCCTAGTAAACTAAAATCGATTCAAATCTTTCTAATTTATTTATTTGATTCATTGATAAGAAGTATTCTCTGCTCTTTAGAAAACTGATATATATATATATATATATATATATATATATATATATATATATATATATAAAGTATACAATTAAATGCTCGCTCTAGAAGAAACTGTTTCAGCTCTTTTTTATATTTACATAATAAAGTTTTAAATTAAATACCCGAGTTGAATCGTTAACAAGTCAAAATGTGAAATAAAAAGTCATACGAGAGATTACGGCCTTCGAAATGTTCTCCATGTTAGTTTTCACTGAATGAAGTAATGCTACATTACCTGTGTCATTACTTAAAATAACTGATTAGCAGTAATCGAAAAACTATCTACCTAATAAAGACATATTTTGACGTACGAAACTGAGGCCGCGTCCAAATTAATATTCCAAGCGAACAGTGTTTAAGTACGCAATTTAAGCAAACTTTTTACGTAAATATATAGCAGTACATTATTCAATCGTACATACAATATAAATTGCATCATCGTCGACATATATACGCTTTCTTCGTATGGAAAAGCAGTACCAGAATTTTTCAATAATCGATCAACGTATGAATCACGCATTGTTGGTTTGAAGGCAACGTATTGCGGTTACACCGAATGAATAGACTCTGTTGTGTGTTTGTATTGCGTATACATGTGAGGGTTTTGTTGAGTAAATAGGCACCCTTTGGTGCGATGCGGTCATCCATCATTCGTACCGCTTTAATAGCAGCACAGTGTTTTTTAACCATTGGTACGTTTGGTGTGGAGAAGAGACATTTGAAATACTTATTTTTCTTTAGAATACTTCTAAACATTCGATAACGACACGGGAAAATATATTGCTTACATTTCACATTGTAATACACGTTCATAAGGGAAAACGCAGATTTTTATATCAATATATTCACTAGCGTATATGTTATTTATGAAAGATCGAAATAACAATGAAAATCATCTAATCATAAATTGAGATTTGTCTGTTTTTTAAATACCAAGCTTTGACTTTTTAATAAACCTAATTAGAGAGCTTTTAATCTTGAATACATTTGTATAGAGAGATTTTTTAATTAAACACTCAACAGTCGATGTAACAGCATAATACAGAGAACTTCTAAAAGTTTACACACACTGCCTCAGACGATTCAAGTCAGAGCTATTCCTGTCTTGCCGTCGACAGAATCAGTATATACTCTACTTTAACACAGATCAACGATTAACAAAGGCCCGGTGCAAGCAGCAATTCCCAAAGTTTCAAAACACGCATTAGACGCTGTGCTCGTTCGCACTGAATTAATTACATTATGAGTTCATCGCGAATACCCAACAACCACCACCAGTTGAGCCGACAGTACGCCACCGTTATAAACCTCTCAGCGGTAGCTCATGCTTCTCTTTTGACGGATTATTATTTCCAGTGAGTATGTTACAAGCGGAGAGTAACAGCAGGCACCCGGTGGTTATCCCGTTTGTGTTCGTTCTTCTTCCTCGTTAAACCTTATTCTTGAAATCGTCCAAGCATGCAAATCAGTCCAGATGTCAGAATGATAAGCCACAAAGGTGAAGTAATTGTTGTTTGCAGTTTATCAAGGTAAAGGGTGAAAGAAATACGATAGTTGTTTTCTTTAATGCTGTATTAATAAGCGGAGAATACTAATGCACCGTGACTTAAACAAATTGTTATGTAAAATACTGACGCGGATGCATTTTACTAACGGTAAACATTTATGGAACAAACCAGAGGGCAGTGGAGCGGAATTAATTTTTTCTTTCTGCTTAACAATACGTTCTCTTTTTACCACGAAATGTGTGACTAATTGATCGAGAAAATCTCTTTATGTTCTTTTAATTCCATTAACGATAATGTTTATATTCGCGACTCACTTCTTTTTAAATATATATTTAAAATCACTAATACATTTTTATTCTAAATATACGTTTAAACAAATTGATAATATTTTAATCATATTAAAAAAAATAATCTCATTTTCGTTTATGTTTATCAAGAACGAAATAATCGTTTTTAATTTCAAACTTCTTCAATATATCATATTAAAGTATCACGTGGTTTTCAATCATATATATATATATACACACACACATATATATATATATATATATATATATATATATATATATATATATATACATACATATATAGTTTAATACTAAAACGATATATCTTTGAAACTTAATGTATTTTCAAAAAAATAATTTGTTAAACGATTCAGCTCTAATGCTAACAAATATTTTCTTAAACCGGCATGACAACTAAATGATAAATGTATTTCAAACTAATCTTGTCACACCAATAATTCTAACATCAATTTTCTTTTCACCCCAACCACAATTTCAGTTCCTTTATTCGTTACAATATAAATGAATATTTATCATCAGTCAAAGCATTACACTGTTACCATCATTGGCTTACAAATAAAAAAATGACATCTTTTCCACATTCATGGTTTATGTATATATATATATATATATATATATATATATATATATATATATATATATATATATTATACATATGTTTGTATGTAACCATGAAGTAAATTTTGACAGCTATAATATGTGTAAACCAGCAACTAGAAAAATAATGACGTTTGATAATAAATTAGATTCTTGTAAATACAAATGGACGTATGTTATTGTACTAACATAGAACTGTTTGAGACCATGCAAAAAATTTGATTAATAATATGTATCTACTGTATATTTTAAATTAGTGTTGATAAATATATGAAACAAACAGTTTTTTTCCTAATAAACAAAATGGTTTCATTGAATTCATTGTCAGTGTTTGAAATCGCACAAAAAGTTAATAACAGAAAATGATTAAACGCATTTCTTATAAATAAAATCCTATCTGAAAATACTGTTTAATTACTCTCAGTTCTATTCAGTGACTATTTGCAATAAATCAAGGGTGTAAATCTTATATGTTAAAATAAATTTCAGTTTTCTTAGTGACAAGGAAAATATATAGAGTGTGATTAAGAACTAATGTTAAACAAACGAGGTTGTCAACAAACACGACAGAGCGGAGAGAAACACAGTACGTACCGATACCGCGAAAGCAATGTTCTAGCAACGTAATTGCATAACATAAACTGTAGATAGATGTACGGATTAAGGAAGGTTTCCCCGAGGATTAACGCACGATAACGGGTGATGCATTGCTCCGGCGGAAGTCGAAGGAACACCGACTACACGCAGCCGCTAGGGCAAGAGTCGCAACATTAAAGACGACAGCGAAGACATTAAAAACAGACCCGGCTTTCAGAATATTTTATATTGCTTTTTTAGATTTAGAAATTATTACTTCACGATTTTTCATACATTCACAACTATGAAAATACATTTTCTATGATGCATTTCTAAAAAGAAACGAAACTCGTATAAAATTTGTCTTTCGTATTTTTATTAATAAATCAAAAAAATATTAACTGTGTGATAAGCTATTTAATTATAATTCTATATCAAAAACAATTACAATAGACAAGAATAAGATTTCTTTGAAAAATCGATTAGATACGAATTGTGTTACAAATGAATCCACATAAAGATTGCACAATAATTTTTGATATACATTTTTTTATAATTAAATAGTAGTAAATCGACCAATCCAAAAATGAATGCAAGTTCATTTTATCTACTAATTTATTTCATTATGTATTTTTAAAACGGAAAATTCAGAGATCTGAATTTCATTTTCCTATGAAACTTTATCAAATATAAATGTAGTTTATTTTATACTTTGCAGTCATAGATAGAAATTTTAAGATTGTATAAAAATATAAAATCGGTGTATGATCTAAAAGACTAGTACGAACAAAAAATTGAATATATCAATTGAAATTCCATTAGATATTACTTTTTTAGCCATAACTGAAATATAAAATGAGTGAATTCCTTTAGAAAGAAATAATTATGATATTGCAGATGAAACTCTTTCAAAAATCCTGTAAGATTAATAATATCCTATGCTCAGTCAATAGAAAGACTTTATTTTTTATTACAGTTATTTTACTCATTGTACTGAAAGTCCTGTTTAACAAATTTTGAAGAAAAAAGAAATTTAATGTAAGATAACAATAAAAGAGAAAAATAATGATTTTAAAAATAAGTTATCAGCTTAAAACATTTCTCGTATGTTTCTTTTACGGTCGAAGGTACCCAATTCATCAACAAAATTGCACAACATGATTTTTCAATCGAAATAAAAACAAACTAAATTGAAATTGTTCGAAAACAATATCCGGTCCTGTTTCTAGGCCAAACCGGTCGCTAAGAATAAGAAGGCTAGTACGACGACACGGAGATACGGGAATGGGCGGACGAGATTAGAGGTGGATTGCTTGTAGGAGCACGGGGTTACTTTCCGGGGGCTGACAGTACCAGATAAATCACCGCCTGTTACTACCACCTCGGCTGCATTCGCCCATACGACCTGAAGGCACACAACTGAGGCATGGGCAAACAGTCCCGCGGGCGATGTAGTTTCCGACCTCTCTCGAACTCCCATGTCGCAGCAGTTTCTTCGAGCGACCGATTAATGGGCGAACAAATGCAACGCGACACATACGTCTCATGAGCTGGCAGCCCGTGCTATCAACTCGCACCGTCCTCCTACAGTACTGTCATAGTGTTTGCCTACTTGGTCTAGCACGTTACTCTGATACTTGTAGAGAATCAGTCATGGTAAACCATGACGATCGATGTGAGAACATTGGGAAATTAATTCATAAGAAGGACGTGTCTGTAAAAATCAGACTGGATAATAAATACAAGAGGGTGCAATGAAGAAACATGGAACATGAAATACAATATTGAAATTAACATCAATTTTCGTTCATTAAGCAGAATAATATTATTTTTTCAAATAACTGAAATCACAAATAGAATAAAACGAACTATAGAATGATTATATTTATTGGAAATACAATTTTTTCTCTACCAACTAGTGATACCAACAATGAAACAATTTTAATTCAAAATCTATGAATATTTAATATATTGTCTTCGATAAAGCATTAACAGGTAAATATTGTCCTTTTTTATTATCAATTAAAAGATTACAAACTCAGCAGGTGCTAATATTTGTATAAGATTTAATTTTTGTCACGGTTCATGTTTAAAAATGTTAATTTGTTTTATGTGCTTTAAAAATCTTTGTAATGATTTAACTACATTAATATTCGTTTTTTTTTTGTACTTGTATATTTATATATATATATATATATACACGTTAAAAAATAAATCTCCTAAACATACAGAATCGTTTCCTAAAATGTATTTTAATTGAAACAAACAACCGCATAAATTATATTCAAACTGTTACCTAATGTATAATTTAAACGTCACTCTGTATACAAAATGTAACAAAAATAAATATGATAACATATACTTTACAGGAATGATTGATACACGTCAATAAATAAATAATTGAATTAAAAATCATGATTAATTATTTTTAATTATACAACGAAATGTACAGTTGCGAAATTGACATTAAAACTTTTCTATACAAATAGCAGCTCGGAAACGAGCCGACAAAAAAAGAGATCTTTTTAAAGTAACAACATATCAATCATAATATATTCTTGTCGTTCGCACATTCAAGGTCTTTGAAAAACCTTATTATTTCAGTTTTAATTTATATCGAATCGTCTGGAATACAAATTAATGATACATACCTAATCGATTCTAAGACGCTATGCACGGCTGGCAAATCAATTTATATACAGAAACATGTCGGTTCCTAAATTAATTTATGTTCACACTAATCGAACTTAAATATAGTTTAGTTTTTGTGAATGTTTTTTTTCGTTTCATACAGACAACATTTTTTGATTTATATTACTTTTATGACCAGAGCAAAAAGAATAAGTGTATAATTAAAATAGATATTAAGAACAATGATATTTAAATTTATGATAGATAATAACAGATAATTGAGTTTAACGAAAATATTTTATTAAATTATATATTTAAGTGTCTTGTTTCATTTATAATTTCTTTTCTAAAAATATACATGTACAAAATATCAAAACCGAAAAAAACTGACAACAATCTATAAATTAATTCCTAAATTTTAATTCAATTTAAATTTTTTAATTAACAATTTTAATATTATTCAACGTATCGTCCAATAAATCAATTTTTTATTAACATTTTTTGTACAACAAAAATTATATAAAAAAAAAACAAATAAGTAAGTGGATAGCATTTTCAAATCATAAATATTTCAACATCAACTTGGATGACACGTCACAGAGTTGCGAATGTTGATACCTTTAATCTAATCATTAACTCTTTTCACGACCTATTGTAATCTAGACAGGTTCTTACGCCGTTGAATACTAAGTATGATCGTATCTACATATAAATAAGAGAAAAAAAGAATTCCACTGAACGATGTGTTTTCTTGAAGATTGTATTAGAGAGAGTAAGAATTTCACAATATCCCTACGAGGAAATATTTGATTTTTAAATTAATTGTGTTTTATAAGTAGGTTGATAGATTTCAGTTTCAATTTTAGAACACTGTTTTAAATACGAGGTATATACGTTCATTAAACTTAATACAAAATAAAATACATAAAATCATATTTTGTTATTAATGAATCCAAGAAAGATTTATACTAGAATAAAATTAATTTATTTGAGAGCCATTAAAAAGATTACGGATATATCGATAAGTTTAAACAAATTTACATGCGAATAAATGTAAAATAATGTTAAATAATGAATTTACTTTTCACTAAAACATGACTAAATGCTCTTGATATGGTAAGACGCTCTACCTTCAGACTTTTCCAATGATTAATGCGACCCAATGATATTTACATTCTGTTTATTTCACTAATGGCGTTACACCTGTTATTAAGGTTGTCTTTATGTGTTATCGATTTAAATAATATATATTTACAATGTTTAAATATATACATACATACATACATACATACATACATATATATATATATATATATATATATATATATATATATATATATAATTTATATGTGTATAATTTTTGACAAGTATAAATATATATTTTTAATACCAGTCTACAGTTAGTATCAGTTACAACTACTGTATAATTTATAGTATTCCAAAACGTGTTTAATGTTTTTTGAATGTGCAACGTTTTTTTTTTAATATTTGCATTATTTATTACTAACTCTAGTTTTAATGGAATGTGAAAGAAATCGTTCTAAATATTCAATCAAAAATACAAAACTGAGAAAAGAAATTCATTTATGGGAATAAAGTCTAGTGATTCGTCTACAATTTTATTCTAATTAATAAATAAAGTTTGTACAATAGTAGGAATATAAAATAAATATATAGACATGCACGCCCACATGTACACCTATATATGAACAAAATATAAAATATTTAAAAGTATGTTCATTTACATTTTAAAAAAAAAGTGTGTATAGATAATTTGTAGATATGAATATTAAAGTTCAAGCGTTTAAAAAATATGTATGTTTTAAAAAAATATCTATAAATATTTATATCGGACAAAATAAAAGAGGCAAATGAAAAAAACATGTCCGCAATGACTTCATCTGAACGTACTTGGACGGGTTCCAATTGATTAAGTGATAAAATGTTGAGTGAAAGGTATCAAAATAAAGATTTAACAAGATAAGGTGAACGCCATAATTTATAATCAGCGAGCATAAATTAAACCGCGCTGTGTAATTAAAAACAAACGGTACTTGATTTGAATGTACGAAAATAAATCAAAATGACACACGAGAAAAAATGTTTGCGTGAAATCTTAGAAACGATTCAAAGTAACGTAAATAAATGAAAGTCAGTGTTGATGAGTTATATCCATTTATCCAGCTGTCATTTATGTTTACTTAATCATTTCATTTCGTGTTACATACGAGAGACTACACGCCACGATTTTATGAAAATGTTAAACGGTTTGAAGGAAATAGTTCAATTAATTTTTGTCGAGAGCGAAATGAAAACTGCGCCGAATATAATATAAAAGATTTCCAGGAATTATAAAAAAGTACTTGTACAGTTATATGATTTATTTGCAGAGAGACCGAAAAAGAAAACTTCAGTTATAATTATAATAATACAAAAAATAGTCTAATAATTTTGGTTATGCAATATTGAAATTATTTCGTGGGAACGAAACAGCCAGATGATAAAAAAGAACATGTTATTTTTTCTAAAAAAAACAACTTTCATTCGGTTGTCTACTTTAGAAATGATTAATGCCTTTAAACATTTGTCAATGTTAATTTTAATCCTATATTTTTTTACCACATAACCTAAACTAATTGAGAATGGATTATATATAAAGTATCACAATTTTTTTTGTATCATACATTTTTGAACAATTCAATTTCCCAATCTTAAAAAATTGCTTTCGAAAGAAATTTCTAAAATAAATAACAGTTTGAACTCTTACATATTTTTTATGTTATTAAATAATGTAACTATTATATTCTCTATTACAAATAGATTTGATTATGATTAATGATAATATTTATCGATGAGAATGTCAATACTCGTTTAAATTTAAAAAGTTTTTTATACATAAAAGATCAATCAAGTGAACAACGACATTGCATAATATTAATTTTACGTACAAAATATATAAATAAATCATTTATTAAAAATCAAGACGTGAAAAAAGCAAAAATCATTGTAAAAAACTTGTGGAATTTTTATGTCGACAGGAAGATTTATATATCTTTTTTTATTGATGTTTACTTTATAAGATTATCTTATTTGGTTAATGTATAAAAAGTAAAAAAAGTAATCACATATTTTGGATTTTCCACAAATAGATTTAGCAACAGGATATTTCGGAATAAATAATTTATTTTCAGGCTTAATAGATAATTTCTAGTATAAAAATATATAAATAGAAACATGTATAATGCGTTTTATTTTCTGTTCTTTTATTTAGATATTTGATTTGCTCTGCATATAAAGTTTAAATAGTGAATTTTAAAATAATTTTATACATAATACGAAATTAAAAAAGTGCAGTATTTGATTTAAAAGTATTTAGTGTTTTAAAAAAACAACCAGGCTACGATAAAGATCAGAAACATCACCAAGAAGATTCTAAAGAAATTCAGAATAAGATAATAAAAGTTAACTAATAATTACATTTGATATTATCTAAATTTTAAAACACACTTATTAAGTTAATCAAACATTGTAACAGGCTTTACTATTATTTTTCAGTAAGATTATTTTCAAAAAAAAATAGATCCTCTTAAAAGATGAGAAAATAAAATGAACAGACAATTAACATAAATACATTGAACATTATTGTCTTTCTAATATTTCTTCATCTATTTCATTCTGTTTAAAACAGGATCCTTTCATTTGATAAAACAATTCAGAATGAATAAATAAACAATGTTCGATTTGTTTTCATTACACAATGCTTTACCAAACGCATCTATAAACATTTTTCAGGTTTGATCGTCTAACAATTTTACAAAATCAAAAAATACTGATTCAAATGCTAATAAATAAGAAAATAATATATAAATGAATTTACATCTCTGATTGTCCAAAGAGTTAATGTAATAATTCTTCACAATACGGTTCTGATACTGTAGCTAACTTTTCTATTTGTGAAATTAATAATTCTCATTGTTATTTATTTTAACAATTTAATACTTTGTGAAATATATAAATAAATCTACAGAATTATTCATGATTATATACATTAAAATATTATGAATGTGATTTTTTAAAATAAGAAATAGTTCTAAATTATATATATATATATATATATATATATATATATATATATATAAGTGTAATGCATTGAGTGTCCATGTGGTATTAATAAAAATAGTAGTTAAAAATACATAAATTTCAGAAATCACTGCCGAGAAAAGTACTTGAGCTCCTACTACACAAGAAGAAAAAAAAAGAATCTCGTTAAATGATTAGAATTCAACACGAGCGTAAATGAGATTTCTAAAAATAGAGCCTAAGCATTATAATAAATACATCAAATTACGAAATCTATAGATAAACTGCTACAAGTGAGTAAAGTGTATGTATAGCGAAGGCAGACAGTCCATTATAAGGATCACAGACGGAATATTTATGATGTTCTGGTGCTTCGAGATCAAATAAATGTGTTATAGCTAACATCAAGCTCTCCATAGCTCGTGTAAATGTTTCATCGCACGGTACTTGGCGACATGATTACAGAACACTGTTTATGTCGACAACTACGACACGAGCGTTATTAAGGAATCGTCGGATCGACTGAAAGATTTGTGATTTTTATGGACGTATTCGTCGAGTGTTCGGTTATTTATATCGTGCGCTTCTGAAGAAATTACTGTTGTCTTGTATTAATTATGAAAAAATCTTGCTCTTACTTTTATACGCATCTTCAACTCGAGCTCATATTAAAAAATATTTTTAAATTACAAACTAAACTATAAACAAAATATTATTCTGATTATTTCAAAACATTTCGGTTAAAATACAGAATTCATTACTAAATAAAATTTCAGATAATTTCGTTTAAACCATACAGCATATTCACACTTTTCACAAATGGATTATTTCTTCATTCTACAAACCATAAATATTTCTTCTGATCAAAAATGTTCAATAAATCATTTTATTGATCATTTCTGATTGTTGCTTATGTATATTTCGATGATCCTTAGAGCATTAATTACAGAAAAATCTCAAAAGAATCAATTAGTAAAAATAAATGTTGTTATAGCATGAACACTGCATTGTGAGTAATACAGATTTTTTTTAAATGATACAAAATTGTAATCTCAATTAATTAAAACATCTGAATAAAATCCGCGACTGATTTTATATTATGAGAACATAATACAGAAAGTATGGAGTGCGTTTAAATGTGAAGAAGGAAAAATTCAAAAAATAATTCATCACAATTTAAGCAGAATGAAATTTTATTCTCATTTTGTTTCAGATTTTTGTCTCGCCGAATGAATAGTTTATGTTTTATTCACTCATTCCATTAACTTTTATAACCGAGTGCTGATAGCAGGGTATTTTTATTTTTAATGTAAAAAAAAAACTTAAAATGTTTTCACTGAGTCCCCTTTTGGTTTCTTATTTATGAAATCTTTTTGAAAAATATTCGACTGTTGAAAATATATATATCAAAAATGTATTTTTTCAAAAACTATTTTGTGTATATAATTATGTGTTTGCAATACAATGAAATCAGAAACATATTTAGTATTTTTTAAACTCTTAATAAAATAAAAATTTAATCAAATGCACACATAAGCGTTTGTGTTTGTGTGTATGCACGTACGTTTCGATTATGTGTGGGTGTACATAAACACACTTGCACCACAGTACATTAGCTTACGGACATCCAACACTCCAAACACTTTATATACATATATCGTTAAGATAGTGTAAAGCAGCATGTTGTATATTGAAACGGTCGTCAGTGGTTCCGATTAGATCTGAGTTTTATTTATGACTCGATATAATGGCTAGTCACGGTTTAAATATCCTATCAAGTTTATCGACGCCGGCCGACGTTGGGAGGTGCGCCCTGTGGTATGTCGCGCCGTCACAACCTAAACTGCTCACGTATTATATGTTTATCGACTAGATAAGCATTATGGTTAATGTATCGCAACAAATGGATAGACCATAAATATGAAAGCTTCCACGGGTATAAAGTACGCACCGACAATATTAATTTTCTATATAGGGGGCGCGAAATAATAACTGTCGCCGAGCGTGTGTACATAAATCAAGGGACCGCGATGAGTACTGTTTAGTTCAGCGGTTATCAAAAATGATTTCTGTGACGACCTATGGTTTTATTATCTAGTATTATATGTGGCCGATATCTGTGGCATTACTCTACGCTGGTAGTTACATTCATCTGTTAAGTTATTTAGTATAATAAAAGGACGATAACATTATATTTCATGGGACATTTCGTTCGTAACAGTGTTTTATTTAAAACAAATACTTTTTACAAATTTGCTCTTCTCTACAGCCACAATTCGAATAGGAAAATGTTTTTTTTAAAAAAAATCATACATAGATTAAATGAGGGTTAAAATTTAAAACAGATAGATTTTATGGTATATTTGAAATGAGAGAAGAACACGATTGGGAAATTTTAAAACAGAGAATACAACATTTTAAACATAGAAAACTAGCAAGATTAGTTTGTATATTTAAACTATTTGTAAATGATTCATATGTGAGGACTTCATTCAAAGAATAACTTACGAGTATACTTCTTTTTATATAAAAAATATTATCTATTAAATATTAAATTGTAAAAATATAAAATTAGATGGTTGGATATTCAATATTTCATAGAGGAATAAACTGCATTTATGTATATTCTCAATTATTATTATAATTGTAAAATAACCATTCTGTGAATATGTATGATTATTAATTTTTGAACATAAAAAATGAAACAATGTATCTCTATTATATTTGACTTTTAACGTCATGTTTACAATTTCACTACTACAAAGTAATATGTAACAGAATTTTACAAAAAAATCTCCGTGGAATATAATTAAATTTCCCAGAAATTGTTATAAATATTTTTAGTTCAGATTTTCGAAAGACACGTATTGTGAAAGGATGGTTGATAATTTATAGAGTTCTATTATATATATATATATATATATATATATATATATATATATATATATATATATATATTTATGTAAGTCCTCATTCTTTGCATCAATTTGTTAACTTTTTTTTAACACTATCGATTTAAATGAAATGATTGTAATACTGAAAAAATCTGACGTTAAAGATACATAAAGAGATAAACTTTCATAAAATTTTAAAGTACAAATAAGAATATATATACATACGTACACCTTTGCTAGACATATTATATTACAAATCTGATTTCATGTCACAAACGGCGCTAATTGCGTTTGTTGTTGACGCGTCGAAAAAAATATTAACAGCAATATTCAATCAATCATGTCATAAAATATGAATATTAAGTATCATATATTGTTTCGTATTCACTAATGGAACAAATTTAGATTGTTTAAAAGATACGAACAGTATCAATTAAATATCTATCAATTATCGTTTTCAGCCAGGGTAATTTCAAAAATGGAATGACGTGATACACTTCTTATACGGTATTAAATTACATACACTAATTTATTACTTCTCTTTATCTTTGAATGTATATCTACGTATACGCTATTGTATTATCTATTCAATTTATTATACTGTTTGTCTAATATTTGTTTTAAATAAATCTAAAATGGATGTACGGTTTTTTCCCCGTACCAAATTTCAAATTGGTTCAAACTAACCGATGACATGTTTGTAGAATAATTAACATCAATTAACGTTTTGATAAACAAAAATGAAATACTTTATAGTTATTTTTTTGGATGGAATGATTTGTTGGTTCATCCATAGCGCATCTATTTAATGTATAACAGTGGTCGAGTTTATGAGTTTGATTCTGATATTAAAAACAACATTTGTATCCATATTTCATTTTTAATTTACAAATGGATATGAATTGTACTTCCAACATCAAACGACCAACTTGTGTCAACAAATGATGTATGCTGTAGTATTTTACTACGTTCATTTCTCTTTGTTTTATGTACATATGTATACAAATATACATATTTACACAGTATATATATATATATATATATATATATATATATATCCAAATTCTTAATCATTAATAATTACATTTTTATAAATCTCTAGATTATGAATCATATGATTAATGAAAGATAATTTAATAATATAAAATAAATTAATTCATCGTAGCTATAGTTTTGCATCAGTGGCTAAAACAACTTTTACAAATAAATCACAACATACGCTATATTTTTAATACAAGTGTAATATGTAGCGTAGTGATTAAATTTTTAAAATAAATGATATCTTATACAAAGTTAATACAAAAGCTTCATAAATAAAAATTTTAAATTGATAATATTTTTAGTTTTATTAAGAAAATAGATTTTCTAACAAAATAAAATTGAAACTGAATACAAAGGTTCTGTTTTGAAAAAATAATCGATACAATAAAAGACGATTCATCACAAAAAAGAGAACAAATGCATATAACTTGGTGAATAATAATAACCATTTAATTATTTCGCAATGAAGTTTAATTTAAAAATCGTTAAAAATATTCTATATCATTTATATTGATATATAAGTTTCTTTTTTTTTTTAAACAAAAAAAACAGAAGTAATTAAATAAATATTTTATATTAAGATTTAATCTCATACTGATGCGTCACACAATAAATATTGCTGTAAATGTAATTGCTGTCAATATTTTACTTACTGCCAGTATCATTAATCTTCAATTCTCAATATTATTTTATCTTTCTTACCATCACACGATCGGTAATATTGTCACTATTTCGAATATTGACAGTAATATTGATTATTTTAGACCTATAATTCACTAATTATACTTAATTATTTAAATAATATTTGGAAAGTAATTATTATCATTTGAACTGAAAGAAATTTAGGTAAGGTCAAATGTATGAAGAAATGTATCACAGAAAAAATCTAATATCATGTATCTATCTGCCCGTCTATTTATTTATCCATCTATCTATCTATCTATCTATCTATCTATCTATCCATCTCTCTCTTTCTCTCTCTCTCTCTCTATATATATATAATGACATATGTGAAGATGAGGAAGAAATACGATAAAAAATAGAGAAGAAAAAGTCGATTAATTTATCTAATATAATTGACTGGTTTAATTTTACATTTTTATTTATGTATTCACGTGTATACATGTTAACATATTTATGATTGGTTGATCGAAAATAAAGTCACTTATCATTCCAGTTTGCAGCAATTAATTCAGCTCATTTATATAATAGTACCATAAATATGTCAAACTCTCGATGACCGGTGCCATGCGTTATTGACCAAACACTACAGCGGTCACTGAAAAAGGCATCGACTGACATTTTTCACATATGAGCCTGCGTTCGAGAGGCTATAATAAACAAATATCCAGATCACGCAGTATGTCAGTCGCAAATAGCCACAAATGGCAATGGCGTGTCGAAATTCCAATGTATATAAGATACAGACAGTCAGCAAACGACGTCGTTCGAACACAAAACATATTACGTGGATATCTGTACGGCTCCCGTTATAATTACGGCAATTAATTAACCGCAGGTATTTCGCCGCTATCGTTCGCAATTTTAAATGAAAACGCAGACATCCACGATGCATACTAAGTGATTCGTAATGTGGCGAGTGAATTGTAAATTACGTGCTACATGTAACATTTACCAGCATGTGAGGAGAGACCTACACTTATTAACGAATGTCTTGATGTATGGTGTTGCTTGTATTTTATCTTTTATTTTTTATGTAATTTATGTTACCTGCTGTGGCAAGATTTATTAACAATTATCAATCAAGAGAGTTTTAACGTGTACGATTTTTACGTATCGAGTTCACGAATACGAACTGTGCCCAGTAGAGATACCAGAGTTCGTTTGAAACGCTGTTGTGTAATAATCGTGTAATGTTCGGAATTCGAGAGATGATTTCTAAATCAATTAATCAAAATCTGAAACACTTAAATGTTTCATCATTCAATTTTCTACATAAAATATTTCCAGCTTTTTTCATCCAAACGATCACTGATGATTTATATTATAATTTCTAAGAACACTGCATTGGATTTCATATTTCATCGAAAACCATTTAAATTTCGAAAATATATCGATTATGATTTTACCAAACTAATTTATATACAATGAGTAATCAAATTTGTTTGTTTATTTTCATGAAATTTAAAATGTTATCATATAAAAGTACAAAAATAATACACTAAAAACATTATTATATTAAATTTTTCTTCAATAGACCTGACATAAAAATTAAATTACTAATCTATTGTTTCTATATACTTTCCAATTATTTTCAAATCTACTTTCAAAAAGAATGTATCTTTCTGTAACTTTTAAAATTATTTGTAAGGGAGAAGAGGTTCATTCTAATTTTAGGTAAAATATTCAAAAAAAAACCCAATATTGTTTTTATGAAATAAAGTATGACAAATAGACTTCTAGAAATTTCTCCACAAAAATATATCTTATTCAAAAAATTCGTACATTACTATTTCCCAGTAACCAAAGCTAAACGTTTTGTATTTCAATTGCGCACAGCCGTAACTTCCTAATCTAAAAACGCTTATTCCATCGAGATAAACGCCACATGAATACGATATTAAACGTATATTCAATTCAACTCGTACAACAATAATAAAAATAATAAACAATATCAACTGTTCTGATTGACAATACATTTATTAACTTTGACTGTAAATAGAATTTCATTCTAACTCACATTGATTACTATAACTTTGGAATGAATAAGTTCTATAAGTTGAAACTTAATACACATTATATTGATGTATGATCACGATAAGTATATGAGAAATAATACATATCAATGTCATTGATGTCAATCAAATTTATTACATACGTTTCGAAATTTAATGTGACCCTCATGTACATAAACCTTTATATATATATATATATATATATATATATATATATATATATATATATATATATATATATGCTTTTTATTATAAACATGGTTTTATGGATTTTTTTATGTGTTTCGTTGCAGCAGGCCACAAAATATATCACTTTCGTTCAATTTTATTATCTCGTACTATTCAATGTACGTTTATATATATATATATATATATATATATATATATATATATATATATATCATATATATCATATATTTGAAATGCCAAAGTAACTGTCGGCCAAATAAAACGAAAATATTTCATACATATGTATGATATGTACACTCGAAAAGGAAACATAACATTTCCTGTCATGTGTTTAACATATTATTATAAAAAAGTTAATAACCTAATGCATAGTTCTTACACACTTTTCGGCTTCTAGATTGATACTTATAATTTTCGCCACACAAACATAATAATGTATGCATAACGCGAATCGCATTATATTCAAAGTGAAACATGTTGCGTCAAGGCGGTGTTCTTAAAATTCACAAATTCATGTTGGCATGCGCGTTGACATCGACAACATAACTATGTGTCATTTGAAAATGGGTGGTGTAGATAATACTGCAACATGTCAAGTTTGTTGATCGTAACATAACATTTTTGAAGGCAATCACCATATGAATATATACATACATACACACCCATACTCGTATATATATATATATATATATACATATATATATATATATATATATATATATATATATATATATATATATATATATGCATATCTTCGGAATGTATTTTGAATATAGAAACGATAATTTCAGATATGAGTCAATGTGATCGACTTAAGAATAAAAGAACCATAGATTATTAACGCTTTCTTAAAACAATAAAGACTTTTAACAAAATAATCAGTTAAGTGCTGACAATTAAAGTTGGTACAATATCAAAACTCTAGTAAGAGAGTCAATTGATCAATAGAATCAATTTTAGGTTGCACTTTTTCAAAACCAAGAAGGTATCTTAAGATCTATATCTATCTACAAGATCTTAAAACGAAGAAATCAACGATGGGAAAACCATAGAACAACTCAGTGAACTACAAAATTAAATCAACTTTAAGACTATTATTATATATCGAAATACATTGAACCATTCACTTCTGAATTCTTTTCTCACTTCACAAAACACAAACAATCTTTCATTATACCAAAAATGTTAAAATAATCATCACTGATATTTTTTTTATTTTCCTTATAGACATTTCGATAGCGATACTATCATCTTCACAGAATTAAGGTACAGAAAAAAAATTATGGTTTGTAAAGTAAAAAGAGAATTCATTTGTGAACTGAACGACAGTGTCAGAATTGTACTGTAATATATTATTATTTGTATAAAAATAGTATTCATTTAAATAAAGATAAATATATTCATATTAAATGATTTTAAAATCAGTGAGATTATACATAAAGCTAATTGAGTTTATGCGTGTGTGTTACTGATTGAATATAAACATATTTAGTTCTTTGTACGTCGGTCATATCATACGATTACAAATATAAAATATAAATAGTTGATTACAGCTAGACAATTCATCGCGGGTTAATGCATTTCACACACGACGTGTGTTAAAATAAAACATGAAAAATGACCGGATACCGATAGGTGGGTACAGCCGTCGTTCGTCGCAGCTCATCACATATTCACTACACGCGTTATCATATGAATAATTCGCCGATTAAAAATTAGCAAGTGATAGAAATGCATTGATATGCATATAATACGCCGTTACATCACACATTTATGCACGGACGAGTCTACTTTATAATCCGGCCGTTGAGATGCGAGACATGTTTCATTTGCTTTTGCACAACGAACGTTCTTGTTGTACTGTGTTGTACACAAGATACGAAAGTTACATGTATACCGTTGCTGGAATAATATCCACGAGTTATTTTCTATCGAGATATATGTGTGTGTGTTTGATGGAAAACATGTACTTTGTTTTTCATGTTCTCGACATTTTTTTTTCTTCAATATAGTATTAATACATAAGATTCTTTTTTATCATTTCTGACATGTTTCGTTTTAATCTAGAATTTATTAAATTAGTCTTACAATTATATATATATATATATATATATATATATATATATATATATATATATATATATATTCATTCTTCTCAAATAAATATGCTTGATTTTTAAGCAACATCTCTGAATTGTTATATTTTTCCTTATCATTTACCTTTGTTATAATGAACATCAAAGAATAATTAGTAAACAAATCATTATTTATTCGAATATGTACATTGAATTTTCAAATAGTAAATTAACTTCTTTAGATATTTATAAAAAACACAATTCAAAGAAAATAAACATCAGTAAAAAAACTTATATTGAATCAGTAAATATCGAAGATGATTCAAAGAAATTGTATACTTTAACTAAATAGTGTTTTTTTAAAAAAGAGGATTAAATCGAATGAATAGCAAGAACTGACAATCAAAATTCCGCCCATCTCAAAACATACAGTAATAACTATTTATATTCGTTTATACAACATTTTTTTATACCTTCGTATACAACAATCAATTAAATCTGAGTACTTCATCGATGAGTGTAACATCTCCATAATGACTGACATGTGTTATTCATATAAAAATAAACAAACGCTCTTTTATTCATTAATATTTTTTAATCGATGTCTATTAATTTCTTATTGAATATTTTCATTCAACAAGTCAGTCGTTCCTTCAGATTGTTGATGGTTTTAAATGAGCTAATAACAGCAGCTAACAACATCCGAAACTTTATTACATTATCAACAAATTGTAAGAGTATAGCGTCAGTATATTCAATTGATTTAAAAATTATATTTCATTATGAATTCTATATAAACCTTTTTATCATTTCACGTTGTTTCTATTTGGAACAGCAAAGAAATAAAGTTCAATCATTACTACTTAATTTGAACTTGTACTGATTTGTATATCGTCAATTTAAAGTACAAGTACAGAAATAAAAAAAATATCATTATAATAACAAATTATTTATACATAACATTTATTTATATATTTCAGCTTATATTTATTTCACTATATTCAAAACAAACTACTGGAAATATGTAATATTTTACGAATTAGTAAACAAACAGGAGATTGAAATAAAATATATCAGACATGAGAAAAGATATTATTCAAATAATAAATAATATTGAAAGCATGGTAAATAAAATATAGAGCTATTTTCCATTATATTTTCATACATTTTTAATTGTTGTCCTTAACTTCCCTCGATTCAAGAAGTGAATATAATTTTTGATGATATATGTAAAGATGTCTACTATATTTTCTATAAATAAACCTATACTTTTTTTTAATGTATGAACCTTGTTTAAAATGTATTCATTTTGAACGACGGATTCGTTTAGAAAACATTTAAAGTTGAAATACATGCAGGTCTCGATGTAATAATCAAACTGATGCAATGTATATTTTGACGTTTATGAAAATATGAATACCGATAGATAAATGGTTCTACGACGATGTGTATTACTGTCTCAGATCGCCCGTTCTCGTGAGTTAACGTTCCAGTGAACTGCATCGCTCGTTTGGTTCGAAAGGAATCGCATTATACAGAGTAAACAACAGAACACTGCCCAATGGTAACAATAAAAAAAATCGTACAGTCGTCTCGCGGCCTGGGTGGCGGATGAATAATCTGAAGTTACAACGGTGAACGGTGGCGGTGGCACCAACACCAGCGAACACTGCACAGCAGATCGCTAATCGCGTCCACACGGGGGCCACGCGGAGTGTTACATGCCCGCGCGACACCGATCTGCCATTTGCTTTATGTTTTATGTATGCGCAGCAACGTTACAGATTGTTACCGAAGTCTATCTCGTCGACCGACATCATTAATAATTGCTTCGTTAAAATCCGTTGCACTTTTTAACGGCCTGTACAAACGATGGATGCACTGCACTTTTATCAGCGTTGATTTTAATTCGTTATTCTGTCCCAGCAGTTGTTGACTACATTCACAGAATGTGTTGGATGAAATTTTAAATAAGATACCAAATTAGCGATAGTGCTGTATGAATAACAACGAATGAAATTTTCATTCCGATAACTGAATATTTCGACGTACGTGAATTTCAATGAGTGTCCACAAACAATGCCAATACGTTTGATTAAAGTGTAATGATCAACAGATAATTATATATACATACATACATACTTGTATATACATATATATATATATATATATGTATATATATATATATATATATATATATATATATATAAACATACACATACAGCATATTAAGTTTTCAACAGCGTTTGTACATACCGATAGACAATGAATTTTGTATGCATATAAATTTTTGTTACTACTACTGCATTGCATATTAAAGAGATATTAATTATTTTTTTACCTTTAACAGAGATATTAGAATAATCATTTCAACTGTATAAATACAATGATGTTATCAAAGAAATGAAACTCATTCTAGTAATATTAATTCTAAAAATAGATCTTTTACACTTATCAGAAAATGACTAGCTGCATTTATTTCATTTTATCATTATACCTATTTATGCTGACGGATATAATTAGTAGATATAATCTTGTGGTTTATTTTTAGTATGAATGTTGAAAAATATTCTTTTATTTATTGTTTCATTTTATATATTTTTATGATTGAATAAAATTTTTCAATTCGATTTAAATTAGATGTTCGGCAAGTAAAGAAATACATTTCTGAATATTTTTTAAAATATTAGGAAAAATCGACATTATATTCTCAGTATAAATGAAAGGGATGAAAATTAATTAGAGAATCGATTTTTAGTCAAATTTAAGTTATTATTTACTCGATTTGTACAACTGAAATAAAATGTACATATATTACTGTTACAGAACCTCGATTTATATTTCCGGACGAAAGCATCTCGAGTATTAATAGCCTTAAGTCTCGTAATAGTATTCAATATTTTAAATAAAATAACAAACTAATTTCTACATTGTATATATATATATATATATATATATATATATATATTTATATACCTATATATATAAATCTTAAATTGAAAATTTAATTAACAGAATTGTCTTCTTGAAATTTATGAAACACTGGTATCAACAGATAATGTAAATCCTTTTACGATAGTATGTGTGTGTGTGTGTGTGCGAATGCGAAACAAATAAAATAAAGAAAAAAAATATCCAAAACTAACAGCAGCATACTTCTGGAGCCAACTTGCGGACCACGCACAGCATACAGAACAGCAAGAAGCGGCATAGTATTTACGGCTGAGTGAACGGTAGCGATAAATCATGCAGCCGAAGGGATTGTGCGCGACTTAAATTAATTCATTCGACGATTGTGCAGATTTCTTCGAAGATTACAAAAGACATTACTGTCATGTCATACGGATTGCAAGTACAGCGTGTACGATACGTAGTCGTTCATAAACGATCGTGCCATTAAAATCATAAACAACAATAAACTTAATCGCGTTTATAATTCAGTCATCTTTAGATTATTCACACACACACACACATACAGAACACACACTCGCACAATTGAGGTCTACTGTTTATGAATGCAATCAAGTTTATATTTTATAACCGTACTGACGGAGTAGCGAATATATATATATATATATATATATATATATATATATATATATATAAAGAATATTATTTACAATTGTCTTCAGATATGTTGATGTGCAGTAAGAACGCAGTGTTATTGAAATAATCCGCTTGCTTTTAATATTTATATGGAGTGTTCATTAACGCGGTGATTTATTAAGGACATAATCAAGCACATTCATTAATCATTTATCTTAAATAGAGATATAAGAATATAATGCTCGTGAAATTTTCATCTCGGTATTTCTTTGAACTAATACATACAGAACGGTCGAAATTTGTAAAAGATTTGAAACAATACTTATTTTTGTTTATTTGTTTTTTTTCAATCTACAGTTATTACTTGTGTTTATGATCAAAAATCGTGTTTCGTATTTCAGTTATTATCTTTAAAAAGCAATTATAATATATATATATATATATATATATATATAATAATAATAATAATAATAATAATAAACTTTAAGTCTATACCCTCACTGCTGGGGGTGCCACACCAATAGGTATACAATGTCAAATTAAGAAATAGAATGCGATCAACAGTGTCTGCTAATGCATTTGATAGAATAAGACTGAGCCACCAGTAAGAGAGCGTACGTAGGTTAGTGAATTGTGAACCAACTCAACTATATATATATATATAATACTTTATATCCAATTTTTAGGTTATCTATTTATTAAGAAAAAATCTTGAAAATAATGCAGTATGTAAGAGCATAAATTAAAGACTATTTTATTAACATTTCATACATAAATCGCTAAGTAATATACAAATGACTCGTAATATACTCGTTCTTTCGTTTCCTATTTATTAAATAGTTCATAATTCTAATTTATAATTTCATTCCTTGTAATTGAATACTTTTTGGATCAGTTTATTAAATAATCAAAAATGTATTTTCATAGTTTTTTAACTTTGATTTGTTTATCCACATTAAATATATGCTTTATACTGATAAGATCTTCAAGAATTTTTAAACATTTCACATTATTGATAAGTTGACAGTAAATTACAAGACTATACCGTTAACAGTTCAGTTCTTCTACATAAAACATATTCTCGCCCATTGTGTTTTTAGTTGCTAATAGTTTATAGATCTTCCTAATATAAAATTCATTATGAATATTTTTTATTTCTAGTTAGTTTACTTGTATAAGATTCAAACTTTTCAGAGAGGGTTTTTTTTTATATAGCTATTTAGTATTTTTGGTGTTTTTGACCTGTTTTAATAAATTTCTTGAATAGAATTCAATATCTGGTTTTCACAACCTTGTCTTTATTTTATTATAATTTAAATTATTTTTTTTACCTGATAGTATTTAAGCGTTTCCCATTTTCTTTCATTTATTAAGCGATTTTTTCGAAAATTAAATTTTAATATTTTTCAAGTCTTTCTTCTATTTTTTCTCGGTTAAACTATATATATATATATATATATATATATATATATATATATATATATATATATATATATATATATATATGTGTGTGTGTGTGTGTGCGTGTGACTATATAAGAATGTGTGTATTTAATTAAGAGGTAAATTGATATAGATGTTGTATGAAATCAGTATATAAATTATTTTAAACACAACAAAAAAAATCTTAACGTCAACGCAAGCAAACAACATTACTCTATTACTGTGAAAACAGAACGTCACAAGACAAATAGGTACAATGTGAGAAGTAAACCGGGAAGTCACGAAAGCCTGATTTTTCATTTAGCCACCGCAGAGTCGGTCGGTCGGTTCGCGTTCAGCCCGCCACGCAATGGTTCCGGCTATATGTTCCGGGATGGTTTGCGAATGGTGGTGTTGTATGTTATGTGTGAGGGTTTTCGAGGGGTCGTCGAAGGGCGGTACGGGGTGCGTCACGTTCTGTTGGCGTAGCGCGGCCGTAATATACAAGACGTTGATGAAGAGAAATGTCCCGGGCGGCACACTTGGCCGTCGTAAAGCTGTCAGCCTCAATGGCGACGGGCACTCTGGCGCGGTGTCGGAACGGGCTTCCGAATTGCTGCCACGCCGCGCTACAACAGCGTTGCTGCTGCGCAACGTAAATGGATCACCGCACCACCGTGGAATAGCGTACGCCGCCACCCATCCGACATAGTCGCAGCGCACGTGCATTCAGTGAAAAATGCTTAATAGGTGAAATGTTCTCGACACGTGTCTCTCACCCGGATCCGTGCTTGATTTTATTTACCTTTGATTTCTCGTTGCGTTACGATTGATTAGTATCGTGCAAAATATTTTCAGCCTTGAATTCACGGAGTTCGCATTTGTTAACGCAATATTTAAATTAAATTCAGTTTCGAACACACACACACACATAAATATATCCACAGATAAATAAACCGATTTTAGGAATTCAAAAAAAACTAACTCAGTATAGAAAATAACGGAGTATTAAATAAATACATGATTAAATTGCATGCTATTGTCTCATTCATATTCTAAGATAACAAGACAGTGATTTTCTATTATAGTCAACAGTAATGTGAACTATAAATTCATTTAAATACCAACTTATAGAACTGAAGTATAAAATAATTGAAATATCAAATACAAACGGGTATTTGTTAAGTTAATAGTAAAAAATATAAGCAAACCTTGTAATATGACAGTGTTCTCTCAGGAAAAACGAATAGAATAATGGATGCTAACCTGAAAAAAAAACACATTAATTAATTTTCTGTATATCATAAATATATTAATGTATATTAACAGGATTATTTTATCAACGTACATTTATATTACGTCATATATATATATATATATATATATATATATATATATATATATTAAAATCTGTTAGGTAGTGTGATGCCTCCTGGGAATTAGTACCCGATTGAACCAACAATAAGTTACTCTTCAATGTGCTACTAAATACAAAACTCATGAATAGTTACGGACAAAGTGCCCGTCGATTAGTTATTAAACACAACAATGTATCATGTTTGTTAAAGACGATCTACGAGTGAGGGTATCGGCCCTCATAAGTCTCTCTATATTAAAATCTGTTCTTTATATTTTTGTAAATTAAGAAGATAGAGATTCATGAACAAATCTGAAATGAACAATGTTGTTGGGAGAAAAATAAGAGCTATTACTTTTTTATAAACTTTTTTTTTAATTGTTTAAAGACTATTTGCATTCTTTTAAATGTTTATTCAATATCAATTTCTAGATAGACATTAAAAATGTTCATATTTTACTTTTAATTATTCATTGGTAAATTATATTTATTTGAATATACTTTTTTCATTATCGATAAAAAAAGAAGAGTATAAAAATATTATATATGTATATATATATATATATATATATATATTGTTGTATCAAATTATTTACATTATCATAATGTAATAAAAATAGTATTACTTCATAAATGGATTCTTTGGATGTAATATCCATCACCGCGACATCAAAAATTTCTCATTGACAGCATATAATCGATATTCGCATATTATGTAGACATCAAAGTGAAATGTTCATGATTCCATTAAAAGCGAGTATTTTAAAGAAATTACAATATCATAAATATCGAATCAAAATTTATCACTTTTCACTATCCTAGTCAAACGTGAACACAATTATGTCAATCACTCCTAGGTAGTATACAAATACATAAATATGAAGGTAGCAACCGTACATGTCAATCAACAGTTATACACAATTTACAATTCGGAACACGTTATTTTTAATTTCAATCGGAAAACACATTATATTTTTAAAACGAGGAAGAAGCGATTTTAATTTCTAATGGCCCGCTATTTAGTATCTATTCATACTTAAACTAGTAAACTATAAATTATTCAAAAAGCAGACGGCTCCTCGTGAATCGTTTTCACGTGCGACAAGTTCAATTTCGTAAATGGCGACCGAAGTGAGGGTCAAATGGCGGCTAAATAAAGAAATACGGCCAAAACAGACAGACAAATTAGTTGGAAAGCCATAGCGCACGTAGTTACGGCCCTGTTAGCACACATGTGCGAAGAGATGCCTGACAAAATACATTCGGGCTGCCAACATAAATCTGAATATGTGACACGTTCGCAGATACATTCGCTGCCACTGCTTTTTTCATACCGTACCAATCTGTGATATTTATGCCCTCGACAAAACACGATGGATAGATGTTGAATGAAAATACAGCAAATATACATACTACATACCACACACACACATACATGCATATATATATATATATATATATATATATATATATAATTGAGAGAAAAAATATAATTATTTAGAATTTCGAATACAATAAAAACTTATACGACGAAATCAATTTTTAATAAAAAAATCAAATTACTATAAATTTGTAATATTGAATTTTAAATCTTTTCAAGAACACATCAGAAAAATAATTAGTAGACACATTAAATTAAAAATAACGCACTGAAAATAATCTTCTGAATATTATCATTTATTTAAACTGACCTATTTATTTTTTACATGCTTGTCAATTTCCGCCGTTTTATGAGAAAAGTTTCTCTTTTTAAAAAAATGTATTCATAAAGGCATTCATACATGCATACATATATATATATATATATATATATATATATATATATATGCGTGTGTGTGTATGTATGTGTAAGTGAGTGAGTGTGTGAATGTGTACATGTCTATAAAAATGGCATAAACATATTCAATAAACATTTTCGAAAACATGTTATTTCAAAAGACACGGCTATATGTTTTTTTATTTTTGTGAATTCTATACAATCCGTTACCTCATAAACGTTTACGATCATGTATTTCAACTTCAGACAGGTATTTATATTTATAGTTCAGTAATTCATAGTATTACAACGTGTACCTGTATTCAATAATTTATTTGAAAAATGAATTATTATTTTATTGTCGTACTATATGTAGATCATTAAATGAACATAAGAATGGAAGTATTTATAGAAACAAATAAAAAACATGAACATAAAAACAAGAATATAGTCTTACTCGTAAAATACAAATATATATATATATATATATATATATATATATATATATATATATATATATATATAAATTGCAGAAATATTTCTCTGTTTATTAGTCCGTAAAATTGTACAAAGTTGAAGCACCTCCGTAATCAATTATCATTATTTATGAATAAGTCTTCGAACTTCCTATAAACACGATTGTTTAACATTCATATAAACTGTGAACTCTTGTAAATTTGACGTCGATTAAAAATTCATTTTGATAAATGCGATATCGGCTGTAGCGGGACGTTTTGATTTATTTTGAAATTAATAAATACATCTAGCGAATAATTTGTATCGCACACATTAGAAATTTTTATCAGCGACGATACAAATTAAAAAAGAAATCTGATTCATATTTAATTCTTTCCTTCTTTGTGTGATGTTTAATCGCTTTTCGCTGAATTCCAATCGATTCAAATTTTTTTCTCTGCATAAAGAGTTCAACGAAATCTATAGTGTGAATGACCAAATGTTTGTGTTTAAAGAATACTTACAATAATTGGCACGTGCAATTGACATATTCCTTATGTCATGTGAATATTCTTATATATACATATATATATATATATATATATATATATATATATGTATGTATATAAAATACAAAAATTAGACTTACAAACACCATTTAGTACATTCATATATCTTTATGTTTAATAGCAAGTCATTAAAGTAACAAAAAATAAAAATCAAATCCAGCAGCAAATATTTTAAATAGATAAAAAACATATAAAACACGTTTATTATAAATGAGCTGTAAAATAGATATATACATACATGTTTATATATATATATATATATATATATATGTGTGTGTGTGTGTATCTATAGATATTGTAATGATCGTTTTCTTGTAAAGTGAGTAAGTGCTCACATAAAAAATAAATTTATAACGTTGTCATTTTTATGAATTGAAGTGTCGACAACATTCAGACAGTGGGAATGTTTGGAACCTTTAAAACATTCGAATGTAATTTTTCAGTTTAATGTCATTAACTGGAAACAGGCGGTACAACAAACAGACATCATTAATATTGAAGACGTTACCGCCCATCAGGTGTCAGACTCGCTTTGCGGGCCGGAGCCGGCCGGAATGCAACGGCCGCTTACAACGCTCATAAAATAAACGTGTGGGTTCTATAACTAAATACGGTGCACACCGAAATGCATCAGTAAACAGAATGCATCTCTTAAAGTGTATATGTGTACGCATACGAATCATTTATATTATTTATTTATAAGGTACTTAGTTATGTACACTTATACACATATAAATTTAGCTGTGCCAGCATATATTATTTTTATATTTAATGATTCGAGTAAAGTAGTATCACAGGTTTTTAATTTTCAATCATTAGCATTCATTGTAGAAATATGCTTTTTCTCTGGAAATAATTATAATCTCAAATATCATAAACTGATAAATTATAATGATGCATTTTGTATTTTACAAGACTTTCTCTACTGTAATCGAAAAATAAATGAAAAATAATCGTGCTGCACTTCATTACAATTGAATAAATTATGAATTAAACCAATATTATTTCACAAAAAAGCTAAAAGACATAAATATTTTATTCTATACTTTTCTTGCTATGTAGTTTTTTTAAAATATAGAAATATATTTTCATTTTAAATTTGTTAAAGACAGTAAACTTAAAAAATGCTTATATGTAATTCCCTAGAGCAATCTCGCTGTAACTTGCAAATCATTTTAAAAATTGAACACCAGATATGAAATAAAATTCTCAAGATACAAATTTTTAGGTTCAACTACTATACTTTACTTTTTTAGTTTTATATACGAATTTTTCCACACACACACACATACACACACACACACATATATATATATATATATATATATATATATATATATATATATGTAAAAAAAGTATTTATCATAACCTGTCCCTCTTAATTTCGAATGCATCAATTTTCTTATTATATATTAAAAAATTTTATGGCCTTCACTTTATATCCGTCTAAATTAAACACCAAGTACACATCTCGCCCCTAAAAAACTGAAGGTATTTTCGGAAACCTTGTTTTATCTATGTGCAAAGATGTTACAATTGTTTATTTCCGGCACTAAATTCGTGGCGAAACACTGCAAACCTTTTAGCACTGCAGTAAAATTCTTTATATTTTATAAAGTGTGTATCTACACCGAGTCTTTATGTGGCTTCAAAAACTTTACAGTACAATTCAGTGGAAATAACAACGTCGCCATAAAGCTGTTCGGTGCGAAATTTGACGTTATATGTGTATAAAATATATATTTTAGTTCGACATTTAACTACAACAACTTTTGAAATATTCCCTTTTTATATTATGATTTATGCATTAGGCTATATATGTATATGTATATATATATATATATATATATATATATATATATATATATATATATATATATATAACATAAAAATGAATAATTACTATTATTAAATTCTTTAGCTCAATTTATTAAAGTAATCATTTTCGTAATTACTGTGATAATATATAAAGAAAACCGAATATAAATTCCGAAATTTGATATAATAAAACGATAAAATATTAAACAAGAAATACTACTTTTATTAATTGTACGCATGTCACTGAACTTCAAAAATTCAAAAAGGTTTTTATCTTTTATACGCTCAATAATATTTCATTTCTGGTACAATTATATAATAAAAATATATAAAATTTACGAAATGGGTTTTGTTCAAGATAAAGAGTGAATATATGAATTCATTAATTAATGGTTTAGGCATAATAAAGTAAATAATAAAATTGTGGAGTGGAGATACTTATAAAGATTGTTAAAATAAATGTGTAATAAATTATAATTAAAGACACTTGTGAATTTCAGTTTAAATAAAGTCTTGACAAGAGAAATTGTATGAGATATTAATAGAAAATCCCCTTTTACATCTTTCTGTGAAGTTATTTTCAAATACTAAATGAATTCTTAATTTATATGTAACATAAATATGATTAATACACTGAATAAAATTAAGTTCAAGAGTTTGTTAGCATTCAAAAAACATCTCTTTGTAATGTCATGTGAATACAACAAAGAATTGTCATTTTGAAAGAGTGTAAATAAATATTATATATTTTTATGATGTCTTTTATGGTTGCGTTATGTGAAAAGACATAAAGGGAATAAATAAGATGAGGGTTAGTGAGATTAAAATATTCCTTCGTATGAAAAGATATCGTATTTGAAATTGAAACTATGAAAACCTGATTTTTTTACAATCAAGTTACAATTGTTTCTGTATTTAAATTCATCCATCCATCCATTATATATATATATATATATATATATATATATATATATATATATATATATATATATGTATGTATAAAGTCTTGAAACATAATAACCTTTGATCAAAGTTACACAAACATGTGGTTTGAAATAAAAGATACATCAACTTACTAATGCTATCCACACAATAGAATTTCAAACCGATAATTTAATGTGTTAACCACAACTAGAATGAACTGTATAATATTACAATATCAAGTACTCAATCTGTGATTATTGCCAGATTTGGTGTGTTGTTTTTATAATTCCTTTAGCCGCTTCGGTTGCAAAAAAGGCGTAATCAAACGCTTCAGGTTTTTTCGTCGTTACCATCCTCACAACCAGAGAATAAACTAGGGATGTCACAAAGCATCAGAATAGGACGAAATTGAAATTTGAAGAATTCCCAGTGTTGAAATATGAAAAATAAGTAAAATAAATCGCAATTTCTTAATATTCTTGGGTTTAAAGTTTCGTAAACTTACGGTTTTGAAAATAATTAAAATAGTTTCAGTTTGAAAATATAATAAGTAGAATAAATCACATATTCTAACTCTTTTGGGGCTTATGATTGACTTAATTTGTCCAGAAATAGTTTTATGGAAACGGTTAAATATTTTCAGTGCCAAATCCGAAACATATACAAACTAAATCACATCTCCGGCTGGTTTTGTTCTAATTCTCTTCTTAATTGTTCGAGAACAGAATTTTTCGTAATTGTGAAAAATTTTCAGAGTTGAAATCTGACAAACACTTCAATCACAACCTCTGGTTCTTTTAGGATTTGAAATTATCTGAAATTTTCCAGAAATTAGTTCTTAGAAACTGTAATTGTTTCATGCTTCTGCATTTATGAGTCGTTGTGTTGTTTTTTAACAATAATATTTATAAATATATTTTTTACAATAACAATGTCTAAAATAATAATAATAAAGATTGTGATAGATACTTAGGTTATATTATAAGTAGAGATGTTCTTAATGTATTTTATTGAATATATAACAACCATATTATTCATTGTAGTTTGAAATAAAAATATAAGTAAACACATTTCTATTGAAATACAAACGTTTTCATAATGAAAGTTCCCATATATCATATATCATGAGGTTCAGTTTAAGCTCATAACATTTAAGCTATCTAATTGATAAACTATCAAAGAGTATTTTTTTAAATTGATGAATTTATTCATAAATGTAAATATTAGAAACAATCTCATATGTAGCATTCGTACAATTGCTTTATTCACCTCATAAACCATGAAACTTTTTCCGAATAAAAATGTTCAATAAATTATTATTGATAATTTTTGATTGTTACTTATATGCGTTTCGTCGATGATTCTCTCATCTCAAGAGCATCAAGATACAGACAAATCCTATTAATTTTATTCATATATTAACAAGGAATATTAGTCGTATTCATTGTCCCGATAGAATCAATGTTCTTTTTATTCTTGACAAAATTTACACCACATGCGTGTCTAGTTCTCTCTTTCCAGTATTTTGAATATGAAATATCCGTTTTAATTTTACATACACGACCCGTACAAAAAATATTCAAATAAAACGTGACAGCCCTTATTCGAAACAAACATGGCGCGTTGTCGATTTCCGACATGGCTGCCATTCGTCGTGTCTACGAGATTCGATTTCAGATAGGCCTGATTACAGACAAACGTACGGTCGCGCGTGAACGTTAATTCATTGCACATCTCGGACAGAGGCGGTGCAAATTCCAGAGGCACAAAGGACGCACTTTTTCCAGTGACACGGCAATCCATCAATCAAAGCGTATAAAGGGAAACGCCGCCGCTCCTCTGCCGTTGCCGTAATTATTTGCTGTTGAAACCTGCTCTGGCTACCAGTCGCGAACCACGCGATATGTCGGCGACGCGCACGCGGATTGATTGTTAAGTACACGGAGCGCATGATTCGCAACATGTCAACAGTTCCACATCGTGCGACGACGATTAAACGGATATACATACATGTACGATCGAATTAATGGAATCGCTGATTGCGACTCGTCATGACAGATTAACACTGCGACATCAATAATTTCATATATTGTTTATAACTTCTTATACGGGATGCTTTCTTACAAGATAAACCAGTTTGGTCGCATTACCAAAGAAGCAGATGATTGCTTCTATTGCATTCCGGATTGCACATTATTATTTGATCGACAATAATGTAAGATTGTCATATATACATTTCAATTGACTGTCTAGATATTATGAACAATACGTTTCATAAAATAATAGCCGCAGTGTCAGAACTGTATTGTTAGAAAGTCAATCAAGAAAAGACTAAGATGCTTTTAATAGTAAATGGTAATAAATATATCTCAAAAGAAAACTAAAAATACAAAATCAGTTGGCTGAAAGACTAAAAAAGATCAAATATCTACGTGAATGCATTGAATTGACACTTGATAATAAAAATTGTGTCAAGAAAATAATAATTATAAATGTTTGCGGAACAAAAGCTTTATTTTGTACTAATAAATTACCTACTTTAATCTAGAAGATTTTTAATTTTCGATCTAAAACAACATGACGTTTATTACTTTGATAACTGACTCTGGATAAGAATAAAAAACTAAAATATCAAGGTGTATGTATATAACAAACAATGGAAAATGGAAAACGTACCAGAAAATATGAATAATTATAAAGACGTTTGTTAAGAACAGTTAAATAAGATGAAAGAAAGTATTTAAAAAGAACACAAATTTTCTTACCTATTCACGTGTTCAGTCTATACATGAAATCTTTTAATTTTTTGAATTTAAAACAACATTACATTCCATATTAGGTAAATTTTAATACTTATTTTTTAAGATAAATTAGAAAAAAATAAACTTTAATTGTTAATGAACTATTGAAAGAAGAAAACTTTGATTTAATTATATAAAGTAAATAAACTTCTGAAAAGTCTATTTGTAAATATACCAACAATCACACAAGTAATAAAATTTATTTGAAATATCAGTATACACATGATTTACCTTTTATATATGGTTTAAAAGTGGTAGAAGTCATATAAAAAATAAATAAATAAATAACCTCTGGAAACCCTTATGTACTAGGACTGTTTCAACTAGCTGGAGATCGGATTTACTAGGTGACATACAACGACGTTTCCACTTCAATATGAGTGAATGAGGATATGTCTACCCAGCCATAGATTGAAAGAGATTGATGATAATGAAGATGACATGAAAATCCTTTTTCAATAGAATATCGAAAGGGTTATGTTATGAATGATCACGGTTAAACTTGAATGTGTATTTCAAATGAAATAAAATTGTCAGTGAATAATCTTATTATTTTATCAAATATTAATTTAATTCAGATATTGACTTTGTAGTTAACTCCTTCTTTATGAAACAAATAATTCTATTTTGAATTAAACTTTATATTCATTGTAATTTAGAAGTTACTGTACATTTATTTGCTGCACAGTAATCTTATAACTGAATAAAGTAGTAATTTTGTCTCTAAAAGAATCTCAAAACGATTAAAATATTTTAATAGTAATGTTAGTAATGAACATTCGTTAATATTTTTAATTATAAGTTAGTAAACATTCATAGTTTTTTTCTGATTTCTTGTATGCACTTTCTTTATTCTTGTATATACTTATGTGTATACTGACAAGTTTTGAAAAAAAATATTCGAGATTGTTTTTTTTACAGAAATATGGTTGATCCACAACAAAAACCAGTGTATTAAATAAAAGATATGAAAGTAAAAATATGTGTTTGTAGAGATAAATGTAACTTGTATCTTTTACTCGTTCATTTTGATGTTTACACACATATAAAAAAAAATAGAATAGATACGTTCCAAGCCCGACAAATCGTTTTCGAAAAACGAATATATAATAAAATAAACACATAAAAGTACGCAATAACGCAGTGTGTTCTATCTTTATGATCAGAAATATAATAATGTCGATAAAAACGTTTTTCCAACTAGAATTATTTCTATCGGTGCGCATTGTTCCACGCCACACAGCCGGTACCCGAGCATGGACAGTAAAATATTATAAATGTATACATTTTTTTTATGTTATGCACTTATTGTCGGCGGCCTGTCTGTCTCCATTCGTTCGTGGATTGAAACATCAAAGTCGGACACGGAATGCGATAGAGTTGACGGCGGGGAGAGACGTCGGTCCGAACGGCGGCGGAAGCGGTTAGCGGCTCACGCATACATAAGCTGCACGTTACGTGTGCCGAGATACTAAGCTCACGCTCTTTAAGCTAATATGGTATGTTCACACTCGGACGAGCATTGATCTTGTTCAATGTTGAAAAATTACGTTTACGCGTTCTTTTTTCACAACCATCGCGCCATAGTTTTATCGATATTGCTTTTGTTCAATGTCGATAATTTATCTTCGCGAAACGGTTCAATCATTTATTAATATCAGAGAGATTTCTCACAGTCGCTCTTTACACGCTAACACACACACACATACATACATATATATATATATATATACTCTTCACTTTTCTCAAATTTCTCGTCATTCTGTCCCCAGGACAAAGTCCATGGCGACGAGAAATGTTTATCTATGATGACGAGAATGTTCGCTTTACCAGATTTCAAGTTTAATTCATTAAGTTCGTTCTTAGGTATTTTTTATGTTTAAATATATCATGTTGTAAAAACCAATAAACAGTTTTTTTCTTTCTATGTTTATTTCTATTCTCCCGTCATTTTTAACAGGTTATACACTAATATATACATACATATATATATATATATATATATATATATATATATATATATATATATATATATAATATTGATTAATAATAACGCCAAAATTAAATATTAAAAATAACGATGGAAAAATAATGCGTACACAAAGATAGTAATGATACCTATAAAAGTCTTCTATAAATTTACAACTTCTCTATACCAACAATTATCTATTACCACCAAGATTCTCTCAAATATTTAAAAAAATATACTTTTATGATCATGATTTATATGTATGGGTATCATAAAGTAATTTATACTTTTATTTATAAGTCAATCATTAGATATATTTTCAGTCTAAGATATTCTTTTCTTAAATTGGATATTAAAAACAAAGAGAATGTTTGGAAAAATAAGCAAATCGTTATTCAAAATAGTATCGATATGTTTACATATATATCCAATAAAAAATCAAATCAATCATTGAAAAGTACCGCAGTACTGCGAACTGTGACTCCAGTCTTTCGTTACAGAGTGCCGAACATAGGGGCCCATGACTGATCCTTCACTGTGTTTAACTTCTAGTCGTGGTGGTGCTAAAAGCTTTCCAATAGAAATCATATTAATGAGAGACCACTGGACTGGACACAAAATGAAACTCTGCTTAGTATCATTAAATAGTTTAATGATTTACTAATATATAAATTGAGTAAAATTTACTGACTCATTTTGTACGAATAAACATCGATGACAAATATAAAATTGAAACGGAAAATTATACAAAAAGTTACAGGTAAATATTTTATTTTTAACAGAAATGTCAGAGCCTGTTATGTTTTTCAATCTTTCATTTTGCAACAATTATATATTTTTTTCATAATTGTTGTCTAACAAGAGACTAAACAGCAGAATATTTAACAAGTTATATATTTGTTTCGTAGGAATTTTAACTACCAACCTGATTTTTATTATTACTATTAAAATAATTAAAACCTGAATTATAAATGCTATTTATTACTTCTTAAAGGATTAAAACATTTTTTTTAAATAATGTATTGTATCAGAATTTTTGCAATAAGAATTAAATATTTATTAAATATGTTTTTATCAACTATATATATTTACTTCTTTGTATATATATATATATATATATATATATATATATATATATATATATATATATATATATATATATGTGTCGACATTTATTAAAATACTTGTTTTGTACATTATGACATTTTCATAAATAATTCATTAGTAAAGTAGAACATATTTATTCTGTTTAAACAGAAATTTTTGCAATACAATAAATAACACATGCATTTTTGTCCTTATAAGATGTGGAATTAAGCTTGAAAAATAAAAAAGACTGAAACTGTGCACATAACTAACTATGAAATGTTTTAATAGACAATCGTACAAGTCTGAATATTAATTGACTGCAACCCCAGCGCTGTTTGAAGAACGTTTCATCTACGTATGAAACAGAGTGAGTGTATTCGATTACAATGAGACCGCTCACTTCCAGAGTTCTTTTCGTCTTAACGACAAACATAATTTTAAGAAATAACACGCTGAGTTTATGGGTACACTATCAACGTAGGGACCCTCGGTATTATTACACGACAATATAACATGTTAATAAGAAGGCTGTTCTCATTAATAAAGCTACCCCTGCTGCTATAATATAGGTCCACGTCAAAATTACTGTTTAATAGCCTTTAATCATATTCATTTTATCGCCCACAGCGTATACGATAATAAATTAATTTTTATTAAAACTTTTATGAATATGATAACGAAAGTATTTACCTTGATGACTTTATATTTAAATGTACAAAAATGTTGAATAATTTAGCAATCGTGTATTTAAGACTTATGTTTTTCATGAAGTTGTTTCATATTTTAAATAAACACTGCAAAGCTTATCTCAACACATTGTAAAAAATAATTTATATTTTATGTTTACTAAGATAATATACGAAGCTATTTATAATACTTAAAACAGAAATTTTTGCATAAATTAAGATACTAAAAAGTACGTGTATCCTTGAATAACTCAATTTTTTCCCGTTTTTTTTAAATATGTATGTACTAATGTTCTTAAATATCTGCAACAAGAATTATGTTATCAATTAAACATTTGCATAGTGACTGAAAAGTTTAAATAACAAGTATTTTTTTCACAAAGTGTTTATAAAGGATTTTTGACATGAAATCTGTCACCAGATTTTTTTTTAATTTCATACGAGTTATTCATCTTCATAATCTGTGTAACTTTCTCAGATCTTCATATCGACTTCCATACAAAAGTAACTTTTTTCTTTTTTTTTAAAAAAAAACAATTAATAACTTCTTAAATGACATCGAAGATAATATGTTTAAGTAAAGTTAAATATCGAATCACATATAAAATAATATATGTGTAAATGGATTATATTCTCTATAAATATAAATATAAAATAAATTAAAAAGCACGCACATTACAAATAGAAGCAAGATATTTTAATTAAATTCGAAATGGTACCATGTATCAAATGCGCTATGCACACAATAATAAATAATTTGAGTGAAAAAGATTAATCTTCAGTCAGACACATGACACGCAAATCATTTCGTATGATAAATAATTCCTTTTTAATTTATCTTTAATTGTGTACTTTTTAAGTGGTAAATTTAGATATTATCTTTTCCAGTTACATCAAAACAGGTGTTTAGAAAAGTCGGCACGTTTTAAATACAGAAACTAACAATACAAACATATATACATATCCACATACATATCATATATATATATATATATATATATATATATATATATATATATATATATATATATGTATATAAATGAACATACATTTTTCATAGGTTTTTTTCTAGCTTAATTATTGTTAGATTACTTGCAGATTTTAAAAATATGTACATGTTTTTTTTTAATAATTCTCCATATATTTTCAATTTAATATATACTTTTCATATTTGTGCATATATAAATAAATGAAAAAATTAAAAAAAAATAAAATTGATTTTATTTTTCATCGAAATCAAGAAATGTGAAATAAAAGTAATTCTAAGTAATCTCAGTGTATTATGTAGTTTGTTATAATTTTAGTAAGTTTACATTTAAAATATTTTTGGATTGGAATCTTATTTATGGCACACATATCAATTTTATTTTAATTCTCAAATCAAATGAGCAATTCTCCATTAAGTAAAGGACATAATGTTATTAATAAAAAAAATAAGCAATTTGAATTGTCAATAAAGAATATTATACAGTTCTGTTTGTATTCTATATCTATATCGTACACATTTGCACATAAGTAGTGTTTTAAAAATAAAATATTTTTTAATGAAAACTGTTAAATTTAAAATATGTTGAAGTGTCAAAGATACTTTCATAGTAGAATGTAAATTTGTCATTCCTGATTTATTGCATTGAATGATTTTATTTAACAAACGTTTATTTTAATTTTGTATAAACATGTTTTCACAAAATAATATATAAAATTATTTATTGTTATTTTATGAATTAATTTTTCTGTATTTATTCGAATAATCTTTTCCTTTCTAGTAAAAATTTAAATATTATCAACTTCAAATCGTTAGTAATTTGTTTCTACTTGATAACAATAGAATATTTTGATACATTGTGTGAAACATTTATAAAAAAATACGTATATATCAATAAGTTTTACGACACAAAGTCATACAAGCCATACTGGCTGTATAATTTTCCCTCCTATCACATTTTTCTTATTATCATATGTAAATTGAGTTTTCAGCCAAACTGAAAGAAAAAAACTATACCGACATTGCGAATTGTCTTAATAGTAACATTATATATTTGCCTGGAATGGAGACATTAACATGAATTTTTTCAACCACGAGAATAAGTGCATAAATATATTAAAAAAAATGTGTTATCGAATACAAGAAATCATACAGCTTTAACAAAACATATAAAACAAAATAAAAATAACCCCTCGACCTTTCTGTTAAAATGTAATAAATCACATGAAAAAGGTGGCAAGCCAAACTACATAAGAACACAATAAGCTAGTATTTCATTATAAAACACAAACATTGTGACCTCATCCATCAACGCAGCGTGTGACAGAAATTCAGTAGGTACCGGCCAACGGGTTCTAAACGTACATTGCGTCAAAATCATAAGCGGCTCGTCATGGAAAATGTTTGCTCGGAATGACCACAAATGACTACGTTGAGAATTTAATTAATATCGATAAAGAACTGTAGATAATAATTCTATATGTTTGTTCAATAAAAATAAAATTGCTTCAATAATAAATATATATATTAGAATTTTACCAATAACTGCTAAATGTACACAATTTAGGGACATAAAAAGGTTTCATATAAATAATATTTGAAAATGTGTTATAAATTTGAATTGAAACACAATGTGAAAACAAAATAAATCTAGTCTTTTATTTGTTTCTATTTATGAACGACTATCTAAAGTAACAAAGATTCACCGGAAATATTTAGAAATTGAAACTGTTACAACTTAGATATAAATACACGTAGAATAATTAAAAATAAACAAACATAAAAATGAAATTACACATTGATATATCTTTGAAAAAGTTAAAGCCAGAAAAATAAAATTTATTAACTAAAAATCTAAATGTGTTTGTGTATAAAAAAATAAAACCAAAGTATACATTTTCAAATAATTCTAAGAAGATATGAGAATGTTCAATCATGTAAAACTGTTGGTTTTAAAATTAGGTGTACCTAATAAATTAAGTCTCTAGGAATCGAAATATGGACAGTTTTGAAAAAATAACGACCGAAGTATACATTCTCCAGTTCTTCGAAATGAAAGATGTCAGTTATCCACGTATCTTTGTTTTAGAGATATAGGTACCAGAGATAGACAAACAAGTAGATATTATTTTATGTATGTGATACACGTTCTATAAATTTTATGTTTTCAGTAGCCTTAATTCATTCTTGATTTTTCATTCGACAGGTTGTGTTAACGAGCTACCACTGTTCTACAATGTAGGTCAGAATCAGCACGCCCGACTCCGAACAGTGGTTTGTGTTAATCAAGCTTAAACCCCTTCACCTCGGTAATATCAATTTTAATAACATACTTTGTCATTCATTTCAGTGACCGCTAAGTACCTCAAACATAACTAGAATTTATTTTACACACGAACAAAATGTAATGGCGCCTTGTCATGCTCGACTACTTCAAAAAAAAACTTCTATTTTACAGCTGGTTCTGACTGTACGTTCAAGTTATCATTATCAAAACTTACACTTTATGAGCAGTTATTAACAGGTGACATTGCACGCACAGTCGAGCCAGTGGGTGGTGCGTTCGCCCTGTGATTGCATGTCCCGCGCCATTTCCTGTTACAGCCACGGACGTCCAGTTAAACAGGCGTCACGTCATAGTCGCAAAGACGCCCACGATTTATTTAAACAGCGATACTTTTTTAACGGTTATAACGTAATTCCGAGCTGAATGCGCTGATAAAATGCTTGTGCAGCGCATATGTGCACGAGGAATATTTATACCGGGAATTTGTACATTACATTATTGTTTGCCGGAAAGATGAGAGGATTTATTTCGGGCGCATTAACGATCATAATTTTATTTTATTGCGAATGTAATTTATACACCACTAACACTATTTGTCATAACATTCTTTCATAATTGCAAATTCATTACTTTTTAATCGCACGCTTATTCACAACACCAACCATTATATATATACATATATATATATATATATATATATATATATATATATATATATATATATATATTATAATGATTTAATAGAGAAAACTATTCATTTTTTCCGTTATTTTCCAGTTGATATGTCTATTCCTGCCAATAAAAATAAAAAGCCACTTTTCAATGACTAGAAAAATACGATGATGATAATATACATCAAGTGATGAAATAGCTGCATGACTATTTCTTAAAATAAAACGGTAAATGAGAAACAAATGCTGCCAATAAAAGGCTGAACAATTAAGCCATTTGAATGAAGATCTCATTTCAACGATTTTATTACATTTAATCAAAAGTTCAGTTTATTACTTTCACTTTCGTGTTTACAGAGAGAGTATTATTCCTAAGCACTAAAATTTCAAAATATATTTGAATGTGGTCAGATTTGTTTATACCTTGATGCTCTAAAGATAATGGTATCATCATTGAAATGCTCTTAAGGGACAATCGAAAATGATCAATAACGATATATTGAACTTTTTTGACCTGAAAAAGATTTTTGTAGTTTTATGAAGTAAAGCAAAAATTAATTTATAAAAGTGAATTTAACCACAGTCAAAAATTTATTGTGACAAAATGAAATTGTTTTTTTTTTTTAACAAGCTAAAGAAAACGGGTGTCAGAAAATGTTACCAATCTCTCGACTGAAATAACAATAAACATAGTTGAGGCGTAAACTGGATTCCATTCTGGATAAACCTCTTTAAGAAAATTGTTCAAACCTGCAGGGTTTTTCTTATTAAGAGAGATATATGTAATTTATTATAAATTCTTTGTTTTTAATACAACCTGTTTTATGTTTGAAAATATATCATTCGTTATTTAAAGGATTTTTGGTTTCATATAGACACGGTTTTATAGAAATCTGGATTTAATGGATAGTTAGAAAAGTAAAATATCCGTTCCCACCAATTATTCAGTTGTACATTATTATATTAAAACATAAATAAATTTCGATGTTTCAAATAAAATATCATAGTAACATTTTTAAAAAATCATACAGTTGAATTCATATGTGTTATATATGTATTATCCATATAAAGTACCTTCAATAAATAAAATTTACACTTAATGTATATCTCAGGATATTACTTGTATTGAATAGTCATTTAACAATTTCACTACGCAGCCACTCTGTAAATAATGCATCTTTAAGACTGTTCCTCGAAACATAAAATACAGACTTGCAGCTTGAAAAAAATATATACATAATAAAATAATGTCGAATAAAATAAAATATAAACAGGCACATATGTAAGACACAAAGAGAAATATAATGCACGTGTATGTTATGCTAATAGACATGCACGATCGTCGTGTTTATTTCGCATCTCACGAACTGCAAGACGGTGTGTGCTCGGACACAATGCTGAGCCGAAACCACGACACTCCCCGCAAAACAATCATTTTGTGGCTATTAAACGGCTGAAACCACCTACGCACACCGCTTGTGGTTGGCTTGTATGCATGTTCACAGCATAACCGGGCAATAAAATCGACAATTGATAGTCATAAGTAATTTAAACATAATGAAAACTTGCTGTTACAATGTAACGCGCATAAGATTTTAAATTTATGTAGACGGTGCTGAAAGGCATCCATGCTGATAATGTGTGTATATTAAGAATCGAGTTTGATGTACATTTTTGTACGGAAAAATCAAGCACAGGAGACACCAAACATGGCCTTCCATTTCTTAGATGTTTCAGAAAAGGACAACGACTAAGTATGGTGCAAAAGAGACCAGTCCGATATAACGAGGATGACTTGTAAAAAGATTCGACATTAAAAACTTGAAATACTGACTTAAGACCTACGGAGAATAATTGATGATTGTATAATGTTTACACTTTTTACATGTAACACTTGGTATTATTACCACAAGGCCAGCCGAACAGTTACTGTCCTATTAAAAACGTTTATTTACATATTTCTACATTCTGTTCAATTATTTACTAAAAATCTATAATGCCAATCAATCTCAACTTATTTTCATTTGCTAGACTTGAATTCTAATTGTTTAATATCAATATTTCAATCAATATTTAAAAAAAAATAATATATAAGTAATTTTTATATTATATCTAAAAATTGTTGAACAAAATTTCTACTCAAATGATATATAAACATATAATTTCATACATAAACTTTACGTTTGCTGAATTTTCATTTTGCATTTAAATTATATTTCGTTTATAAATCAAATAAAATTGATTTCAGAGTTCGGTATGATATGTACGAAATGTTAAATTGAAATGCATTTTCACTGAACGCATTTGACGTTTTTATTAAAAGTCAGTCGCACGGTTCATAGTTTTTTTTCATGGATAATTATAATTTTGCAGTCAATAGATGTAATTTACGACTCACTGAGTGGAACTTTTAATTCGCATTCTGATTAAAATGCTAAAACGTTGTTAATAATAAACTGTAAATTGCGGTACAGTGTTTTTCATCAAGAAGCTCGAACAATTTTTAACAATACAGTCTCTGTCAATGATGCAGCAATACTAAATGTAAAGTTTTGAATAGTGAAGGCTTTTCAAATAGAATAGATTTTTTTTAATATTCGAGAAACTTTTTTTCAGCACACAGAAAAGTATACGTGTGAAAAAATCTATCCCGGATATAAAAGTTCCGCATTAAATCCATTTTGAGATAACATATTCTACCTTAATTTAATTCGTCAGCATATAATATGACTTGCGTCAATTGACAGCATACGTTAGTTAGTAGAGTTTACGTTTCGGTCCGTCACGATCAAATCATGATGAGCCCGAGTGGTATATGACAGCAGAAGACGTGATTGTCAAATGTATGACGCTAAATTATGATTGATGTTGGCCATTTCCTGCGACAGCACGGTATACGTTAAGCGGGGGCGGTACAGCTAGTGGCACTGCAACACGGTAGTCGCAACACATAAACACAATTTGTGTGTGTGTAACTGCGACATACGGACTGTTTTGAAATTCATGTTCATCACTGATGTGAAAATTAGAAATGGTTAAATTATCACTTGGTAGTCTACTCGTTGCTGCGTTCAAAAAAATATTTCGAATAAATTATGAAATTGTCTTTACAACGAAATTGTCAGCACACAGACATAAAATGCTTAAATGGAAAATAGTTTCTTATCCTGTGGTTATTTTTAAATTTAAGCAGAAACATTTTCAGCGAGACGATGTTTATATATTAAACAAGGGAATGTACTAATTTTTATATAAAATATACTGAACACAAGTAATATATTAAATATGAGAGTTTACAATAAATAAATCAGAAAACAAGCAGATAATATTTCATGATATTAGGAAGCGAAACGATAAGAATTTTGGGTTTTAATCCAAATTTTTTTTATAAAAGTTCTTAAATAAATAAAAAATATTTTTTATTCAAAAGTACTCTTTAAATTATGTCTTATAGATAAATAAAATAATATAGAAGCAAGAATTAGAAAGTAAGATTTATTTTTTTTTAAATTTAAATATAAATAAGTTATAGTTTTAATTCAATAGAATATAAGTACATATTGAGAGAAAGTCTTGAAAGTAAAGAGATGTTTTCTGCTTAAACTGTCTTTTGATATCTTAATTAGTTTGAAAGCATATACTGTTTAATATATTGAAGACATAAATACAACATTCTAGACAAAAAACTTGTATCTTTTATCTAATAAAACCAAATATTTAATCGTCGACATATTACAATAGGAAACATCATTCACATCCTTTAGACTTCTGAAACGTTTATAGCAGATGAATGCTTAGACAATTATCATATGATTACATGAAAGCACGAATGGTGATATCACTTGCACTTCGTCAGTGATAAATGAAAGAGAATGAGGTGAACCGATATCTTAAGTGAAAATGAAGATTTTTAGACAGAATCCTCACTCGAGAAGTGATTTGTGTGCTTCATAATAGTCATGATAAAAGTAGAGTGAATGACCAAGAAACATACCCTTATAATCTTAATTTTGTATCATTGGACTCACAACTGAACCCTAAATTAAAGAATCAACTATTCAATCTGCGTTTTCGAACAAAGGTATCTAACAAAACAAGATATAGCCACATCTTCAGGACACATCTTTTTACCATGACAGATATGACTGTCAGTCTACTATAATAACTTCAAAAAACATGGCCACTACATCGAAACATAGACTATTCAAACAGATTTTACTGTGATTTGTTTAGATTGAAGACTTAAAAAAATAGGCAGCCCTTATTTTAAACTTCCTTTCGTATTATTTAAATATTAAAAAATACATTTTTAAATTGAAAAATATTTTCTGTGATTAAACATTGAATTATTTAGTATCAAACATTTAATATTTCAGTATAAAATTAAAGTAAATATTTCACTAAACCCACTTACATTATTTAACTTGAATATCGTTTGGGTATACAGAGAAATATTTTATAACTATACTCTAAATCAAATTTGATTTGTATTTATAAAGAATTCAATCGGACTTAAAGAATATTCTATAAATACAAACAGCCAAACCTTTTATTTTTTTAGAATTAAATCACACCTTTAAATAAATAAATAAATTATATATATATATATATATATATATATATATATATACATAATTTATATGCCTGGATTCGAAATTTTACAATTTTAATAATAAAATAAATTAAGATAATTTTTAAATTACTTCAGTGGCAGTTGCATTATACATTATTGGACAGTTGTGTACATTTTATTTCGACTAATCTGATAATATATTTAATTGATTTGCCATAAATAGACACACAGTGTTCTGCGGAGTGCAAAAAATAATAATAAACTTTATTTACAAAATGTAAACACACATCCACGTTCTAAATTTATATATTTATTTTCGCAACAGTAATCTACAGAGGACTTGACATCTATGAACTGGAAACTGGCGAATAAAGCGAAGCAATGAGTTGGCCAGTAAGGCAATAAATTACTGCTAGATGTGGACACTCTACTCACGGGGTTAATAATCCTAACTGATTTATGTACAACTACGTATAAATAATGTCAGCGTAGCATGTTCATTTCACTAATCCGTGAAAGAAATCAAGCAGATGTTTGCACAGTATTAATTTTCTTTAATATATATGTACGCTTGTTACTGTTTAATCTGAAATTATGCACGGCGATGGTTTTCATAGTATTTTCACTGCAATGTCAAACATTTGACATCAAAATAACTCGTCGTTTCGTTCGTGTTTATAAATACACGAGCGATGTCAACACAACTGGTCAAAAAAGTATTTTTAATTTGAATGTATGCTTCATAAATTCCAATAATTAATGACTGTACACACACGAAGTCATATATAAACATACAAATAAATAAATATATGTACATGTATCTTTTTTATTTATTTAAATATCAACAAAGCATTACTCTGTCAAAGTCTTTTTTTTATTTTAATTTGAAAAGTTATAAAACTATTTAAAAGAAGTATAAATATTGAATTAATACTTTCCTGTAAGAAGAATTATTCAATTAAAATAAAAATCGACAGTCTATTTAAAATGAATGATGTACTTGAAAATTTAGAAATCAAATCCGAATTCATCTTTTGATTCAAACATAATTTGAATCAAAAGTTGAATTGATACTCTACAATGCAAAAAATATTAATTACTTTGATTAAAATCAACAAAAAAAACGGAAAATAATCAAATATCTAATTATTATTTGCATTATTCGAATTATGATCAGTAATTTTCAATAGCAACTATGAAATTTAAACAATTAAATTGAGAATAGGAAAGAATAAATCCTATGTTGATCGTTTGAGGAAACATGCTCTTTAATTAGAGAAAAAATATTAATGTGAATGTAATATGCTAGTTATTATAGTTTTTAATTACATATTTATTCTCTTATTGTATTATTCAAATTAAAAAATTACATCTTGACAGGAAATGTGTAATTCAATCCATTTCAAGAAATGATTACGGAAGAAAAAAACTGTGAATAATGAACGGAATAGTGAAATAAATTATTATTTAATTATTTATTTCGAATTAAATGCACCATACGTGTATAATTCGAGTTATAAATCAAACTTTCAAGAAGTTCATATTACAGTTAAGAAATGAAATAAAATGCAGCGCATAAAATACATTATGTACAAAACTTATTTGAAAATAGTTTGCCTCGTATATTTTATTGTTAATTACAGACGGTTCTACAGCCATAAAGCGCACAAATCATTTCTGGTTGGCTAAGTTTTGCGCGATGCACATTATGAGCGAAAAGTAGTGACAAAGTAATGCTATTTCGCAACTTGCAGATATCATAAGTCGCGGAAAGCATCAACGACTTCCGAATAAGACCCGACCGAAAGTATTCATTGCAGCCGGATGTAGTTACACTCACAGCCAACAAGAACATATAATTCTTTGTGGTTTTCTTAAAAGTTTTGGCGAACGCAACTTAAATATCGGATATAAGAAAGACAGATTTACGACACATGTTTAAGTTTACATATGTTGTTTCTTTTTGGCATTGTTTCAGTCGGTATTATCTTGTATCAAGAATGGACCATTAAATATAAAGATATTCTTCTCTCATTAGATGCACACAATTTCATAGATCACATAAACACAAAGGACTACTATGCTCTGGCCTCATTTTTCTTTCGAAAACAGTACGTATAATCATTCAAATAACTGCGCTTCCTTACATTTTATTATACGACTTTATCTTTTCTAAACTGTTACTATCATAACTTTGCCAAATTAATTGGAATAAGTCGACTTGTTAAATCATAAACTGATTTTAAACTAATAAAGTAAGTAGCAAACGAATTCAATTCAGTCTTATGTATATTTTTAAATCTCTATCAAAAAAAATAAATATAAATTATCAACTGAATCACTTTCTAAATTTATTTTCAATATAACTCATACGTATTTCACGAAACGCGAAGATACTTTTACATTATTTATTAAACAACGGTTAAGTACGACCGACGAGAAACACGAAAAACATAAAAGAACACAATCTATACATCATCTTTGTATGTTTGTCCATATATCATTCTCATCCCCGTCGTTCTGCAGAAGTGTTGTCCGCAGATGGTAACGTAGTGGTCATGTAAGGTGAAAGAACAGGTCAAAGGTGAAAAATCTTGTACAACGTGTCCCTTGTGTAAAGACCGCATTGCCATCGAGCGCGAAAATCAATTACTCACTCACATCATCTGTGAGATGATATTTGTGCCAACATCAATAGTCATTTGTTGCGAGACTATCTTAAGACAACATGTTTATTTGTTTATAGACATCAAAAGGTGCACGACGTGACAGTTGTCGAAAGGAAATTATTGATATATTTATTTTATAAATATTTTTAACATATATATATATATATATATATATATATATATATATATATATATACAATATTATGATTCCATTACAATTATTTAATTGAATAAATACGAAATGTTGGAATCTTTTGCACTGAAATTGAAAATACGGAAACGTAATTTCCGTCTGTTATTAATAAATAATCAAATAAGTAACTCGACACTTTACACACGTATATTTTTAATACTCTAGTCTCATTTCCATGAAATAAACGATGGTTTATTTCGAATTGAGAACACGGAGGTTTTCTTATAAATATTTAAAACACAATTTTATATAATTATACAGGCAGTTACAAATGAAACGTGATATTAATTTTAATATGTTTAATATGTGTGAAATAGTATGCTTTTTAAAATATACATTTCAATGTATCAATTTGAATTTTGATTTTATATAAATACAAATGAAAATTGTCACCAATAGTATATTATTAAAAAACAATTCAAACACTGAAACCGACATTTTGTAAAATATTATTAAAAAATGTAAATGCTACTTGTAGTTTTACGAATTATCCTTGAAGAAAATTTAACATTAGCTATACATCATATAAGATCTACAATAAAAAAATATTTTAAAACAGAGCAGGAATATAGTTTTAAAATTGATGCTCTAGTCTTATGTCCGAATCATTATCACTTGAACACGATTTTCATATAAATTATTCAAAGATTATCTTTAATATAAACACTTATTCTAAATATCACTGAATCATCAAATATCTGAAAATATTCATACACAATCCGAGATAAATCCGTAACTGTTACGATTAACTTAACTAAACGTTTAATTAAAGTTTCCACATATATTCTTTTCTGCACAACGAAAGTACCAAATTCCATTTCTCTCATAAATCGTCAAGTCTGGATTACGATATTATATCACTGTTATTACTCAAGGTCCCTAGTCTGAAATTAATGTGTAAACTTTCTTACATGTTGCTTTTTACGATAATGGTTGGCATTAATCGGATACGACATAATTAGGGACGATACCTTAGCCATAAACAGGGGTGAAACTTTATTAATCTTCTTTATTAGAAAAAGACACTTAGACGTACGACGTAACACTTTAATGAAAAATAGGAATGTATGATAATGAATGACGTGTAAGTTATTCTCTTTATAAAAATTAAAAACGCTGAAGATTTGAATTTAATAATATCTTTAGCAGATAAAGACAACATTAAGGATTTGTTTTAAATAGAGATTTTCTGTTAAAATTGTGTACGAATAGTCTAAAGGACAAGTATAATGGAATGCACTTCAATTTGTCTTGATAAGTAATTATATATATATATATATATATATATATATATGTAATTACTTTTCTCATAAATATTATTACAACAATAAACACTTATTACTAAAAGACTAATAGATTTAATTGCAAATTGATAACAGTTGAGTATCAGTACATGTTAGTGCATTATAAACGTGCCACATATTTAAATGATAAATGATAAAAAATAATCACTGAATTGTTCTACAAAGAAAACCATATTCAATAACTACACTGTATAAAATGAATATTAATTAAAACTCAATGTCATTTTGTCAGAATGGACAAATAGATATCTTTAAAAACGCTCTAGAATCTTGGAATGAACAAATTGTTAGAATACCGTGCTATATAACTTTTCAGTGATACCTCAGAAGTAAATTACTATGAGAGATATAATCGTTCATGCACATTTCTATGTCAGAAATTATTACACCTATTAATTAATGAATGGACTGAAATTCGCTGCGAAAACCGAAAATCATGTTATGTGTAATGAAGATTTTACAAGGAACAATGTCTTGAATTATTAAAAATATATATTATAAAAGAACAAGATAATATTACACAATAGAAGAAACTGAAAAATCAAACCAGATATTCGTTCAAAACGGAAAAAAATACTGCGAAAGAAAAATGCAATAAACAAACCAATAGTGTTTATCATTAAAGATCTTTCAAAGCTTTCCAAGTGGTTAAAATATCTATAAAGTCCATCGTCCACTATCAGTGATGGATTAGTTAGAAGTCTGATATAATGTCGTGACTGAGCTATAATTGTATAAAAAATAGGTTAAAATATCGACCAAAATTTATCAAAAAGATGTTTTAGAGCCGACAGTAAAGTATTTATCCCTATTCGATTATGTAATGAACTAATTGGATTCTATGTCTGAGCATGAAGCAAAAAGAATACAATAATTGTTTTGAAAAACATAGCAAATTATAATCGACTTCGACATCGATTGCACTATAAAACACAAATATTGTATCTTTAAAACGATCTGTTATTGAAATAATGTCCAAATTTCCAATGTACAATGTTCGTGGCATGATAGATGGACTATCCAATAGTTTAAAAACGTGTGTGAAAGCTGATAACCATTTTCAATAAATATTTGATTTGTTTAACTCTAGATACCATTTAATAAATGGTAAAAAAATAGAATTTTTATTTATTCAGCATGTTGTGTTTGTAATAATACTTTATTTTAATATTTAGCAAGATTTTTTTAATAGAAATCACACACTTTGGTAAACATACAAAACTTATTTGCATTAATAAAATAAATTTTTATTGCTAAACTAAATATTAGAAGAGAAATATTTTATGTAGTACAACGATTGTAATTTTTATAAACGGACAGAGTATATGATTGTACGCCTGCCGTACAGGTAGCCAAACGTACTTCTGTGAAATTGATTACTGTTTAAATAGGCATCACAATGTATATACAATTATCGACAATCCGTCCATATATCGTGTCGAACGGGTCATCGTGTACGATGGTACCGTCGTCGGGGTGACCACCCCCTAGTTCACATGTCGGTATGTTGAAAGTCACGGTCGTATTAACACGGGAGCACTTGTCATCGGACTGACAATCAACACCATAACTGGCCGTACATTAATTTGGGTCGCGCGGCGTGACAGGCGAGCGTGACAACGCGCGTGACAGGTCGTCACGACGTATAATATTTCGTTCACAAAACAATGACATTTATCATGGCGGACTGAGTTTTGGACAGCTTGGCAGTAGATAATTGATCATGGCTGATGTGCTCGGCTCGCCTGCGAATGTATACATACGACGACGTCCGTATCAATTTGAACGCGAGGACATAAGGAAGAAGAAGACCGCGTCGACGGCGTCGCTTGCGCTTTCCGTCCGTCGTCGCATGATTCGATCGTAGAAGTTTTTTTTTATGTTGTTTTTCTGTTTTCGTTATTGTTCATACGCTCGTGTCACAGTTGTATAATGGAACGTGGGCCAAATTTAGCGCAGAAATGATGTCCGGACTGTATCAATGTCATAATACTGGCTGTTATTAGTTATGAAATTTTCACGATAATGAGTTTGGATTGTTTCAGTACAGGGACGTCTTTATGATTATTTTGTCACAACAAAACGTTAACAAGAACGTTCATATTTTCTAAATACAATCATACCTTTATATATTTATATAAATTTGAGCGATTATTACAATTAATTAAAATTATATGCTTTTTTATACTTGCAATTTCACTGATACGTTGTTCTGTCGATTTTCATCCTTTTAGAGAAGCTGTCCGTTCTTCATTACTAATTTCGATACGAGCACCATCCTCGGGAAGATATTAAAGACTCCAGCAGAGTATTATAGTGTAGAGTTTTCAAAACCTACCTGGGGATAGCACTCGAAACAAAACTAACAGTGGAGAGCAGATAACTAGTCCAAAAACAAGTACTACAATTCACATTTTCAAATCCGATTATAAAAAATACTTTACAGTAAATAAGTGATTAGTTACTTTATAAACTACTCATTTAATAACTAATAATTATTTGTGTTAATTATATGAGACATAAATCTAGTATCAATAAAAATTTTCGAAATAAACACAAAATATTCTTTCTTTCTAATCATATTATACATTTAATAAATGTACTATTCGTGTTTCAGAATAAACTTGTACAAATATGTCGAGATGAAAATAATACTAATTTTCAAATCAAAATATTTAAATGCAACCTAAATTCTTCGCTACAATTCGATAATTTAGAGTGAAAATAACTATTAAATAGATCTTCTATACACACACATATACATACTTATATAAATATATATATATATATATATATATATATATATATATATATATATCCTACAACTGTTAACAACATTAAAACATAATTCGTTATAATAATAGTAATTATATTGTTTAACCGCATGTTAAAATCGACTTTTACATTCGCACGTTACATTATTTCACATGATTTATTTCAATTCGCTCTATTGATACATGACGTTTTCCTGATTGAACCCCGTGGACTTTCACTTAATATCATACGTTTGACAGTTGAGTCTGATGTCTACTTTTGACATACGTTCACTTCAACACGAAACATTTGTTGTTTATAATTATCGTGTCCGCAAACATTTACCCACTTGTATTATCAAAGTCATGTATGGTTTGTACATAGTTATTTACATAATAGTTAATATTTTTTTTAACAAAAATAAACGTTGTACATCTATACTTTTCACGTCGTTTTTTTTTTGTATTTGATATAATATACATCTGTCGCTTTAATAAAACGTAAAAAAAATCAGTTTTATAAAGAAATATATATAATAAAAGCTTTTTTATGATTTTTTTTTGTAAAATTGTAATATTTGAAATTAAAAAAATAAGTTTAATAAAGATTAGATTAGGTGAAAACTTGATAATATAGGATTTGGTAGCCAGGTGTTTTTCGAACAGTAGACTTTTAGCATTTTACTTTTCAAATGTATTTATAACGTTATCTTTATTTTTTGTTATAAAAAAAAACAATTCATTAAACATGAATATAATTTTAAATTATATTCATTCGGAATGAAAAAAGCGTAGCAAACTTTATCAAGGCAACTTTATAAAGATTCGTATTTCTTTACCCACACATCAACCCACTGGACTGTAAATTATGGTCATTTTAGAAGACATTATCTGGACTAGAAAACATAAACATTGACTCTAAAGAAATAATCTTGGTGAATTATTTATTATGATATATTTATTATTGATTATAAAGTAATTCAATGGATTCAAGCATACCTCCTTCACGATAGAATTCAAAGAGTAAAAATAGAAAATATACTGTTAAATAAAATTTCAGTCTGTTAACAGCATCTCAGAATTGTATAAATGGTTGTCTCGTATTTATCTAAATCGAAATAAATCAAAAATTTTTCTTTTTATGATGCCCACATCTCATTTAGATTAGACGGTGTAAAATGGTATATAACTGAATCCATCGAATAGTATTTGTATAAAATTATTTTTTTATGAACTTCTATATAATCTAATTGTACTTTATTGAAAGCTTTTTATTATTTATTAGCTTAATATTAGATTAAAAATATTTAATTTGTAAACATGTATTTATATCCGAAATAAAACGATTGCTACAAATTCTAGTTTGTTTTTTCTCTTTTTTGTTGTTGTTTATATTTGCCATTTCTTTGTTTATTTCTGATCTGAGTAAATTAGAAAAGCTATCTAGTTGTCGAATGAATGGTGTTAAGACTGTAATGTAAATCGTGCCACGAAAAACAATCCGATCGAAATTTCGATGCTTTCCTAATTAAGTTCGCCGGAAATCTCGTGCAGAAAATAAGAAATCCCGACCTGTGCGGTTCTCGTGTCTGCGACGTGAGCGAAGCAGACACATGACAGACGGTCTGGTATCGCGGGGCTCGAGCAGCGTACGTACGGCTCACTGCACTGACATTGGCACTAACTTGCTATGACTGCATGTCAGACATCCCATACTGTGACATGATCACATTAGTTCACCGTCGACGCCTTAAATTCTATCCAACATGAGATGTCTGTAATCCACGACTCAGCAGCTTTGTCAAACTTTATAATTGTCCATCAAAGAAAACGTGGAGCGCCCGCGCTACAACTTCGAATATCGTATTATTATTTCTGGCGTCTGCTGACATCTCATATTATGTACGTGTGGCGACACATTGGCAAATTCATGAGAAAATATATTACTTGTCACACAAAAACATATTTTAATCATCGTGGAACTTGTTCCAATGTCACTTGTGTTGTGTTCAATTTTCGACGTTCTTTAATGAGGTGAAATCATAAACGTGTCATTGTAAAGTTTAACATTATTAACTAATATTCCTGTTTGCGTTCCTCGATTACAATTATATATATATATATATATATATATATATATATATATATATATATATGCGTACCTAAACACATTTTTTAAATCAGTCTACTTAAAAACAAAGTAATCAAATACAAAACTTCAAATTACATACTGTTTAATTATGAACTTATTTAAAGATCAAATATTTAAATTATATGCATTTTAATTATGTGCATTTGAGATAATTTTAAGTATATGAAGATCAGTATAAAAGTTAACTGGAGTAGATAAACTACTTTTTAGTATAAAATTATACACTACACAACGAACTTCAATGAAGACAAATAACAACCAAAACAATAATTATATCAGATGAAATTCATATTAAGCTAAATGATCATATAAAGATTCAGAATTATAGAAATAGAAATCTCAAATATTTTTACTTTCATATCTTTTCACTTAAAAAATGATATGATCCGATGTGGTTTGACGATTGGAGCAATCGTTAGGATTTATTTTGTTGAAAATGAGAGAAGAAATTTATTACAGTAAATTGCGAACGTTTCAGGTCAACAATCGATTAATTTTTGGCGCTAGTTTGAAATGATTAAGCCTGCAGAATATGTAATTCCAACAGGAATAGTTGCACGTGCACAAGAAAGCTTCTTGAAATAAATATTTTAGATATATGTATAACAAATTAGAAAACTTTATTTTTTTAAAACAATTATATATATGTTACTTGTAAAATATTTATTATTAATACACTAACAAATTATATTACCTAGAGAAATAAATGTGTTCAGAATTGAGCTTTTATATTAATCAACTTTTGAATTGATATACAAGTTAAACATATACATATACATACATATATATATATATATATATATATATATATATATATATATATATATGTAAGCCTGTGTGTGTATGTAATGTATGTGAATATATTTGTTCATTCGAGCGTTAATAGTAAAATTTATTTTTAATATCCGTTATCCTCCATCACAAACAACGGTCATAAACGATCAAACAACCAATCAATCTTTGCACGTCACGAAATGGATGCACATGACATTTGAATTGAGCTGCAAACCAGAGGCATATAAATAAATGAAATATTGAAAATTGTTGAACGGCTGCACACGAATACGTGAAAATAAATATATAAGCACACACACACACACACACTGAAACTATCGGTGGCGGAAATTAATGTATAGTCATCAACAGAGCAATGCGAGCGCAACAAACTATTTACAGTAAACATATTGAATATTTGATGAACGTGCTTGAGAGCGGTATGTGAAAAATATAAGTAACAGGTCAATTATTTTTCTTCCGGAAAGAGGATCATGTTGTCAACGTGCCGTGATGAGAGATGGGTTATTTGTGATGTTTGAACAGAACCGGCTCGAAAAATGGCTTGTATGTTACGATACACTTGTCAAATTATGATACACTTATTTTGGAAGAAGTTAAGACAGAAGACAGTTTTTTTTAATTTTATCGGTGTGAGTAAAAACAGAAAATTTTTATTGCATAAAGATTTTCAAGATTAGAGATATATAGAATTTGTTTCAAAATTTTCAAGTATATGTCCATTTAATTCTATCATAACAAATGGAAAATCGGTAGTTTTATTTCTAATAAATAGAGTTCATTCTAAACTTGTGGGCTTATCATTTTGATTTTATTAAATTTAAATGAATTTTTCACTCCACCATAGAACAGAATTTTTGATGATTAGATTAATGAGATGTGTTTGTATATATCATTCTGAGAATGTAGCATCATCGAAATGCGCTTAAACAATAATCCAAAATGATTAGCAATAAAACAGAGGAGTGAATTTATCTGTGAAAAGGAATTTAGCAATAGTGTAAAAAATTAAAGAAATCTGCATACTTTTTAAAGGTAAACATTTGTTTAAAGAAAAATGTCTTTAACAAGTATAGAATAGTCATATTTTTTTTATTCAGAATTAACAGATTAATAGATCTTATAAATTTGAAAAATAAAGGAAGATAAAATATAATCGTGAATGTTATTGAAATTAAATAGGATTTTGGATGACAGGATTAATGTATTTATTGTATATATCAGATCTACTCAGTTTAATTATTTTAAAAAAAATAGTTGGCAGTTTAAAATATAATCATTTTATAAATGAAAGTATGTTAGAAAATATTTAAGTACAGATATGTAAATGTCGTTTCAGAATTAGTTCCCACACTTTGAAATCGCACGCACCTACCCTGTCCGAAAGACAAAACGAAGAGCGTCACTGAGTAATTGGTCGGAGAACTGTCATGTGAACGGTGACGGTACGCCGTTGTGCGGACTAGCTATGAGTATATACGAGGGGTCGGGCGTTCGATATTGTGGTATGAACGTCTGGGGTGGATGACGGCAGTCGAGTGATGGATGGCCGCGGCGACACTGATCCCGTACACGTGACTTAGCATCCACCCCGAGGATTTTGCGCGCCTCGTTATGGGATCTGTCATAACAGCTGATGTATCGTCGGTGACGGAAGAAACAACACTTCGTTAAAATATTAAATACTATTTCCATATTATCATATATCCACGTCAGCTTCAATATGCAGTGCGAGCACGAAACTGGTATTAAGATCGATGCCGTGCATTTTAAAAGAATGTTAATGGTAATGTTATCAACGGATACTTTTTTTAACTTTCAAACATTACGTGTTTATTACTTGATACTTTCTTATCTGAATTTTAAAGAAAAACAGATAATCTTAATAAAATATGAAAGTGCATTACAGTGCTGAACACCAACCTTTTTTTTAAAAAAAATAACAATATTTCGTTGTCTTCAACAAATACATGTCTAGTTTCATTAAAACTTTCATTTTCAAATTATTATTTACAAAAAAAGATTCTATAGATTAAAGATCTAAGAGTTTATTTGAAACGTCTATAGTATTTTTTTCAAATTAATAATTTTTTTTGTATAGATTTTCTAAAGAACACGTTCTGATTAAAATTTTCAATTTAATTTCTTTAAGTGATTAAAACTGTTTTAATAATTATTACTAACGGTGTATAAGTAATAATATTTTGATGTTCTATAAAAGAATTAAAGATAAAATTTGCATTTTCATAAACGAATTTCTTTCCCATCCCACAAACAAACAAAAATTCTAGTTTTATAGATCATTATTGATTATTTTGGATTGTTGATATGCGTGTTTCGATGGCGATGGTCATCTTCAGAGCGCCAGGATGGAGAAAAAAAATTATTATCAAAATGTACTTATTATATGTATAGATATTTCTGTACCTTTGCCCTCTCAGTGCTATATAAATGCGCATAAATAAAAGTATAAATGAACAATAATGATTTATTAAACATTTTTAATCAGAAAAAAATCTGACTTATGGGTTGCAAAAATAATTCATTTCTGAAAGTGAATTTATCTAGTGTTAGAGAAATGTATTGTGGCGAATTTTCCTATTTATTTAAATTATATTTTTTTCAACCTTATCATTTTTAAGCACTTTTATTTGGTTTCTGGTAAAACCTTTTAAAACAGCAAGTTTTTATTTATACGAAATAAGTTATATGAATTAGGTTTAACTCGGAAGATTTATGGTTCATTAATATATCATTTATTTAATTTATTATATGTATAAATATATAAAATAATTAAATCGATTTATAAAGTTAATAAAAAGTATATATTTTATTCAAAAACTATCTCACTAACAACAAATTCACTACTGTCTTAATAATATCATAACATAATAGTATTCATTTCAAACAATACGAGTCTATTTCAATTTTAAAATCACATTTAAACTAGTAACAAAGATTTATGATACAGAAAATGATACGCCAACGTTAACATCATTCTATTAGATTTTGTATATTCAGAAGTACGTAAAATGACTGCCTGTCCATTTTTCGTCTCCTGTTTATTTTAAGGGATGGTGAAATAACGACTGTTTTATAGCAGTTGAGATGCAACGGACGTTGAGATGTATTCGTGAATGTGAAATTTATTACACCCTAAAAGGCTAATGGAAATTTATGTATTTTTTTGTGAGTGAACGCATAAATCACTCATTTTTTATTTATTGTAGTCACGGTAATACGAAAAGAACACCGTTAATTTTAGATAAAATGTTACTTTATTACAATATGCATATGGTTATATATATATATATATATATATGTGTGTGTGTGTGTATATATGTTGTTTAAAATAATGACAGTCTAAAGTCAATACGAGAGACTGTTGATATCTCATAAATTCAAACGAAAACATACAGTAGTTATCGTGTTTCATTAGGAATTGTCTTGTATGTTTAACAAGTTTCAATCTCGCCAGTGTTCTAAGACAAAGCTAATAACACTGAATAAATATACACACTCGTGAATATCGAATCATAATTGTAAACAATGGCGTGTGTAAATCGAAACTAAAAATAAAATCCAACCGTATGAAGTAATAAAGAACACGGTTCGAACTGAATGTATTTGAAATTGATGCTCGTTTGGAGCAATTTTATTGCTGTAATATTATCTTAACGAATCTAATGAATTCTACAGAACGAAATAAAAATTACAGATGGAACGTTTAATGAATTTCAATGTCAAAATACGAGTTACAGATTGTAATAAAATTAAATGTTAAAAAGGTAATAGAATACTGTATATAAAATCGTAAGGATTATTTACATTAAAACACGATTTTGGTGCAAGCGTGAATATATCCTCGTGTGTGTGTGTGTATATGTGTCTTGTCAAAGTCTCTCTACAGCGAACATAAAATCTGTTTTTAACGCTTTGAAGTTGTTTGTCAACTTTATATATATATATATATATATATATATATATATATATATATATATATATATATGTATATAAATAGTATGTATGTATACGGATATATAAGAAAGCTGTCACACATTATTAAAATTTAAAGTTAATATATAACTGAAATTATTTAAAATTCAATTCGTATCACTTTTATATTTTCACTGAATACGTTTAAAACATAATTTATTGTTAATTTAAAGCGGAATTGAATGTTAAATGGATATTTAATGATTTTTCATTTACATTAAAATATATTTTATATATTTTTATTATTGCCTGTGACTACAACGTCACCTTATGTATACTTTTTTGTAAACACACATGCACACACGTACATTCATACAGAATACCTGTGTAATTATTTAAATACAGGTTATTAATTTTATATGATAATGTTGTTATATATTTTTGAAAGATATGCCTGTCAAAATAAGTTCGTATGTATAAATTATTATATAACATTATTGAGACTGAAACGTATTAAATGTTAAGGTCAGTATCTATTTTTTATTGACTTGCATTTTTTTACTAGATACTATATTAAGAAACTTATTGCCTTAAACACATATTTTGAAAACTTGTCATTGCTGTGTATTTATTTAAATACATGCTAATAACTTTATTTGATAGTTGACTTGGTGGTCTTGGTCCTAGTGAATCACTTGAGTATTTATTTGTTACAACTGACTTAGAATCTTGAATCATCCTCAAGTGGCTTGTTTATAAAATAGACCAATATGAAAACCAAAAACCGAGATTATTATTTAAATACCAATGGAATCATAGGTATAAGAACAGATAATCATAACTTTATTTGATAATATAGGCCAGTGAGAGGATGCATTTGTTCATTAGACAATATTGGTAGAAAAACATTTATATATTTTCTGTACATATATAATCTATTCAAAGACTGTAATGAAATCAGTTTCCCAGACATGTCTCGATGTACACAACCGACATCAATGCAGACAGACATAATGTCATGTTTTCATTTCTCGGACGTTTTTTCTCTGTCGTGTAAGTTTCTATTAAAACAATACAAATTAATTTACGTAGTCAATAACAGCAACCTTAATTGTGGATGTAGCATGTTCAGTGTCTAAATATACACGGGTTCGCCCACGCAACGGGCCGTGACGAGTCATTACCTGCCTCATTAGGCTATGCCCCGCTGTCACTTGTAACAGACGTTCTACGCAGGGTTATGTCTTTCGAGAACTAATTCGAATGCATATCCGACACTAAATGTCAATGCGACTATAAAATCTAGACTTTTCTAGTAACCAGATGGGAACCGAGTGTGTTTGTTAATAGATTTGTATCTCTCGTTGATGCTATTTTACTGCTATATTTAAACTAATTTATTCGTGAGAATCGTTTCGTTGGCATTTAATGCTTACTTACGACCATACAATTTGTTTCGTTCAATCAGATATCGCATACAAGTTGATCTTATATATATATATATATATATATATATATATATATATATATATATATATATATATATATTTATCTTTAAATATTTTATCCATTTGTTATTCGAAATAATATAAATTGTTTAAAATACATTTTTAATCCGTCATTAATTCAGGATGAACGTCTATATATTCCACCACAAATTTTAACCTGATTTAGAAATAATATATTTGTTTAATACAGAAGGTACGTTCTGACAAGATACCATCCTTAATCTTGAAATGATTAACAAACAGTATAATTAATGGTTAAGTTAGACAGTACATTACAAAGTACAGAATTACAAATTATAGAGTAAAAATTTTTAAAAATATAATCAGAAAATACGATTAGATGTTAAAAAAAAATGTTAATCAGATAAATCGATAAAAAACTAAAAGATAAGTTTAAATGGTTATAAATTGCGATTAAAAAATGTTTGTATTAGTGAAAAAATGTTTCTAGTTTTTCTTTTACTGATGCCTTTATATATATATATATATACATACATAACTGTTCTCCAGAAATGTTTAATGAACGCGTAAAGTCTTTAGTGATCTCATAAGTAACAGTGACATTTAAACAAAATAAGAGCGAGCGTGTAAACTAAAATATAAATATCATATAAAGAGTGAAACACGAGATCCACCTCCAAACGCACAATCTATTTCGAGCGCGTTGGCTCGCAAACAAACACGTACGACCAGCCGTAGAATTATATCAACAACATAAATATAAAAGCGGCCATTACTTCCAGCAATAAGAAACAAAATTAATTAACAGATAAAGCGATTCTGTTTTTTATTACGTCATAACATTGCATGTTCCGTCTTCCCAGTTAATACCTGTCATTGCACGACCATAAAGCGAGCACTATATTTCCTACGGGGTCTTCTTTATATTCTCTTAACTGGCTCGTATTTTGTATCTTGTCCCATTCCGGTGCACTTAATGCCCCCAAGGAGTCAAGGGGAGATGTTATTGCAGGCCCATTAATGTAATTCATTGTCTTTTGGTGGATGAGATGGTGCCGAGTTGTAGCAATAAATGCCGTCGGATCGGCTTGTGAATATGCTAATGCCCAAAGCGAGTGTTTTCGTTTGGCCTCAGTGGCGGGGATTGTCGACACGGATGTCTTAAGAAGACCGCTGATGTACGATTACTTTTCTGTACGTTTTGGATCTCCCTCGGTTCATATTGACAATTATAACACTTAATAGGCTGGCACTGTTTTCATTAAAAGAAATCACAGCGCAATCGTTACACCAGGTTTGTTAATGCTTTATAACACTGATCTTCAATGAAGTCTGAAACTTTTCAAAACTCACAGTTTCGTACTTTGTCAGTCATAGTAAAATATCTTCTTCTTTTTAAATTTGTCAATTAAAACGGTTATTTAGGAACACGTACATATACATACATTTATTCAATCCACTTTTTATTTAAATTATTTAGCATTCGGATAGCTCAATATTTATTTATAAATTTGCTGAAATTGACAAATGTCTGATTTAACCGGAAGAAATATATACACATTTATTTCAATTTCTATTTTTTAAGAAACTCCTAATAATATTTTTTAAATATAATAACTTACTAACTCTCTGATATTATATTCTTTTTTTCCCAAGTCTATCTATTTACACAAATGCTATTTTAATATTACTTTATAATACTTCAAACAGTTTACCTTACTGGATTTATATAACTAAAAGAATTTTGTATTGTTTATATTTATTTGATACTAAATTGCATATATTTTAATAATTAATCTCCAAAAATAGAAAGACTACAAGGACAACAAAAGCTATGATTACAGTTTTAAGTTTTTTTCTTTACTACATTGAAAAGTGATTCAATAATAAATAGGCAAGATAAAAAAATGAATAATCATTAAAAAATTTAAACTGAAATTTAAATTCGCAGCCAGATGTTCAAATAACTGATTATACATTTCAGTAAATAACGAACATACGTTCCTAAAATGTAAATAAAATAAAATATCAAGTAAGAATAAACTTTAAAACTTTAAAAGCTCATTAAAACATGTGTACGCATAGTTATTTGTAGATTAATACTGTAGAAAACTATTTCGATTTTGGGAGCGTTTCTTTTTAGGATTGAGTTCGTATCGTGCGTCCGTACGAACTTCTGTGCACACCACTGAACACACCAATTCCATAAATTCAAAAAGAAGTCGAGAATTGTATATATCGTTTCGTTTCCACACACCGGCCCGCCCCCTGTAATAATACTGACGACAATTGACGATCTTGTAATGATCGCACCACGCGAGAAAATTGTTGTAACATGAAACTACAGTGACGGTTTTCAGTCGTATCTCTTGCTTAGTTCCAATGTATGTCAGTCTGTACGTATGTATGGGTCGTGTTACTAGATATACATTTAGATACGCCTTTAATGACACTTGCTGGTATTGTACCTGTGTATATGCAACGAACGTTGTTACAAGATATAAATTTCACATGCGATATCCCCTTAGCACCTTCATATACAATGTATACGATCGTTAACTTTATACTGTACAATTATGCATTTACATATAAATATATTATTAATTTCTGAACGATACTTCTGAACGACTGGATGTAAGTACGTTTTAAACGAACGAGCGAACAAATCAGGACTAATTAATGAATGTACCTTAAACAATCTATCAATTGAACATATTGTAATACAGAACCATAGCCAAATGAAATATACGAATTTACATATCTATTTTTATACCATTATCTATCTATCTATCTACCTACCTATCTATCTATCTATCTATACATACATATATATATATATATATATATATATATATATATATATATATATATATATATGAAAAGGATTTTAAAAAGAAAGATAAATTCTCTTCAAAATTTAAAACAGTTTTAAAGTAATTAAAGAAAGAATAATAATAAATCATAAAAGACATGTTAAAACATAAGTAACCCTTCAGTTATAAATGACATATTTGAAATAAATGTATTTGTGAAACGTATCTCTTTAAATTATGTTTTTTAATAGTCCTTAAACATTATTTATGTTTAAGATGAATATGCATACATACATACATACATACATATATATATATATATATATATACATAATGCAAATATTTTATAAGGAATCGATTGGTTAAAGTAATAAATTGAGTCGTTATAATATTATAACAAATGTTTCTCCAAGTTTTCCACATTTCTACACGAATAAATGTTCATTCGCATTATCTTAAATCTGTCGAATACAAATACTGTGTCTTAACGAAAAAATATCTATTAAAACGGAATACAAGAGTGTCAGCTTTTTGTGTTTCGTTCGGGCAATAAAAGTTCTCGAACAAAAAAAAGGATAAAAACATAAGAAAATACGTAATGGCTGGTATTACCAGCGATATTAGTGCTTCGCTTAGCCTAGCAAACGTATTGTGCGAGAACATAGCGTGGAGCATTCAGCGACGCAATGACAGTGTCGCCAGTGGGTTGATAAAAGCGGCAACTCCTCGCTGCCACCGGATATTACCGCTCGTTTGTCTTGGCAGCATGTTGGGCGCAATATCGCGCCCACTGATTGTGGCGGGACTTAAATCCGAAACTCGGCCGATTTGTCATGCGGAGCGGCCGCTCCGAGCGGGCACACTTCCGGCAACCGGAGCCGCCTCAGGAAGTCTTGAGATGGCGCGCACAGATCCCGACCTCCGGAACACGAAAACTTACACTATCTGACGGCTTCTCTCCACGCGCTCCTGGTACACCGCCGTTTGTAGCAACGCCAGTAATAGTTGTTACACACCACTGTCGTTTTAATCTGCATGGTTCTAGTGTCGAACTAATACGTACAGCATAGGACACATGGCAGCAGATTATTGTCTTAACGGGGACGATAGATTTTTCAAGTAATTTTATTATCACGTCTCGAGATAATTTTAACGGATCGAATAATTCGAACATCATGTAGTTTTTAACCAATACGTATTTTATTTTCGAGACATTTTTCTTATTTATTCTCTAATCATTCAGTTAATTAATATATTAAATCAAAATGTACTACACTGCAATTACCATTATTTTGTTTTGAAAAATTAGTAAAAATTTACAATGTATTTGAAAAACTAAAAAAGAATTATTTGCATAAATTTATTCTAAAAATTAACAATACTTTTATTCTATTACCGATATAATATATAAAGTGATTCGAATATACAAATCCTTAAAAAAATCAATATCAAAATATACTGATTAATTAAATCATCGACATTAATTTCATTGCAAGCAGAATAGTGACACTCATCATTTGTTAAAAATTAAAATGGATCTGATGGTTGCATGATGATTCGTTAAAGTACCAGTTATAAAATATTATAGATTCATAGCCGGTGCTCCGAATCTCGAATAGTAATTTTTGACAGTCATCGAGTTAGTTAAACTGAATGAAATTTCTAAAATATGATTTTCAACGTACAACTGGTCGAAATATACCCTTCGTAATTAACGATTTCGTTAACATGGAAATCATTATTCTGAACCTTTATAAACTACGATCATGTAGTAGTAGTAGTAGTGAGGGTGCGTCACAAACGTATACATTAAAATAATAGTGGCGATAAGTGACGAAGGCACATGAACAATGAAAATTGAATTGTATTGTCAGTGCGTTCGCATTTTCTTGAAAAACAGTATGGCCACGTCCTACAAACAGTGACATCGCCTATGCACGACATTACAAATAATCACACAGCGATATCCCCGAATATTACCGCCCGTACACTGCCTTATCATCTCAGTTTAAATTACTCTTTATGTGTTAAATACACTGCTTCGCTATTTTAAAATTAGAAATGGTTGTTTAACCAAGAGAAGTTATGACACATTTTTATATTATCTTGCCGAGGGTAAACCTATTACACTTAAATTTTAAAACAGTCGCATTTTCTCGTCGCTATCTCGCCTATTATATCGGCGGAACGACGTAGCAAACATTGCGGCATCTCTACTTTTGCTGTGCGGAAACTGATGACACAGTAACTTCTTATCTTAATATAAATTTTAGGTCCGGCTACACGCCGGGAATATAAAAGGCGCACGTACAGCGCAAGCAAGCACCTCCGTGTACACCTTATACACGGTTAAAATATGTATCCATGGAGGACGATAGCGCGCGGAAGCGCAAACACACACTGAGGCTGTTTTACTTTATTTTACCATCATGCTGTTGCGATGATACCACCCGCACGCCGTGCGTTGTCATAAGTAGAATAAAACGTAATTGTTCGAAGTGTATACTAAATATACACACACATATATTTTTTATACGTTATATTTCCCCTTATCAGCGTTGAAGTAGACTAAAATATTTCAGCACGTAATATTAAAGTAAAAATATGTCGAAATAACGTTGAACGGCTTACATTAAATGTACGTTTTATGTCTCGTACAAGATCAAACAGAAAATTGCATACATTTTATAAAAAAAGTACGAGATTTTCGTATAAAAACGATAACAAAATATTTAAAAAATAAAGGCACGGACACTAAATGAAAGTTAAATTTTTATTCAAGTATTACACGTGAACGAAATACCTGCACACTGTTTAAATTTTAATATAATGCGGTATACTCGTTGAAAAATTGCCTTGATAATTAAATTTGCTGCTGGAAATTTAAATAAAAACACATCATTCCTGAACTAGAATTATAATTTGTAAAAACATACGATTCTTATGAGTTTTAATTCAAATAATTTACAATGTATTTCATCTCCGTTCGAAAAACAATCAATACTTTCCTATAGTTATTCCCTTTCAATCCGTGATACCACCCTCGAGTTCTTGTAATTTACACTATTTGTTTTTAATACAACAAATCAAGTCCAGTCTAAAGGATTTTCAAATGGGATAACTATCTCCGATTTTAGCAAATTTATAAAATAATTCTAAAAATATGAAATTAGCTAGAACAATATTTATTTTAAAAATCCTTGTACCAAATAAATTTAAAATCTCTAATTCGAGGCTAGTTATACATAAGAGAGCACTCTTAATAATATTTTTTAAATGGATTTTATAATATATCAATATTTTCAAATTGATTAATAATAAATGTGTGAATGAAACACTGCTGTAATAGTGTTGTGGATATTTTATTTTATTATATGTGAAAAATATTAGACGAGGGCACGATTTAAAGATACTCGCGGTCTTATTTTCATATTATAAAAATATCTATGGAATGTTTAAGTAATAAAGATAGTTTAGAAAATATGTATGCAGCGAAAAGATAAAAAAAAGCAGGAAAAGACAAAGTTTCATACGTCGACATAAGTAGACACACAGGACAGGCGTGATAACGAGACAGCTTCGGTCGGGAACGAAGAACAAACGCGGGAAGCTGCAGATACGGACGTTAAGCGTCTCTACGTCACAGAGCGTGTCGGGCTAATTTGTTTGCACAAATTCTTACGGCGGGACGTGGCGTCGACTGCTAAACAGGCGATCAGCAGACCTGTCAGCTAAATCCGAAAACAAAGAAAACAAAAACCGTCCGCAGAATGGACGGATTACGCGATGACAGCGAACCGTCCGATAATAAAATTGGCGTTGAATTATTATTTCACAAGTGCCCTCGTTCATCTATGGAACGTTGTTGATTGACGTGTGTATGAATTTATCACGACAGATAAATGTATCGTACCGGTTACACGAACGGGTATACTTTAAAACGTATTAGTTTACGTTGGGATTATTTTGTATGATGTAATAATTTCTTTGTTATAACACAATCCCTCTAACAATCGACGATATCATTTGTGAATGAATACGCACACACACACACACACACGCATATATATATATATAAAGAGAGAGAGAGAGAGAGAAAATAAGAAATATAAAGAAGTTTCTTTACTGATAACGTTTGGATTGATATAAATAATAGAATATAAATGCTACACACGGAAGATGACTTGTTATTAACCTTTTGCACTCCAAGCAATTAAGCTATACACTGTGTGTCTACTACGAATTAGGATAAGAGTATGATAAACATAGAAAAGTACAAACCCCTGATGACATTGATGGAAGAACGCTTATCAGAGCTTTTATCTGTAAATGATAAAATGTGGGCAGTGACACTGACTGTAGGAGTGGAATTCATTTAAGTGCCTGGGCAGTACATCAGGCCTTGTGAGTGCAAAGGGTTAATAACTAACCATAATTCCTTAGATGTAAATATTCAATAAATAAAACGTATGATCTTCAGTGAAAAAAGAAGTACTAAGAAAAAACTATATAAAATAGTTAAACTATACGTAAACGCAAAGGATCCAGTATCATCTACATTATGATATACATCGATCCTTAAACATTAAACCCACTCTGATAGACAATGTTCAATATAACTTCTGAGAAAGAATAAATACACCTATAATAGTCAAATTCTGAACTTCGAATTAAAACTGAAGATGAATTTAAAAAAGTCAATATTGGAAGTTGGATGAAAATATAGACCCTTTGCCTGTATGAAATGTAAACGATACGGTTATGTGTCTGATATCATTTAAATCTTATGATTGAATACATAGAAAGAAGAAGAAAATAAAACATTCATTTAATAACAGTATTTATTTCTTAATATTAACTCCACTCTCATTACCTTATTAACATTAATTTATTTCATAGAGCAAGAAAATATTAGGTTAAAATCTAAAAACGATTAATTAAATTCATATCGTTAATTAGTAATGTAATAAAGTAAATAAATTATATGCATATATATATATATATATATATATATATATATATATATGGTTCTAGTTAATTTAAAATCGAAATGTCTCATTTTAATATTATTATTTAATACATGAAAACATAAAATTGAACTAAATATACAAAATGATTTATGAATATTGATGAATTGTTATTATTTCTAATTACAATTATCAAATATCACTTTTTTCAATCAATAGCGTTGCAGTATAAATAACACTAATAAAATGTATATGTGTATACACTGTAATGTGTATGAATATATTACATGTTTCTATTTTTTGTCCCGATGTAATTTATACACATATTATGAGGAAAATTTAATATATATATTACTTGAAAAAATTATAACAAGGAATTAAATTTAATCGTGGACAATTTTTATAAATAAGCTAATAAAAAGTAACAGTAATTTTATATTAATTGAAGTGAAACGTTCTGACAAAATAAATAAAAAAAGATTAACAGAATGTAAAAAATTATTATATCTCGTAAAAGATTTATATTAATACGAAACGTGAAATTTATATTAAAATAATGTAGTGTCGTATAAACAACACGTAATTCTATTAATTTAATATGTTAAATATTAAAACGTGAATAAAAAAATTTAATAATAATAATTCGACAATTAATTATATTCGGACGGGCATTACAATAAATGCAATTTCATGTTATTCGTACAGTAATCTAAATTAGGTTTATAAATTAATCTCATTTTATGGTTACAAATATGCATATGAGATGGGACCATTACGAAGGGATTACCAATATTTCAAGATTATTATTTTAAACGGTTTATTCATTAGCTCCGCGGTCGTTTAGAACAGTAATGTGAAACATTTCGGTGGCAGACAATGCTCGTACATAAAATAATTTATTTTGTACATTATCAACAGTTACAGAAATGGAAGTTTATAGATCTATTAGTTCCATTGTGTTATTGTTTATTACGTCCGATAAATATAAATTAGATTTACTACTGGGTACGTTTATTACAGTTTACATTAAATTTTAAACATATGTACAAGTCTATTTATTTATTAAATTAATGTCACACTATGTGACTACTTCATTATATTACAATGTATATATATATATATATATATATATATATATATATATATATATATATATATATATAGATAGATAGATAGATATATGGATATAGATATAGATATATAGTAGTCTCGCGAAATAAAGACTTGGTTGTTGTATAAGGTTGGTCAGTATTTCAAAAATTCTATTATTCTGAATGTTAACTTCCAGAATTATAATTATCAAATTTTTCAAGCTTAAAGAGAAAAAAGATTTTAATTTAATTTTATATCTTATATTTGATAGGAAGTATTCAATGTTCAAAAATCCTACTCTTATTTTGAGCAAGTAATCTCGTCACCACGTTTTTGAAAATGAATATAAATTGAATTTCATGTATAGCAGATTCTTAAATATTATGTAAAAGAATTTACTATTTGAAGAATCTTGAAAAAATTGTGAAGCAAATTGCAAGAGAATTTTGAAAAATCCCTATTTTGTAGTAATCATTCATTTTAGGTCACTATTCAGAGCAGTGTGTTTTTGAATGGGTGTTGACCATTATATCTTGATGTCTTTATTTCATGAGGCTACTGTATATACATATATACATATATATATATATATATATATATATATATATATATATATATATATATAACACATACACAAAACAATTTTAAAGTCAAATTAGTCATGTAGTGTGGCTAGTACTTATTTAGATTGTTATAATAATTTATAAGGTTTTAAAAGAATCCAATTTTAAAAAATACAGAAGAAAACAAAACTGATTTTAAATATTAATCCTGAACGGTTTTGTGCTTTTTGAAATATTGGATTAATACAAACTAGTTTTGGAATAAATATGCTACATTTAATTGAATAATAAAAATAATGCCACCGAGAGTAATTAAAACATTGAACCGTTGCCATGTATTCAAAGCATGGTCGCGTTTCAAATTCAATATTATCAGAGTTAATTTCAATACAGGGTGTATTGTTTTTATTATATTGTATTAAAAACATATCTGATACATTTCGAAAGCGATAATTAAATTGTAAAATGCATGCAACATTGCCATTACGTATTTATCAGCTCGTGGATATATTTGTATTCGACCACGTCTTAATTTCCATTAATTATTTCATAAAGCGTACGTCATACACCAATTTCACCTTTAATAAATAGATCTAGATCAGTGGCCATTCATCATTCGCAACGTCACTGTAAAACGTGACTTCATCCATAAAATGACCAAACCACTCGTGACATAGTATTTAAGTACCAATCATTCACCAGCCAGAGTGGTTGGTGCAAAACAATCAACACTGGTGTTAACCCCAACGAAATACTGACACACCCTTGTACTGATAAACATGTGGTAAATGCGATATCCAGCAACGGTTAATAATCGTCGAGTGGTGGCGAAATCATGTACACGTTAGTTGTATAACCTCTGTTGTTTTGTATTATGCCCAATACAGATAGTAAATGAGTTTCGAATGCATGCCTGAATTAAAGAATCAATAATTATGTACATATATACATTTCGATCGTTGGAAATTGAAACGTTCAATGACAAACGGCCGATATCAATTTAGGAATTTGTAATTAAACGTGTTTTGTTGTTTAGCCGTTTCATTAAACTGCATTTTTTTTATATAAAAGTTCGCCGACAAAAAACTGGAATGTAGGAGGATTAATCCATACATGCATCATCTAGATAAACAACTACTTTTTTTAAAAAAATGTAATTTGTAAAATTAACATCGAAGAATATTATTGGAACATATTCAATAAACACATACGGTGTAAATTAATAAATAAATTAAAAATTTCAATAATATATTTTCCATACGATTCAATATATGACAACCTAATAAAACATGTACTAAAATCGTATTTCACAAACGTATCTGCACGAATCAATCGGAACTGAATGAATAATGCATCCTTAAATACCAGAAATAAATTATTTTCTTAATTCGACTCGGCCAATGATAAAAATCAATACGGTTAGATGAATGTAATTTTATACAAAAACAAGATCATAATTCAAACTTTCGCGACTGATATTGCAATCATTTTCATATTCCATATTTATGAAGGCATTTTTGCATATTTATCGGAATGTAAATTATAATTTTAATTAGATTCGTTTATATGATATATTGCTATTTGACAGTCAAACTGCAAGGTTTTGCATTTTCATGTAGATGTAAGAGAGATGTATACGACCCGTACATATTATGTAAATGTATGCTGATACGTGCAAAAATAAATTCATTATATTTCTTTGAATAATTAAACATTTTTTAATACATTGTTTTACGTCAATATTTATCAACAAACGGTTTATATAAATTCGAAATGTAAATAAAAGAAATAAAATATATATTAAATATTATATATAATATTTAATAATAAAGAGATTTCCATAGAAAATTATTCAGTTTTATAATGAACTGTTTATATATTAAAACTGTGTTTTACTGATAGAAATTAATCCAGCCCTTTAAAATTAAATGAACGAAAAACTGTTCGTTAAGAGAAGAATTGTTTATAACTTATAAAACTTATATTTATGTATCAGATTTTAAGTGATGTTCAAAACAGCTTTATTGGACACTACTTCTCATTGTAAACACTGAATGATTTTTAAAACGAAATGAAAACAATTTAATAATTTAATACTTTCTTTATATATCGGAGAGAATAAGTTTTATTAAAAATTCAGCTATAGCCAAACTGTACAAGAAAACAATACATTAAGATATATAATAAAATGAAAATTCACGTACTCGAAAATATAATGAAACATAATGAATACCGAATAATATTATTATAATTTTTTTGTTGCGAATATACTTTAATAAAAAACGAATAAGCTGAAAACGATCTCAACGTACTCTCCAGTGTATTGTCGTCGAATAGGACGCTCTTACAAATTTGAAATAGAGAATTGGCGACGTTTATTTAATGTTATCATGTCATCTCAGACACTTTAAAATGTATTTCATATTTTTTTTTACTCGATGTCATAAAGATCTTATTTCATTGGTATCCGCCTTGCCATTAGTCTATATTCTTCGCGACAGATCCCTGGAGAGAATCGATTTCCTTACATTTTTTTTAAGAATGAAAACAACTTGATGTTACCATAATAGAATTACATATTTTTTTTATAGAATGACAATATGATGAAAGCCGATTTAATATGTTTAAGATGATGGAGATATTTGATTATAAGTAATATATGAAAATTTCATTTTGAAACACAACCGTCAGACAATGACATTAACTCGAAGATTGTTAAGGAATACAAACACATTATATATATATATATATATATATATATATATATATATATAACAATAATAATAACGATCAATTCAAAAACATCATAAAAATAAAAAAATGAAGATATGGTTTTAGATATAATTATAAATTTGTTTGGCAAAGTATATTAACAACTGTATTTAAAAATATAAAAGTTTAATCTATTTTTAAATAACGTAATAAAAATGGCATAAAAAACTTATTAAATATTCAATCAATTCAGTATCAATAGGAAAAGGTCATACATTCCAGTATGAATGAAACGCTTCATTTACATTGATATATAAAATAAAAATAGATTACATATATATATATATATATATATATATATATATATATATATATATATATATATATATATATATGGATATGTATGAATGAAATGTAATAGTTTGCACACTGTGAAATTTAAAGAGAAAACCATTTTATTAGCATAATTTCCATCGCTGAAAACATATTGAAAAATATTTGTAATACAAACATGAAAATGTGTAACGTCACACTGGCAAGCGTCCCACCTACCATTCGACACGGTGATCCGACCATCGCGAAGTAAATTTATTTGAAAAGGGTAGAAATTTCCATCTCTAGCTGCATTATCCTACACGCATCGAGTCGATATAAAGCAATCGATTTCAACTAACGTTGAACAGAACAAATGGCGGTGTCGTATGGCATGATTCGGGCCCGGGCGAGCACGTTATCAGCACCGTACTACCCCCTGCCCTCGTGTTATATACATCCCGTCATGCCGTGAACCACACACGTACATACACACACACACACCCTATACAGTGTGTCGTTGCACAGTATTTAAACTCAAGACATAATTGTGTAAAGATCTGAGGTACATCAAGATATCTTAATTACCCGATTTCTTCTAAAAAAAATCATTTATATATATATATATATATTTGAATATAAGAAAATGTTTTAAATACTAATTAATAAATGTGAGTTTCAATAAGAAAATATTAAAAATGATTGTTACTTCAAATTAACAAAAGTTTTTTATAATTAAATATTTCGGACAGTGAAAAATATTTACTAAATTTTATATTTTAACTGAAAACATATTTATCCAAATATATTGTAAACGAATTAAATTTAAATTATAAAATTTCAGATCATTACAAAACACAACTTCAATAATTATCCTTTTACCGAATTATCTTTCCAAATAATTTCATTAATTTTTAATAAACATTTTTATTTATATTTAATAGTTTTAAAAATTAATTTATAGTCATAACTTGAAAAGCAGTTTGAATTCGATCGACTGAAAGTATTTTCTTCAATTCTATATCTTTCTAAATGGTATATATTTCTTCTTCCAACGTTTATTTTGAAGAAAAATGAACACTTTATATAAATTTGAGGATTTATTTTAAAATATGATTACTGTGTTTGTATATGTGTATAGAAATCTGTACAATAAAAAAGTACGTTTCGTATAGAGGGATAGAAAATTTATCCAGCGATTTTTAAAAAATCTAGCATACAAAAAATTATTTTAATGCAATAGGATTTGTTTATATGATATTTTTAATAAACTTGTTATTTTAATTTTCAGATTAAAATTTATTTTTAAATATTCGAATACAATAAATATATTGTTGTTTGATCTCCACGCTTAACCAAAGATTTATTTTAAAAAAAGTCTAGTTTGCAAGTTAAGTCATACTGAAATTGAAAATCTAGCTTGAAATATATGCTGAAACTATAAAATACACTAAACTAATTCATATCTAATTAAGATTTTCGTGCTTGTGCTCTGTGAATTTTACTTTACTTGAAATTACATTCATATATTAAAATAAATAATATTCAATACTGAACTTAAATATAAAAAATCTATAGTATGTAGAATATCAATTTATTTGTGAAAGTGAATCTAACCACAATGTCAATCTATAATTATAAACTAATTAGTTTGTGCAGTTGATTTAGAAACCGATTCTTAAAGTATGTAAGTGATTCAAAGAACAACTAAGTTTCATTTGAAATTCCAAAGACATTTAAAAAATAAACATAGAATATAAATATATATATATATATATATATATATATATATATATATATAGTTTTTAATAAAAGAGAACTTTGTTCACTTTTTAATATCTCGCCGAACATAGAATACACTTCTACGTACCAAACACACAATATGTACCGACTATCGTTCCCCTTACTGTGTATCCAGTATACTTTTATATTGTGCCCGAACGCCCGCCCGGTAATATTAGCGTAATATATGGAAACTGTTATGTATGTAGAGCGATGAAAAGGTATAAACGGCTTATATTTTATATCCCGCGATCTCATATCGAACGAGTAGTGCCATTACGCGGCTTTGCGCCACCTACATCAGTATGTGTATGTGTGTGAGAGCTCTCTTTCACTGTATGATGATATACCTTTGGTTTGGCAACTGCCCCCCAGTGCATTGTAAGCTATCGCCGATGTCCCTGGTGCGGATCCGAGACGAGATGATGCGATCGACCAGTGTATTTTCAAGTCGATTACAATTCACCAGTAACGAGTTTGCAACTTATACATTTGTGTGTATATATATATATATATATATATATATATATATATATATATATCACAAATAAATAACTTAATCATCTTCTGTTCAGATCTATTAAGTTACTAATGACATTAATAACCATAATTCTAATACAATGTAAAAATCATACAGAATTAATATAGAAATGAGATCATTTTTATATCAAAAAAAAAAACAAGAACATTTTCTTAAAGAAAACATAATTAAGCATATTTTAATCTACGAAACACTCATTTTGGATTTAAAATCAATTACTACTTTATCAGATTCGATCTTAGCAATTAACACTGAAGTATATGTTTCTTTAATAATATTTATATTTCAGAAATGTTAATATTTTCCTCATTTATTACATATGAGAAAGAAACTATAAATTAATAAGTATGAAAGTCGATAAAAACCGATAAAAAAGCTTCATTTTTTAATGTGGGTTTGGAATTATTGTAAGGACTGTTAGGTGTCCAAGTGTCTAGTAATTCTAAGAAAATAAAACGATGTATAGTTTGGTTACTTTAAAATAATACCCGTTCTTAAATTGTTACTCGGACTAAGGTTAAAATAGGATGTACTGCTGCATCCTGCATACAGCCTCGACCTAATTCCATTGAATTGTGACTTGTTTAAATCATTGAAGACTTTTTTAAGAGAAAAGGAGGTCCATACTTGTAATGCTGCGATTAAAGCAGTGCACGACTGGATAGATTGAAATAACAGTAATTGAGAAGCTTCCAAATGTTGGAATAAGAGAACTAAGTTGAAACAAACCATGTTAAAAATAATGTAAATGGAATTTCGCTATCTAAATAAAGTATTCTACTCGAATTTTCATTTATAATTGAACATCTCTTGTATAAATAAATACTATAAAAAATATGTAATGAATCTATAAAAATATTCCTTGTGAGGATTAAATTCGATACGTCATTATTGAACAAATATATAGCGTACTTTAAATTAATAATTAATATTATATATGCTGAAAGAAACGTAAACAGAGGTACAGAAGATAAAAAACCAATAGAAGTACCGTGTTAATCAGAGATAGAACTCTCTACTATTTTCAAACATTTATGGAAAGAATTTACATTTTTCAATTTTGAATTTTAATCTTTCTACATTTAATAGAACGGAATTTAATAGAATGAACTTATCCACATTTCTTATAAGCATATAATACAATTATATTTAAACTTCAGAAAGAAAAACGAAAGAAATATTCCTAAGAGATAATTAAATTATTTGCTTATCGTTTATGGTTTTAATATGCGAATAAATACTTTTATATAAAAAAAGAATTCCTTTCTAATCGGAAAAGTACTCGTATATATCTGTGTAGATTATTATTTACATATAAATGTACGTGCATAAAGTCAAAGTAACAATAGGTACTTATGACAATTTTCCTACCTGTCAAAGTACCGGAGAAGATAAGCTGCCTACGCTCAGGTTACGACGCTCGTCCTGGGGGTCTTCGAGTCATCTCCACAATGTCTTTCAAGGCGACCGCCTCTTCTGTAACTAGCTTACAATGCACGCGACGACGTATTGATGGCTCGACACAACATCTCTCTGTGTCGTTCCAGGACTGTAACCATTGAAAACAATAACATTAAAGTATACAACTTACGATAATAATAATAATATTACATTCAGTACTGACAAATAACAATTAATATTATGGTAAAGTATTTCCGATTTTGATTTGTAGAAAAACTGGAACACTATTTAAATATAACCTGGTAGATAGCATTTATTTATTGTTTATATTTCAATAATACATTGTTTAATTTTAAATTAAATCATCTGATGATGTTTTTATAACATAAATACAAAGAAATTCAAGAATGGAATAGTTCTTAATTACACTTTTATTAATTTGAACTATCATCTTGGAACTATTTTTGTCCATCAGACACACTGAAAACGAAAGACTCACGTTTTGAAAAATCAAAAGAAAAATATGTAAAAATACACATCTAACTACCTGAAAGACATTCTTAAAAGAAATGCAATAAAAAACTAATCACTCGAATAAATACGTTTTTTTTAAAACCAGTCTAAACACTTTTGAAAGAGGTTGTGTAATTTAATTAGTTATAAGACCCAATGAAAAAATATTATGAAAGAATATTAATTTTAAAATTAATTAGATATCCTTTTCTTATATTTTGAAATTTAACATTTATTCTTGGAAATGTTTTTAGATTATTCGCAATTTCAACACAATAGTTTGTTAAGATTTATTGCTAAATTAAGAATTTAATTTATTGGTAGTTTAATATGAGTAAGTGTTATATGGATTGATCAGAGGTTAATAAATTAAAATTAGTACATTTTGTACAGAAAAACCGGAGATTTTGTTAAATATCATAAATACAATTTTGAAGATGGGTATTTTTATGTGTTATTTATAAGAAAATTATTTGTATTTAAATGAACAGAATTTTATCAAAAAATAACTTGTTCTGATTGATTTCCATTATGATCAATACATTATTTAATAATCTCTATACAAATGTATTCGAAAAATTAACAATATGTTGTGGACAGTAAATTAATATCAAAACAGTCCGACCCTGTATCTGCTAAGAGATCGTTGCAAAGTGCTTTGGCCAAGGGAGCGTCTTTGGAAATGGAATTTGAAATTTTTCAACACCCCAGAGTAGTGTAAAAATATCCAACTTAAATGTGATATATAGGGTGAGAAGTGCTCTTTATTTTTTTATCACATTAAAGAAAACAATACAGGAAGTGACAACGTTGAAACAAAGTTATATACGCAACGTCTGCCCCGGTGTTTTGTAATGATGGGCGCGAGTGTAAATTCAGCCCGGGCGAGTGCTGACAACGCGAAACTAAATATTTCACATTGCGTGCATTATTCGTTTTTTACACTCTTCCGCATTGTTTAATATTTATGATAGGCAGGTTAGCGTTTGATCTACATATCTGTCCGATTTGAAATGTTAATTGCGCATATTTTTTTTTATTTTGCTAATGCATCGTAAAACGATTCAAATAATTAGAAAATGTAGTACACAGAGAAACGTTTTTAATTAACTTTGATATTTATTCACATTGTTGTGAATTATACCCTCGTTTTATTCGACACGTTTGTGTTTTTGGTATATTTGTGTTAATATTCGACATTGAGACACATTTATGTTACAATTTTATCATTCATTATATATATATATATATATATATATATATATCTTAACAAAATGAATTTAATTTATGTTTTTAACATCGATTCTAATACTGTATAACAAGCACGGAAAAATATATAAGTGTTGTCAATTACTGTAAAATATCCTCGCTGGTTATTTCGAATTGTCAGTATTGACACGAATTTATACGAATGTCTAGGCGTAAGCAAACAGGGGGTGGTTTTGAAGAGTACGACAGATGTAGGCGGCAAAGGGGCGCGGCGGTCGGCTAACATCACGAAACTGGCCGTCTCCGGCAACAAATCGACGGCAGGGATTTGAAGGATTTTCGTATAACGGTCACTTGACGTTTTGTTTGAAATTGGATTACCGTTTCCAATACATAAATGTCAAGTCATGTCATGTCATCCGTTTTACCTTTGCCAATTTCGTTCGGATACCAGGTAATTATTTATAAATTTATTTTTCAAGTACCATTCCGTCGGTTTTTATTTAGCAGCGGACGTTTATTTTATTACTTGGAAAATACACACGAATATTACTTACGCACATTGTCATATATATATATATATATATGATATTTTCAAAAATATAAAACTACAATCTACACTTCCTACCCTTATTTAAAAATTAAAAACTATTACCCTAAAAACTTCTTGTCATCCGAATAAAAAATATAACCAGTTATAAATTTAATGTTGATTTAAAAACATGTTAATAAATGCATTTTGCTTTTATGACAGCAAATTTTTAAAGATTTTCTATTTTTTACAATATATCAATATATTTTATTATTTATTATTGTTTGAAATCTAGTACAATTTTACTGTACAAAATGTTATTATACATGTTATGTATATATATATATATATATATATATATATATATATATATATATATATATAATGTATTGAATGACGTATCACATTTGTACTCATTGTATATCGTTATGGACAATCTGTTAAAAAAAATAAAACACATTTCACGATGTGTTCTCAAACAAGCATTTCATATTTGTGGTCAATATAACATACACATTCTATCATTTTGAAATGGATATCCATTTGCAGTTATATATAACGACACGTATAACATACAACGCTCAAATGTTCCGGTTCTCTTAAAATGTTGAGGGTCCATTACCATGAATGGAATTTATGTATTCTTGAATGCGTGGCAGGAAAGAGATAGCACTTAATAAGCCGTGTACTCGATGTGGCGTCGGGTTCGCAGGCGATAAAAAGGTGATTCACGGGATATAAACTGAAATATCCTTATATCTTTATATGTTTTAGCACTTTTTCATATAGTTTTTCGCCCATTCCAGTGTAGTAATTACATTCGTACTTTTTTTTTTTGTTGGGGAAAAAACGTCGACGTGTATAATTCTCTTTTACAAGTTATTGTTTAAGTTATTACCAAGTCGGGACTGTAATTTGAATTTTTGTTAAAGGTGTTCTTTTTTATATAAAAATAAATGTTTAATTTTAAATTTCATAAACATAACACTTTAATATATATATATATATATATATATATATATATATATATATATATATATATATATGCTTTTATTACTTAAAAACGACAATTAATTGATAGAATATGCATATAAACTATTTTAATCTAATATAGTTTGCTCCAATGTTTCTTCTAAGTTTCTAGTTCGCTCGACTGTAAATCAAATGCTGCACATTTAATTATTACAGCCGTGTTTATTATCAACGATCTGTGTTTATCTTAGTAGATTATATATTCTCATATTACCTTGATAATAGTTGATATTATATACTTTTCTTGCAGAAAAAAATATTGTAAATGTCAGCAGATGTATGTATTTGTTCTATACATATTATTGTCTTGTAAACTATTATTTTTCATAACAGTTAATAAAATAAATAAATGTAGAAAAATTTAAGTATTTGTGCTAAAATGAGATGAAATATCTATATCTATCTATATCTATATCTATCTATCTATCTATCTATCTATATATATATATATATATATATATATATATATATATATATATATATATGTAATGAATTCTACCAAATATTTAAACCCCAAACATGTATAATTCATATAGAGAGATATCCGAAAAAAAATCTCTTAACTCGTTTATGTATATTGTCAAATGGTTTTACATGAAATCTTGCAAATGGCGAGCGTGAGAAAATGTACGAAATAAAAATAAAAAATATATTTATAAAATCAGTATTCCGCGCGTGTAACGAACGGAAAGTTTACCACAAAGAGAAATTGGAATTATGGCTAACTAGATTGTCGTACGGATACCACTTCACGGCACGACGGGATTGTCATGACAGTTATAAAAGCGATTTGATCAAAGCCTTTAATTTTTGATCATGAGTGAGTGAGGTATGTGTACTGCACGAAGCACAAGAAAATCGTTCATCGGACATACTGCCGGTTCTATTGTAGATAAATATGTCGTAATTTAATTATTTTTTTATTATGGTTGAACAGTAGAATTTCGTAATAAAAATTTCAAGTTTGATCCGCACACCACAAGCGTGTCTTATTATACATTTCAATAACTAGTTATTGGAAGAAAGGACGAACAGTTAGAGATGTGATAAATAAAGGTAATCAGACATGAAAACACGGATATGCAAGTATCGATTCAATTACAGGGTAAATTAATTATTTCTACATCTGTAAGAATGAATTTCCTATGTTTTGAAGGACTGATTCATTTATGAAAGTATTGGGTTCTTGCTGTATATTTTTATCAGTAATTGATTTAAAAATATTAAAATGCATAGGAGTGCTGAGATAAAAATGAACAAATAATATTCGAAATATCTTAAAATATAAACGTTTAGGATTGTAATAAAATTAATAAGCATGCAGATGAATGAAAAAATAACTAAGTAAAGCGACAAAGATTAAGAAAAAAACCCATAAGATGTTCGTCATTGATGTTTTGTTGTATCGATTGATTAAATATTATCTTGTCTTATACATTATATAGATTTTTCCTTTACAAAATTAGTATTACAAAAAAAAATAATATCAACCACATATAATGTTTTTCAGGCGTTTTTCCTTAATCCGCTTGTTTTTCATTGTATAATAGAGGAATATTTAAATTAAAACATATCCTGCACAAAATGTATAGTATATTTATCGCAAAAAGGATTTTGTACACCTTCCAAAACTATTTTAGGAATATATGCAATCATGTTTTTAAGATCATAGTTCATAGTTCATTATATTAACATCTTTCATATGTTAACATGAACAAGTATCACATTTCTTTAATCGATTTTAAGAACAAGTAGTTTTATTAGAAATTTGTCTACCTAGTACAGAAAATAGAATTTAAGATAAGAACTTGTTTAAAGAATAACAAGAAAAGTAACTGTTTAAATGCAGAAGTTTCATTGTTTCAATAATATGATTTAATAGAATTTCTGTTCAATATCTAAGTAAATCCAGTTTATGTTACTATCAGTTCACTCATGTGATATAAAATTATTATATATATTAGTTTAAATGGTTAATTAAATAGTGTCTTTTTAAATGTCTAATATTTAAAGAATTATATTTAAATTCTGCGCCACTGAAGGCGTATGAATTAAACAAAAAACGTAAATAAAAAGAGCAAATTACAACATTAAACCGAAAGTAAATGGACACAATAAACAGTTCATTAATTATATTAATCTGCACACAGTCCCTCTTGTGTATATGTATACTTAAATATACATAAACTCGCGTACGCAAAAGCAGATTTTAATAACAGACAGTTGAAAATAAAACAAACAAATTCAATTAATTATAAAGTACAAAAGCAGCGATTTACAAATGCAAATGTCATCAGCATCAGTAGGCCATAGGCGGCGGAATCATAACAGACACGAACTAGTGGGTTCGGTAAAAAGTGGTTAAGAGCTCGGTGGATAGACTACGGCAATGTACGGTAGACATCCTCCACCCTCGCGCCAATAGTCCGTCTGATGTGTTGGCAAACGTCATAAGCATTTTCCAAACAAATCCCCCTGGCAATCTAGTTCACAGCAGCTCGCCCCGTCACTGTTGTATTGGTTTGTGCACATAAAAAGAAAACCACCGTGTTGATTGGTTCAATTTTACAAGCGGAACATGCAAAGCTGCTCAAGCTACAAGCAAGCGACATGGAAAAAAAACTTGAAAGGTGGCAAATAAGCAAGTTTCCAGCAGCCAACAAACCATACGGATTTACTATGTGTGTGTGGCACTGATGCTTTGAAATTTTCCTACAATATTTTACTTTGACTTCCACCCATTTTCCGGCTGTCACGATTTCTCGAACGCGCACAACTTTGACACATGTCATTTTAACTTTTCTCCGGGGATTTTCATTTGCGATTTTCTGTTTGATTTGTAATTTGCATTTGTATCTCAATATTACACACACACATACACACACACACACACATATATATATATATATATATATACGTGTAAGCATGTGTAAATCAAATACGATCAAGTTAAAATCGAATATATAATTTAAATAAACGTTCTTATATATACATAAAATAAAAATATCAAAAAAAATATATAAAAACAACTGTAAAATTTTGTAAGTAAATGCATTTAATAATATTTATTTTTATATTTAAGTGAAAAAAAGTATATTTCAAAAATGTCTTTTGTGCAACTGTAGAAATTTTCTAGTATAAAGTCTATAGTAAATACATAATTAATTATTAAAATATTTAATTAGCAACTACTATTTTTAGTTTTTTTGTTATTTAGAAATAACATATAATAATTGAATTTAATCTTTTCTGAAAGAGATATATTTTAATCACATCTTTAACAACCTTTTTATACAAAAAATATCTTTTTTGTTTCATAGGAAATAAGACGAAGATACTTCTAAACGATTTATTTGTTGAGGATTCATATCCTCTATAATATCATACTGTCTTTTTCAAACATCGAATTAAATATTATTGAGAATTATCTTATATCCAGGTCTAAACTTGTATAAAAAAATATATAAATTCGATTGTAATATATTGATTAGTTTCATTTATTGTAATCTTTTTTAAACTAAATTCACTGCCAAAATGACAAGAGATTTGTTTAGAAAAGACTTTAAGTTTGACATATGACAACTGTTAACAAAATTTATGAAAAAGTAACCAATTTCGTGAAACTGAAAGTCAGTAATTCCATATGTAAGCACATAATGATATTCAATTATAATTATATACATTCAAATATCGATTTAAATACTCAATTTAATTGTTAATGTTGGATTTTATATACGGTCGTGTTTTATTGTTCAGCTGATATTTACTACATCGTCAATCTAAAAATTAATAACAACTAAATTATCCTCAGTCTCGAACGACGCAATGAGACCGTTGTATGATAATCTTATTCATTTCCAAAAATGATAAACGCACACTTAACGATCCATATCCGTCCGTATTAAAACCGTATTTTCGTGTTCTTTTAATTATTTTATGAATGCCTGACACGTACCGTAAAATGAATGTTGTAAATTAAACATCCTTATACATTTTAGACGTGCTGCTAATTAAATCAAAAACCAACACGGTATTCTTGACCCAACCTGAATTTTTTGTTAATCACATTCGATTAAATTAAACGTACGACATAAATTTCATTCACGTACTATAGAGCAACGTTGCTGTAGAGCGTCGTTGATATAGCGGATTTACACGTTGAGTCCTTTGAGAATAAAGCAGTGTGTAATGGCGGGCAGTACATATTAAAGCTGTTTGGGTCTAGCGAAGAGCTCTCTCCTTTATATAGGTGTTGACGACCGCAATGGTGCTGTAATTCCTTGCAGCAGTTTATATCTGGCCGACCTCTATTGTCGTGCCGGCCGTAAACGGTCCCCGGAGCTCGCAATTAATCCTCCGGGCAGCGACGCGGCCACAATCCCGCTGTTAGCGGTCAGCGTCTGCATAGCACAGACCCACTGTACAAAATAATACAGTAGATATCTTGGAAGAATATTGATTTGATACGAGCTTCTGTTTCTTCGTCAATTTGTATTCCGATCGCAATGTGTCTCGTGTAAATATAAATAAAGTCGTTCATTAGCCGATAATAAACAAATATGTATAACCACTTTTAGAAAAGCAAAGGCTCCAAATAAATAATCCAGTCAAGATGTAAACATGCCGATGAAAGTATTATTTTTATTTTGAATAACTGCACCAATTCAAAAAAAAAGAATATATTTTAAAACATAACTCCAAAGCTGTACTGATTTTTAATATTTATTTATTTAAGTTACATCAAGAAGATATTGAAAACATAAATGTATTCATTTAGGTCTATTTTTACTATTCCAATTACATATCACAGTTGTCGTTATTTATATCCTTTTTAAACATCGTTTTTAAGATATTCTCTTTATACTTGTATTTCTCCATCACTTAATATTTCAAACAATGTCTGTAAACATCTTATATTTTCTATCTCAAATTTTCACATACTTTTATTCAAACGATTTGCAATTAATTGATAAACAATTAATAAAAAAAAATGTTTCTAAAGTAATGAATGGATTTTTCCTAAAGCTCAAACACGATTTTATATTTCAATTAATTTTACATAATTGTAATCCTAGCTAAAACTAAAATTTGAATATTAATTCAATGTATTTAGAAACTTTTAATTCTTTTAATAATGAAATAGATGAATATCATTTTGCTTTTCAGTTTCATGAAATAGATGCGTAGTTACTTTCGTTTCCAATACGCGAGAAAGAATTTAATTCGAATTGAAATATAAATCATTTCAAAACTTATTCAGCAACAACAATGTTTCATAAAAGTAACTGATTTACATCTAATAATCGCGCCGCTAGAAATTTCGCTTACTGTGTACAACTAGATTCATGGAATGGTACATCGGCACCCATCGTCACCGATTTCATACCGAGAACATGGCCGGGCCGCAATCACGCGGTCGCTTTAATTCCACAAACACGTAAACCGTTGCCGGGCCATCTTAATTCCGGCGGGTGGCCGCACTTTACGGCCTCCGGGAATTAAGCAGATGTTGTTATTAGCGATATTCAGATGGTTTCTCTTTCTCTTACACATTCTCGACACAAATTAAACTATTTTAGTCAATGTTATATATCCGAACAGCCTACTCACATTATATATATATATATATATATATATATATATATATATATATATATATATATATAATACACATTGTACTCATATCAATATAGTTGTGTGTAGTTATATGAATATATAATATATCCTTTATTATCTGTTATTATCCGTTTTGATAAAATATATGCCGTGCTTTATGTTTATGTCCGACCATGATGTATTCCTTAGGTGATTTTTTTCCAATTTGGAATTTCGAATAGCGTTTTCATAAAATTTATTACATCTAGACTCGATTCATCTATTTAAAATATATGAAATATGTTATTTCGATAGAAAACTTGATTGTTAAGTACTGATTTTACAAATGATACTTTAACAAATTACATGGCGGATTTCCAGGTAAAATTCCGTTCATATATGACCATTATTTATTAATATATAGCTTATATTTGTACAATTCACACGTTTAATTTCCCAACATAGCAATACTATAAAACTGTATGATAATTTAACTGTTGAATAATTCTATTTCATTGAGTAACATATAATCGAAAAGTATATGCTTGCAAAACTTGAGAAAGAAAATGTATGTATTTAGATTATATGATAGTAAAATAAGTTTTGTTTAACACAAGGGTGGAATATAATTAAGTAAATGCTCACGATGAAAGAAATCAGAACTAGATACTTCTAATAAGTTTAATGAAAGAAAAAGATGGCATAATATACATGTACCAATTTTTCCACAATATATAATATTATAATTGTACGAAAACTGAAATTAAAAAGCTCTATCGATGTAATAAACTGTATCTCGAATAAGAAAAAAATGTATCAGAATTTAATTTTATAAGAGACTTACTTAACTTTTCATTATTTAAAATGCATATAAAACATTTATTATTGATTGTTTAATAAAGAATAGTTAACAGCATTAGTTAATATATATAATAAGAATATAAATAAGTTATTGCAATAAAATATTACTGAATTTTTTAAAGTATTCTAAACTCGTACTATAATAAAATCCGTATTTATTGATCTATTACGAGACGAAGGCCTCTCCATGAACTTTTCATTTGATTTTATCTTCACCGATCTTTTTTCATATTTATTTGGCAAACTTTCGAATCTAGCCAAGATAAAATTATATATATATATATATATATATATAAATCGAATTTTCAATATATATTTAAATAACGTAACGAAACTCGATCATTATGTATGTTTTACAAGCAGATATTGTCATTTCATTTTCCACATTTTACATACAATATGTTACAGGACAAAAAAAGCCTACACGATACAGACACATAGGTACTGTGTGCTGTGTAGAATATGCAGCAAAGAGCGACATATCATCAAATCAGTGATCTGAGTGCGTTGATGACGTGTCGGCAACGTGACGTGTCGTGGGGCACCGCGGCGCCCGGCGTCGGTCGCCATCCCTCATCTCGCGCAACGGCGCGGCGAAGTTCGATGATAAACGACGTACTCACGGTAATTGCCTCCTAAGTTATGGCTCATGGCGTGTATGAAATATGGTATCGCTCCGCACGCAATTACTGAGGGGTTATTTATCTTCCCGGCCGAGAGAGAGACATTGGCCGACGGTTTGAACATCGAGGGCGGATGCTCTATACTCGCACGTTTGGCGAGAATGTCGTCTTCGCTGTACGGTATTATGAATAAAAGAGCATGACAAATTTAAAAGTATATAACTGCAGTCACATTTAAAAGGTACGAAACAAACACTATTGTAGTTTATTCGCAAGCATGTTTTCCGATCTGTTCTTTGTTCGACAGGAGATATAAATGTTCCATAATTTCTAATACTCTTTTACACATTATCGTTATTTAATTTCATAAGAAATATTCGATTTTTATTAAGTTATTTCACGAATATTTTTTTCATACTTCACTACATTCAACATTCATGTTATAAAATTCCTATCTACAATATTTTGGATTTCAGAAGGAGTAATAGTGTTTGCAAAATATCTTAAAAGAGTTCTTTGTTATGTATTTGAAAAATCTACCAATAATCAATATTAAAATAACGGCATCAGAGATGTAATTTGATACATTACATTAGAAAACTTGAGTAAACTACAATAGCAACAAAAAATATATAGAAACCAATATAGATATTGATAATTTTATAGAGTACCAAATATAGTTTTATTTGATTTCAATATAATTTAAAGACTGATGAGAATATTATATAAGTAATTGAGCTGAGCCAAGCCCAATAGAACAATTATTCTAAATATCAGCAAGACAAAAAAGTTATACATTTAGTTTAACTAAAAACACACAACGTACGAGGTTATACGAATATACGAATATTTCTATTAGTTTCGAAATAATCATTAATTGTTAATTTACAACTAAATAAATACCAAACAAATTAACAGGGGAAAAAGAACATGTGTTATTAATGTGTTTAAAATGATAATTGAAACATTAAAATCCTATTACATATGTACATGTGACATGTGTTGTGAGATTGTCGGTTTAAGCAAAAAAATTTACACACACCGTACGGAAAAAATATATTTAGTTGTTCAAATAATTTCTTATTAAGTGTACAATACGTTATATACTTTATTAGTGTAATTAAATATGAGAGAAAATGTTTTCATCAATTATAAATAATCTTATACACGACACGTTATCTTAACGTATGAATTTCATATCTGGACTGAACCGAGATATAAAACGTATCCCCCGACCATCAGCCACCGCCCCACGCTTATGAATTTCACATTTTTTTTATTGTTATTGTAACATTTTTAAGTCGTAATAAAAATATGTAAATTATAACAATAAAATACGAAATAAGTGATGTTTTTCTTCACATAAAGCGTATAATATAAATTGTTCTAACTATATTGCGTTTAATAATTTTTAAGCATTTATAAAAATAACTGATTTTTTTCTCTGTAATGTTTACAACTTAATTACACGTCATGTTATACATTCCGCGTTAAGATAATATCTATATAATAATACGATCGATGTGTATCTGTATTTTGCATGTTGGTCTTAATGGTAGATTTTATTTTCATTAATTATTTATTTATGGATTTCGGATTGTAGAATCGTGCATGTTTTCTATTTTGAAACGAGCGTTCGTTCTAAAATGTTCCGTTACTGAAACAGAATCGAACCTCACGATGTAATTAAATAAATTTAAATGCAAAATTAACAACTTAACAGAAGTCATTAGGAGGAAAATTGATGTTGCCGATAGCTGAAGGAAAATATTAAAACATATATTTAAATATCGTTACATGAATCAATCAGTGTAGTACAATTCAACGTATTAATAAACTTATTAATTTATATGACTCACTGTTGGTCACGTTTATTCCAAATTACTGTTTTACATGTAAATATATTATTGTTTAAAATAGATTCACATTGATTGAAACGATTTGAAATACACCTGAGACAAGTATACTTAAATAAATGATTATCGAAATGATTTAAAATAAACAGTTTCTTAAGATATAATTTTTATATTTTTTTAGTAACAATAAACGAGAAATAATATTGCATCCATAAGTATACAATATCTTCTAAGAGTTATCGCACTGTTTATTTTAGTTATATTGTTTTAAACAATAAAAAACTGTAAAGTACAGAAAGTTGTTTGTTCATGATATATTCATTAATTAAGTTTTAAAAATTACATTCTACTATCCCTCCTTTCACAGCACCGTTAAATTCATTTATGATATTTACTCTCATTCTTTCTGAAGTTCATGTCAATGAAAATATACGACTCTATAGATAAGTAAAATATAAATATGTTGAATAACTAAAATAATTTACTTCTAAGGTTATAAGAAGTCCGAATCCATTATTTTATTTTTAAATTCAATACTCTCTCTCTCTCTCTATATATATATCCATAAAGTTTATGCCAACAATTTATAGTTGTTATATTAAATAATGTAAATTGATTATATACGTGTTCCTATATATTTTACTTTATCCCAGCGTGCACGTCCATAAAAAGCATATTTCATATAGCGGCAATAAAACACTGGTACATATATACTGGCGTGCCACAAACGCCATTTAAATATTTCGCAAACATGTTCGAAAGTTTGGTCGATCTTTATCTGAGACGACATAAATCTTCTATCATAAAGTCGGGCCGCCGCTGATAAGGGTTAAACGGAGTGCAATCTTAATAAACATATCAGCTGTTTCGCATGTGAGGCGCGCGTGTAAATCACGCCGTGGACTTGCCCGCGGCATGCCATTCCATGAATATTTACGTGATAAACTCGACTGCGAAACAAATTCCATACTGTTCGGAACGGTTATGGTGCCTGCCGTCAAGCGAGCAAAAGCAAAGCAACCGAGCCAGTTAGGGGGGGCTATATATACCCACACGGACGACGTACATGGATACATACATACGTACATACAACGAACGGCACGATTCGCGGTTGTAAAGATAAAGTAGATGCTCATCGTGGCCCATGAATGGGGAAAACATCATGCGATATAGTGGGACAACATGTGGGGCGACATTGTATCACCTAAGCGTCATTTGATCTTTTATAAAAGACGATTTTATTATTACATTGTTTGTTTACTGCACTTCATTGGAATTCATTTTAAAATAAATATATTCATACAGAAAACAGTCTGTTACTCGTTATATATATATATATATATATATATATATATATATATATATATATATATATATATATATATAATATAAAAAAAAATTTTTTCTCATTGCACAATTTACTTAAATACAACAAATATTTTTTTCAGGTAAATGTAAGAATCAATACACATTTATAAAAATTGAAATAAAGATAATAAATCGAATTTTATCTTACAAATCTGTCTTATATTCCCTTCAATTTTGTTATGTATAATTAGAAAATATTAGCTTATATATTTGTTTAAAAAAGACTGTAAGACAAAGTTTGGGTACATCGTATGAATCCATTTACATCTTATACAAATGAATTCTTTTTTCACATCAACAATTACAAAAAAGTTCTGGTAAAAATATTCAATTAATCATTTTTAGTTATCTTTTTACACCTTGGCGCTCTAAAGATAATGATAACTGCTATAGAAATGTGTATAACTAATAATTAAAAATGATAAATAAAGATGTATTGTACATTTTTGACCAGAAAAAAAACTGTGGCCTGTAGTTTGGAAAATATTTCATCTGTGAAAATGAATTTAACCACAATGTCAGATCTGTTTTGTCTCATTTAAATCTTTTTTAGTACATAAAAGCTTACTTTACAAAAAAATTTCTAATTAATTAAAATAAAAATATGATAAAGTATTTATAAATAAATATATATTGATAAAATATCCATGTACGAAGGTGAAACAAGATTTTTTATTAATACCAAACTTCTAAGTCTAGGACTTAAAATCAGAAATTTTAATGGGATGTCAGAACTAATAATCACTTTAAAGAATCATATAATTATAAGTTTATATATCACAATTGTATGAATTATTCTAATATTTTTCAGTCAGATTTTAAACTTAAATGCAGTGTTTCATTTCAGTTGTATTTGTTGTGATACTCATTTTATTTTTCAAAACACGTTAATGTTAAAGAATAGAATTCAGTGTATTTTTATCATAGTTGTATACATGTGTTTTTCTGCCTCCTGTCTAAAGTACGTCGTGTGGAATTTATTTCATCATTCTCTGTTTTCCACGAGTAAACGGGTAAAGAGTGGTATTTTTTTAGAAAAAAAACACGCACGATAAATAACAGAAAAACAAAAGTATTAAAATGATAACGAACGCCAAAAGTCGCCGTTTCGATTGAAACATAAATCGTACACTAATCAACGCGTCAGTGCGAATAACGCACGGTGCACGCGTTAAAACCGCCACAGACACACATTCGCGCGCGCTAATCATGAAAAACGTTCGAAAAACAAATCAAAAGCGCCCAACACAGATTTTCACTCCATTCGAGTCGAGTTGTCGAGTCGTCGAGGTGTGGGACACAAAGCGCACGCTTTCGCAACGATATTGATGCTCTCAGATAAACAACATTGTCGGAGCTAAAACTCTTTTCGCGTTTAACGAGCTCGAGGCGTCCCCTGTGACGTATACACGTCGCACGCTGATGTCAACTTATTGCGTTACAAGCGACGCTCTGCGTCCGAGCGTCGTAATCTGGAGATACGTGCGACGTGGCTATAGATCCCGTCGGATGCAACACGCAAACCCGTGCGCGTCCCGGGGGATTCGCGTGGCATCCATGGTCACTTAGACCGAGTTTACACGATCATCTTTTGAGTTGTGATGTGCGAAGAAGAACGACGGTTTCTTAACGAGACGACACATCGTTACGGATTACTGTTTCGTTACGATGAAAAGATACGATTGTCGGATCGATATCTCATTACAATCGGGCTTTCGATTTAAAAATAAAAATTAAGTGCATACTGGAAAGAAGTACTGTATCATTCACATGACTGTATAAAATTTTAATTAAACAAGTGACGCGTTGAAAAATATTTAATTAATCATATGAATATAATAATTGATTCTTTTTTTCTGTTTGTTTTTAAATTGGATGAAAAAATACTGAAATGTATAAAGCAGGTATGTTAACACGCAGAATAAAATTAATTTTTAAAGACATGAAACTTGAAGCATATATATATATATATATATACATATATATATATATATATATATATATATATATATAAATTCCGAGATAACATTTTTTGATAAAAATATAATAATTTACTGATCGAATTCGAATTAAGCGAACAAAGTACAACACCGAGGTAATTTGATAAAGAGATTTTAGTTATCGGAAAATAAAAATTGTGGAAAAATGACAGAACCAATACATCTTTTTCTACGATTTTTAATTAACATCAGTGTCCTTAAACTCTTTTACGATCGTCTTTGTACACGACATAACTGACAGTTAATACATATTTATTATCTCGTATTTTAAGATAAAAGCCGTGAGTGAGTAAATTAAATTACACCCGGTTAATATACGCCGAACATTTAAAATTCTTAATTGATTTGCATAAAAATGTTCTCGTTCATCTTCCGACATTTTTTAAAAGCTTTTTTTTGCACTGAAAGTATCGATAATAACGGCTGTTAGACACCCATTATCATCGACTTCTTGGCACTAATTAAAAATTCATTTCTCCACTTAGAAGAAACGCGAACGACGGCTGCGAATGAAGAGTTCCGATCAGTGGAGTGCCACATTTTAGTAAGGGTAGAATGGGGTGGCAAACACTAATCAGAGACGCTTTTGTGTAAAGCGTTAGGTGACGACGATGCTTCCATCACAGAGACGGTTTTATTTTCATATATTTTTCTTCATTCTACTTTATATCAAAGTAGAATAAACAATTGTACACCATGCTTTTTTGAATTGTATGTATAAAAATATAAATATTTAATACGTTTAAAGGTATTAAATCTCATACAGTATGTTGATTAATTATTTACAGTTGAATATGTATATATATATATAGTGCAGACGTACTTATAATTTTCATGAATACAGAAAAAAAATAAAAGAAAATAGCTATTTGTAATAAATGAAATAAATTCATAACTTTCCAAACAATTTTATAAAATTTAAATCAAATTTCAGTATTAACAAAAGTTCCTCATACATGTGCGAAGTGTATTCAAATACGTGTAAATTTTTTAAAAAATTCTTCATCTAATATTTAAAGAACGACATAGAGATGAAAATGAATTTTTAAAGAGAATGTAATATAAAGTATATTATTTGAAGAAAAACTGAATATTTATGAACGTAAGTTATACAAAGAAAATTACAAAATATACTTTTATAGGAAATAAAAAGAAAATAATTTGAAAAAGCGTCCTTTTTGAATCTATTTTAAGTACACATTTAAAATAAATATATTCTTTATAGTAAATCATCACAAAATAAGTTCGAAAAATATGAAATGATTTTTTCCAGACGAAGTAATAGATTTACATTACAATTTTATGTCTATTTCGAACATTAATTTTTCAAAAATGTAATATGTTGTATAAAAGAAGTTTAACCCTACAATTAAATATGAAAATTCTAAAAATTCTAGACCGCTTGAGAAAGTTTTATGTTCACAATATATATATATATATATATATATATATATATATATATATATATATATAAGCTGTAAAATTTGAAAAACTATCCGGAAAAATAAAAAAAACACTTTTTTGAGAAATCAAATACTGTTAAATAAAAAAAATACTTTTTCCTAACGAATAAAATTAATTCCATACAATCGTTTATATTTTCAAAGTTTGTAAGTGTACAACTCTAAATTTTTGATTAAGCAATGTCGTTGAACGGCGAATAGTTAATTTCATTCTCGAATGAATACTTTTAATGATAACATAAAATACACGCTACATTTCGTGTGTATGTACGTATATCATTAACCTAAAGCCAACTCTGTTTCACTCTCGTTGAACTTTTGATCCCCTAAAGCCCTCTGCCGTCTTCAGCAGCGTCGGTGGCAGCGTCGAGCGTTCACGCCACAGAAAAACTTGCCCTTTTTACTTTAAAATAAATATATCCACCTCGAGATAGATAAGGCAATTTACTTTACACGGATGGTGACTTCAAAAGAAGACTGGAAATAAATGAGATTCGCCGTTCGTGTTTCGTTGAATCGCGCTATTTCGAACGTATTAAATGTGTCACTACAAATTTGAAAATCATTACTCAGCTGATTGCCGTTGCTTCGCTCGCTGCTTGTTCGCTGTCTTCTTGCTTACGCTCGTATTCCTGTGATTTGAAACATAATGCACACGAGTTTGTGGCTGTCATCATGAGCTATGTTACAATCGAAAATCGACTCTGACATCTGAATGCAAATAATAATAATGATGGGAATTTATATATCTTTTTTATCATTTTGTACACTGCTGTGTACTTGTTTATCTCGAGGAAATTATTTTTCATAGGCACACACCGACAGCACGTATCATCGATTATAATAATATACCATCAAAATAAATTATTGTTTACGAAATGTAACTGCATAATACCATTGTATGCGAACATTAAAAATACTATTTTTAATGTAATACGATTCCTTACTCTCGTTAAAACGCAAGCCGTGTATAAATTGATCAAACATGTTGCAGTCATGACATAAAAAAGTGTTATAAATTCAATGAGTTATCATCATATTGCTGATATAAAAATTCTTAACAAAATTCAAATACGTTAAGCAACTGATTTTTCAGCTGATATAATCAAAATGCACATTTTTTCCTAATAATGTGCATTTACATTTATGCTTCAGTACACAGTGATAGTTTGTAAGGGAAACTGATATCATGTCTGTATACTGTGTAAATGTAAATAACATTTATCTAATTGTGTGTTTAATCTGAATAAAGACTGATTTGTTTATTGAAAAAAAATAGTTAATACTATAGATATTGGATTTTTTGGATTAATTAATCGCAGGTAATACAAATATCTTAATTGACTTATTTTAGTTTTAGTTTATGATTATATAACATTTTTTAAATAAAAAACAGACACTTTTTCGATAAATCATCACTTATGTATTTTAATGTTTCGTTTAATTTTTATTTTCAATTATTCAACCTCTTTTCAGTTCAACTCAATATATTTAGTTATTAATCAACCGTTTTGTATTTTATTTATTTGTTTTCAATTTAGTTTTAAATCAGACACACAATTATTTATTTATTGTGATATGGATAAATATTTATTTAAAATTTTAATCGGAAAACATTGATCTATCAAGAATTAATATTCAATTGTGAAAGATAAATTAATTTAAACGTTTAATTACTTAAATAGATGTCTGATTCTGCTCATAACTCATCTCCACATGTAGTTGTGGCAGATGAAGTCATTCAAATGAGCTGTCTTACACCGAACATACAACCAACTGATTCAACACCTTCGAAAAATGTCAATAGTCCTATAGGTATTTAATCAAATTATATCAATTAATGTATCGTGAATATATAATTAAAAAAAGGTATATTTATAGGAGAATCTGGAAGATCTCGTTTAACAAAATGTACAAGCAGTTGCTGGAGCCCTATAAAAATAGGGATTGGGAAAATTATAGATTTCAATACTCGATACTGGAAATATATTGTAATTTCTACGATTATATTAATAATCTTAGCATTCATCTATGTATCAACAATGCCTAGAGGTGAAATATTTTTTTATACAAATTATGTTTATATATAACATCTGACTATATTTTAGTTCAATCAGAGAAGCCAAATCACGAAGACTACGCAACGTACAGTTTACACGACAATAAAAGTGAACTTATAATGGATTTAAGAGAACGAGATAATATAATATTGAATATTACACAAGAAAACGGTTCGTGGCGGATAAATACGAATTTTCGTTCGAAACGTAGTTTAGATAAAACAGTTTTAAATGAACTGTACAAAGATCAGGAGTTTCAAGAGCTCATTCGTTGTAAAAAGACGAGCGACCAAAATGACTGCACGAAAAACTATAGAAAATTTCTAAAGAAACTCGATTTTCTTCTTAAAGACATGCGATCTGGTTTGAATTCGTCCGAAGAAGAAATCAATGTAATAAGAGAAGCAGATATAAACTCTCTTATTGAAATTAGAGATAATTCGAACGAAGGAAATGATACGACGACAAAAACAAATATAATATCTGATAATAAAATTAATGATAATTTAAGTAAGGAAATTATTTCAACGACACAAACAAATATAACAGCCGCGAATAAACCCAGCAATAATTCAAGGAAAGAAACGAGTACGACAACACAAGCAAATATAACGTCTGCTACTAAAACTGGTGTCAATCTGAATGAAGAAAATGATGCATCAATACAAAAAAATATAACATCTAATAACAAAACCGATAATGATTTAAAGGAAGAAACTGGTGCTATAGCACAAGCAAGGACAACACCTTTTAATAAATCCACTGATAGTTCGAACACAGAACCCAGTGTGAAAACACAAGCAAATATAACATCTGGTAATAAAAAGAGTGATAATTCAAGCGAAGAAACAACTATAAATCATATGTCTTTAAAAAATAACTCGGATACAAATACTTCAGATGATATTCTAACTCACTTTGAAGTTAGTTTATTTGAAGATAATCAGTTTCAAGAACACAATCAAACTGAGAAGTTTAAACAAAATACATTAGCTATAAACATTGATACTAGTGAAGAAGATACGACAGAAATGATTACAACTGTAACGGGCGAATCGTCTGAAGAATCAACAGAAAATACACATACGACATTGGATACAAAAGACACAAAAATCACAATAATTCCATCTTTATCATTTATAAAATCTAACGATACTGATTTTAATATAACTAAATTGAATATAGAAACAAAATCAATTTTAGATAATGATTCAACTACGAAAACATTACAAACAGTCACACACACGTTAGATATTTTTACAAATGTTACAGTGAATACAAGTAAAGATCTAATGAAAAAAGAAATACCATTTAAAACTACGCCTATACCTAAACGTATGTCAACACCAATCGAACCTATTATAATCATTAACGAATCTGTTAAAAAAACCAGTTCTCTTAAACAAACTAAACCAACTATTATAGAAATAACTGAAGAGAAAACGTCAGAAGATGCAAAAGTTCTTTCTTCAAGCTCTGAATCGATTATTACTACAAAATCTTTACTTTTTGAAACTAGTAAAAGCAGTTCAGCTTCAACTACATCGGATGAAATAACAACAAAATCAGATACTGAAACTAGCAGTATGCTTATTTCAACAACAGAAAGTATCGACAACAAAGAAATAACATCCACACTTGATTCGAATGACATCACTACATTGTTTCCTATTACACATTTTTCAAGAGATACAAATGATGAACAGGTGTTGCAGAGTATATATCAAGATGGTACTTTCAGAGATTCAAATAACCAACGAATACGCATAGTTAATAATCCTGATTCTTTGAGTTCGGGACAGTCGTCCAAATTAATTGATGAAAATCCATTTTTTGCGGCCGAAAGTCTAAAAACAAATCAACAGATAATGTTTACTCCAAATCTAGAATGGATACCTAAACCAATCTGTTATTATGGATTCCCACCGAATCTTCCATCATCGTCTTTAAGACAACAACAATCTCCAAGTGGTATAGTATTTCCACAAGACATATTTGTCAATTCTATGACATCTACTTCGGCACCAAGATATTCGTCTTTTCCAGGATACAACGGTCCTCCGAATTTATTATATCCACCTTATATATCTGGTTATCAATCTGCTCCATATGGATATGGCTATAATGGAATGTATTATCCTGATCAGCAGCTACCATACCCCAATTTTAATGGATATACGCAATACAATTCTAAAAATGTGCAGAGTGCTTCAGGAATTTCTCACAACTTCAATCAATATCAATTTGGAAACGGTGGTCAACAACCACCGTTCTATTGTACATTTTTACCGCCTCCAACAATTCATTTTCCAGCGGTTCCGGGAAATTCTGATTTTCGTAAATTATCAGAAAAATCGCATGTAGATTCATTTAAACATTCTCAATTCGATTTAATACAAACTGCGAACGACGTTAATAAAAACAAAGACGAAATGTAAGTCTAGGTATACATAACAATAATATTTCTTAAATTTAATGAACTAATTTTCAGTGCACGTAACACTCACAAAAGTGAACCTAATATAAACTGCGACGAAAATAAACGACCATGTACAGATGGATCCAAGTGTATTTCTATAGACAATTGGTGTGATGGATCTGTAGATTGTCCTGACACAAGTGATGAAATCGTTTGTTCTTGTAAGTTTCGTGTAGATAAAGGACGACTGTGTGATGGATTTTTTGATTGCCCCAACGGCGAAGATGAACTCGGTTGTTTTGGTACGGAAATTTATTCACTTGCGTATCTTATATATCTTTTATTAGTTTATCCGTAAAAAATAATACTTTAAAATATTTAATTGAATAAAGGATGTACTGAAGAAACATTCAGTTGTGAAGACTGGACTCGACGTCAACGAAAATCTACGTGCGTGTCTTTATTGAAGCGCTGTAATGGAATTCGAGATTGTCCGAACGGAAAAGATGAACACGATTGCTCTTTGTTAAAAGAAAGTATTTCTACCAGCCAGGTAAGGATAATTTTCAATTATATATATATATATATATATATATATATATATATATAATTATTATTATTTACTTCGTAGACTTTTAAAGTGTCTCAATCGACTGGATTTCTTCATCGTAATTTTCAAGGTAAATGGTACCCGTCTTGTATTAATAACGAACAGTGGGCTTCCGAAGCGTGTTTAGGAGAAGTTGGCCACCTAAATATGTAAATATAATTCAAACATAAAAAGAAATTTAATCTAATAAAGAAATATTAATTTTCAGAAAGCCTTTAATCATGATGACAGGTAATACTGGATCGTACGAAGGTCCATTTATCACATCTACAGAAATAGGCACGGTTAAATTGTCTTTAACATGTTCTAAGGGAATTGCATTTGTAAATTGCCCGAATATTATATGTGGAACACGTATCTTAAATGAAAAAACGTTTAGATTCATTGATGATGACACAGATAATGAAGATATCGATCGATTCCGAAGACAAGCCGATAAACATTTTTATGAAGATAACGAAAACGGTAATAAGATAGATTTAAACGATGAATCCGCTTCGAATAATACTATTGAAACAAGTATCAATCGAGAAAAAAGGGGCGAAAATAGAGTAGTTGGTGGCCATTCGAGTCAACCTGCTGCTTGGCCATGGGTTGTGGCTATTCATAGAGACGGCGTATTTCATTGCGGGGGTGTTTTAATAAATAATCAATGGGTATTAACAGCGGCTCATTGTGTAGATACGTAAGTATACAAATGAATACAACCAAATGTACACTGTAACTGTACATTGTTGAATATTTAGGTTTTGGCAACATTATTATGAAGTTCAGGCTGGAATGTTACGTAGATTTTCATTCTCACCGATGGAACAAATCAGATTTATAACACATACGATTATACACGCGAAATATGATAGAGACAGTATGAAGAACGACTTAGCTCTCATGAAATTAAACGCGCCAATTAGTTTCAATAGGTGGATACGGCCAATATGTCTACCGTCGAAAAAACTTGTTGGAGATAGTTGGATTTGGGGACCTGAAATTGGAACAGTGTGTACAGCTGTTGGGTGGGGAGCGACCATTGAACATGGGCCTGACCGTAAACGACATTTACCTAAAAATTTTATTTTCATTAAAACTTAACAGATTCATTAATATATATCGTTCATTTTACAGCTGACCATATACGTGAAGTAGAAGTTCCAATTCTTGGTAAATGTAAACATCTCCAAGATAAAGAAGGAGATGAAATATGTGCTGGTGAAAGAACAGGTGGTAAAGATGCGTGTCAAGGAGACAGTGGCGGTCCACTTTTATGTAAGAATCCACACGAACAAAACCAATGGTACGTGGCAGGAATTGTGAGTCATGGTGAAGGATGTGCAAGGCCAGATGAACCTGGTGTATACACGAGAGTCAGTTTATATATAAATTGGATCGCTGAGAAAATATGTAAGATATTGTTTTCAAAAAATGTATATTCATAAAAAACCAATTAAAACTATTAGTGTGTTCGTTTTAGTGTCAACGAATTTACCAGTAAAAGTTCCACTGCACAAATGTCCTGGTATGGAATGCGGTTCAAACGGTGGAAAATGTATTTCTAGAAGAAAACGATGTGATCATATTGTCGACTGTTTATTGGCAGAAGATGAAATTAATTGCGTCGAAGATGTGTTTCCATCACTGATACGTGAAACGATCGACAGTCTATTTTTAACCAGGGATTCAGGAAGTGATAACAATGAATCATTTATAGAATCTAGAGCCTCTGATGACAATAAAACTGATGTGAATGAAATCATACATTTTCTAATGACTCAAACAAAAAAGCCACTCAGTGCTTCGCAACTCCATAACATAAACACTTTTCTCGAAGCACCTGCAAATAGTACCGAATCTAATCTGCATTCTGATAAACTGTTGATTTCGACTAACAATACATTAGATTCAGTTCAAAATCAAACTATCAAAAATGCTAATAATACGATTTCATCTACCACTCATACATTTGAAAATGTCTCAACAATCGATACACGAAAAGTATTTTCACAGACCGCATCGTTTATGAGTAGTACAGAATCTATAAATACCCAATCAGATCTTAGCTTAAACATTACAAAAAACATCGACTTACCTAGCTCCCAATTAATTTCTACACCTAAAGAATTTGATAATTCTGCTAGTTTACCAATTATAAAAATTCTCACTAGTACTAGAAACCCAATAATTATAATACGGAATCAAACTAAACTGTTCTCTAATACTTCGAAAATTGTTAAACCAGTGTCGTTTAATATTACACAAAAAAATTTCGATTCTGATGCTTCAAGTACTAGTTCCTTATCAGAATTTGAGCATACACTTCAACCAATAAAAGATGAAACGAAAATAACAAGAAATATCATTGGAGAAACAACTTCAGAAAATATTATTACGAATGCGGAAACAGAAAAACACTCTTCAACAATGGCTTTCAATAAAAACAATACATTAGTAAATCAATCAATAGAAACTTCGACAAGTATTTCAAATATGGAACCACAACATAATTTTTCAAATACATTAGAACATTTAAGCGTGTTTAGTAATGACAAACAACTATTTAATGATTCGAACATAAAAAATGGAACATTGTCTCTAATTCCAGCAAGAAAAGAAAGGAAGAAACGAGCTTTCTTTATGTGTTCAAAGTAAGCAAGTTGATTATTATTACAATATGTTCGTGTGTACAAAATCGATTGAGAACTATTAATAAAATTTAATTTAAGGATACGGCAAACTATTCCAAGTGCATTATATTGCAATGGACAAATAGATTGTGAAGATGGTTCAGATGAAGAATCGTGTACATGCAGCGATCGATTAGAAAAACTTAATAAGGAAGCTATATGTAATGGATTCATCGATTGTGCTGATCAATCAGACGAAGAAGATTGCTGTAAGACACTTTATAAACTATCCAATTACTGTGTTTTGTGTTTTACTATTTGCAATTTTTAGATAAATGTCCTGAAAAATACTTTGAATGTTCTTTAAGCCACAACTGCATTCCATTAAAGAACAGATGCGATGGGCATACATACGACTGTACTATGAAAGAAGATGAAATGGATTGTCGTAAGTTTTTCTTAGAGCATTTTCTATTTGTTCCCCTACATTATTAATATTAAAACATAAACAAATAAACTGAAACTTTCTAATATGACAAAGTAATTTAAAATATTGGAAAATTCAAAACATACGGTTTTATTTTTTTCCCTACAATATACTACTTTGTTATATAAAGTGACTCTATCTAAATAATGAAAAACAATTAAACAGTGTCCCTTACTGACGGATACTCGATAAAATTGGACATAGATGGAAGGGCAGAAATAAACACGGAAGGTATTATCAGTGTCAATAAGTTTAAAGAGTGGCATCCGTATTGTAGAAAAAGCTGGAACGAATCTTTTGCGGCAGAGAAGGCACAAGAAATTTGTTTCGATCTAGGATTCACGTAAATATTTTTATTATTGTTTATCTAAATATTTATATGCACTTGTCGATTTTTTGTTTGCTTTATGGACAAGGAATTTAGCTCAGATATTGCCAATAAGTCGAATCAATATTAAAACAAGATTTCTTACCTACTAACAATTCTATGTTAATTTTTGATACAGAAAAAAAGCCAATCTAATTTATCCTACAGCTAACTGATACTCTCTTCCTGTACTATTTTACATCTGTTGTATTTTGATTTCAAGCAATTTCGATTCATATATTAATACACTCGTCGACGAACAACCGCTCCACGTAATCAATTACGATAACAGAAACAAAAATGTAACAGTATTTAATAAAACAGGAATCAGAACATGCAATGCCCTTAACGTGAAATGTTCGCATAGTTTAACATCACGTATCGAATCTCATAAAGTAATAACTTCTGATAAAACTGTGGGAGACTTGTACATATGGCCATGGAATGGAGCTATTCATGTGAATGGTACGTACAGATGTACATGTACGCTGGTGGATCATTCCTGGGTTATAACCGAAGCGTCGTGTTTGGAAAATATTCGGTGAGTAGCATTTTTTGTATTACCAATGATTCATTAAATGAATATCAGGTTTTATTTAATCATCAAATAATTTGATTCGAACTTCAATGAAATATATATTTTAGATTAAATCGAGATTTCGTGAATATATTGTTTGGTAGTACAAGTGTTAAAGTTCAGTTCGAAGGAGCGAACGAGCAGATTAGAATTGTTGATTACATGGAATCGTTTTCGAATATTTCCATGCTACATTTGAAGCAGCCTGTTGATTTCAGTCGATACGTGAAACCGATTAATTTTCTCAAAAGGTGAAAAAATATTTAATAAAAATACCACACCAACAAAACAATTCAATATGCGTATAAAAAATCAATTTCATTGAAATTTTCAGTCAGAACGAGATACAAAAGAAAGAGACTTGTTTATCTATAGGGGTTGATAATAATTTATTCTTAAGAACTATTTTCCTAATGCCTGTCTATGCAAACTGCGAATCGAAAAAACGATGTTTTAAAAGAATCAATGAATTACCAGATTGTCAGGTAAAAGTTCAATATCTTTTTATAAAATGTGTACCAGTTTATAAGTTCAATTTTGTTCAATATTCACTGAGCATCATATTTTCTATTTCTTACATATACATTGTTTTACTAAAGCTTGAACATTTTTTATAGTGAATTTTCAATAAGTAGAGATTTAAAAACATCCATTAGCCTAAATCATCAATATGACAATTCTCTATATGTTAATTCTCTAATTTCAATATTTTATAATTCATAAATATTTAATCTAATTCTATTTCATTTCTAACATCAAAAATATTTTAAACTTTTTATTTTTCTCATATTTTTCAAAAATAAAATGTAAATGGTTATATATATATATATTTATATATATATATATATATACGTGTAGATTAATATAGTTTAATAATAAGTTCTTCATATTATATACACATAAATCACACTTCAGAATACTACTCTAACTTGGAAAGGAACAATAGTATGTCTTTCATCATCTGGATGGTATCCAGCATCTGTATACCAGGAAAGGAAAGGACAATGTGGATTTCGTAGGACTAAGGCTTGGACTAGTATCCCTTTTTCATTGTCTTCAATTGTGGAATTAATGAGTAAGTAATAAATTATAAATGTTGAATCTCGGTTAAAATTACTTTGTAACTTTAAGTATTTCCTGCGAGTTTAAGTACATTTGTAAGATTTATATATCATTTAGTAAACATTTTAGATCTTTATACAAAAATGTTTATTTTTATAAAAAAACAATTTAAGATGTCAACAAAATTAATCTAGTATAAAAAGCATTGATAATTGAAAAAGTTTGATTTTTTATTTATTTGTTGTTTGATTAGTTATTTCATACAGAGAATAAAATGTGTTGTATTGCAGATAAAAAAATAATAAAAAAAGAAGCACAATGTGAAGGTAAACTGTGTCCATTAGGGAATTGTTTGGATATTAATAAGGTTTGTGATGGGCATTATGATTGTCATGATGGTAGTGATGAGTCAACAGACAGTTGTAATAAGAGAACTGAAGTATGCAGTAACAGTACAGAATGCAGTAAGTAATATTTGATTATATATATATATATACATAAACTTTTCATTTTATACACATACAAAATAACATGTAAAGGATTTATTACTATTAATCAAAATGAAGTAAATAATCAAATATATTTACATGAATGGATCATTATATATATATATATATATATATATATATATATATATATATATATATATATTAAATATATATATAAATCTTTTTATAACAATCTCTTAACAGAATGCATGATCATAAAATTTAAAGTGTACCAAAAGAATTAAGTTTCTGGTAATCAATAAATTAACAAATAATTTTCTAATCTACTGCATTAAAATGTAATTAAAAATAATTAACATACTCTGCTAATTATAGAAATGCAGTAATTACTAACTTGAATGTTTTTAGATTTTTTTAAAAAAATTAAAGAATGTAATGATATACTTTAATTACAAAAAAATTTAGAGTACTTACAAAAAATTCAATTGACTGCTCCATTCCACACTATGATGAATTAATCGTTCGAGAATATGTATTTATCTTGTAATCGACAAGTAATTTACAAAATCTGTGTAGAAATTAGAAAAAATCAATCAATAGTCAGTGTTTTTCTCGTTGACATTGTGTATTTATAAAAGATTTAGTTATGAAAATCAACAAATACTTACAAAAAAATCAATACTTGAACCATTTTATTTAATGAATCGATTTATCTGTCGTACATCGAGTAATTTATGAACCCTTAAAAAAAATTCAACAATTTATAAAGTATAGTAATCATTTCTGATAGATATCTTATGATAACAGTTCAGTATGGGAAGTATGTATAGGTACTTACAGAAAAATCTGTCTTATTATTGATGCCGTTTCATTTTTCAAGAAATATAATTCGTTAGTAGAGCGCTTCATTTAGAATTATTTTCAGTAAATTGTTTTGTTTTCTGCGATTGATTGAATTTGCAAATCTTTAATGAAAATAAAATTAAATTGACAGCTTCTTATCAAAAATTAGATATTTTCTCAGTGAACACCCCTATTCTAGAAAATAGATTCGTCCATGTAGGAGATCACTACGTTCATACTGATATGCAATTTTTATAAAAATGTTGACAATAAATGTGAATTTTACAATTTCAATTAATAAATTAGAAAATAAATAACATATACACATCTTTTTGTGTGTGTATATATATATATATATATATATATATATATATATACACAAATGTATATATATATATATATATATATAATGTGTAGTGTGTATGTTTGACAAAGAATCATGAATATGAAAAACTATTCAATTAAAATTCCGTATAAACTACCAAACTCCTATGTATGATAAACATCAATAATGAAAAAATCAATAGGTACTCACAAAAACTATATAATCCACGACGCCATTTCAAAATGTCTATATCTATAGTTCAGATATCGAACACGATTCGAGACGATTTTCAAAAAATTAATTCATTTTCTTATGATTCGATTGTTTAAATATTTGGTCCATTTGGTCCATTGGCATATTTTTAATCTTTAATTAAATAAAAATCAATTAACATAACATGTCGTAAATTCATTCCAAGAGTTGTCAAAAGTACCCCATACCACAGGCAAATGAATTCGTCTTTGATGACGACATATATATATATATATATATATATATATATATATGTGTGTGTGTGTTAATTATAAATATCTTATTGAAAAAAATGTTTAATTTTTGAAAATACTACTTACAAAATACCATTTAAAATGATAATACTGCTTCACACTTTGAATAATGTTTCGTTATTGAATATATTTTATTAGATGATATTTTTAATATTATGTTTCAACATCATATTTTCAATTTCAATCGTCATTGGTAGATCAAATTTTCATCCTTCAATAAAAATGAAAAAGTTGTCATTAAACAGAAAATTATTTGTACAATAATAAACACTCTCATGTTAAAAAAACATACATGTCTTTTTTGAAACATTTTTTGATATTTGTATATTACATTCAGATATGTTTTTAGTATCATGATGTAAATTTGTATTTTATTATGGACACAAATAATTATTTATGCGCACATTCACACACCCACACATACACATACACACACACACACACATATATATATATATATATATATATATATAACATTTATATATGTGAAACTGAGTTGTTTTGTATAAAACAGATTATTAATTAAATCAAAAGCTTGAAAATCTACATAAAACTGATAGAAAAGATCACTCTGATTTCAATCAACGCATTCTACGTCTCTTATATAGATTGAGAGTACTGAAATAATTCAGACACAACAACCATTAGGATATATATATGTATGTATATATATATATATATATATATATATATATATATATATATATATATATATATATTAGACATAATGACAGGAGCTTAAAGAAAAATAAGTGAGTAGAACAAAACATTAAGAGATCAGATTTTGAAATACAGAGCATATTGAGAAGACATTGGGAAAACAACAGAAATAATAATCAGACGAGAAATATTCTTAGGTCCTGGAAAATACTAATAAACATATAATACAGTGATGAAGGAAATTGTATTAAAACTGAGTAGAAAAGAGAGATACTATATTGTTTAAATTCGAAAAAGAGGCATTTATTTATCAGTGAATCGGCAAATGTTGAAGATCGTGTGTATGCGCATATACGCACGCATATAGATAGCACACATATATATGTGAAGGAACAAGTGTAGTTACAAAAAGGCAGATAATAATATATTTTTAATAAAAAAAACACATTCAAACACAATATTTAATATTATAGATCCAGTCTGTGACACGATTATTAATGAAAGATTGATAAATAAATGAATACTTACAAAAAAAAAATGAATAAAATTATCGCTAGCTACTTGACATTTCGGTAGATCTGTTCTAAATAAGCGTACATAAAACATAAGCAAATCGAATACTACAATGCGATGATAATAAGCATGCTTTGATCATTTGTTGTATAATGTTATAAGTAATATTTTTTATTCGCGTTATACCGTTAATAAGTTTAATTCTTTTGAAATATGCAAATTTTAAATAAAAATATGTTAAAATTTTAAATCCAAATTGTTTAATTAATATATATATATATATATATATATATATATATATATATATATATATATATATATATATATATATATATATATATATAAAATAAATAATTTACATAATTGAAATGCTTGCTAGTGGTGTTCTTTACGTCCTCTGGTATATCTGTTTAGAGACATATAACAATACTCAAATGGTATACAACAGTTTGGTTTGTTTCTAGCTTGCAGTAAAACAGAGCTCCACTGCAAGAACAGAAGGTGTGTACCTAAATATAAATTCTGTGATAATATAAACGACTGTGAGGATTGGAGCGATGAACCAGAAGATTGTAGTTGTGGTGAATATCTGAATTTAACATCTCCAGAATATATATGCGATGGTATACTGAACTGTGCAGATAAATCTGATGAAAGTCCACAACGATGCGGATGTAAAGAGGGAATGTTTAAATGCCAGTATGTATAAATTCATATCTCTCTCACTCTCTCTCTCTCTCTCTCTTTCTGTATATATATATATATATATATATATATATATATATATATACACACACATACGAATTTATGTTTTGATTGTAATTTTTATATTTTTTTGTTTACAGAACAGGTATATGTATTCCACAGAGTTTCATATGTGATGATAATAAAGATTGCCCTGGTGGGGAGGACGAGAAAGAATGCGTCGGTCTTAAGGGAAATAATATGTAAGTTGTAATTACTAAAAGTGATTTAAAATCTAAATTAATCAATGTGTCTTTTTATTGAAACGAAATCAATTAACTTACTTATGAATCTTTTTAAAATATCTGAGAATCTATGCTCTATATATTTACAAAAACATTCGCTAAAAATTATTTTTTTATATATAATAGTACTATATTAAATAAATTTCTCTAGACTAGTTTTACTGGATTATAAAAAAACGAGCAAAGTTATAAAATAAAACCAGAATCTTGTAGAGAAGATTTGGATAATAAAATATTTTAAATAACTTTGCGGTACTCAAATGAATTATAATCTTTCAATATGAAACCATGTTTTTCTTCTATATTCGTAATATCATTGAAGAATTCAAAAGTTGACTATTATAGTTAGTAATTAGATAAGTTGCTCAATACAATTTAAATAGTAATTAAATCATTATAATATATTTTAATTCATGTATTAAAACATAAAAGGTAAACATACCCAGTCTGTTACATACATATTATATATTCTAACTGTAATAACTGCATTTTAACAAGCATTCATTTGAGTTTAGAACACGTGTCCTTATTAAATATTCTAAAATATTTTGTATTGATTGATGTGTAGAAAATTATACGTTTTCCGTTTTATATTACGGTATCAAGCTACAGAAAATGTTTTAGGAAAGTATTATAAATTAAATAATTTGTTCGATATTATAGTACTAATTTGATATGGATATAATTTGATATTCGATAAAATAGAGTTTAAAAAAATCTGTGTCTATACACCAGTATTACTCTTTGTAAATGTATTTTATATTTTAAAAAAGTTATAAAAAACACAGTCGTCCACATAATGTGTTTTGTATATATTCCAATATCTTTTATTATTTGATCAGTACTTTTTTCTGTATGAAAGTCGTTTCTGTTTAAATTCTTATGCTGTAGAAAAATTTATCAGCTGAAAATGACACGTTATCATATAAAAATATAATTTATAAGACTGATCTGATGAGAAAACTCTGTAACTTCTACGTTCATATATTTACAGATTTGGAATTGGTGAAGTTATACAGAAGTCGCACGGTATTTGGCATTCAAAATGTTATCCTGCTAACAAAAATTTCACACAAACCGAACTAGAAGAATTATGTTCACAAATTGGTTTTGTGAGCGGCAGAGCTTCCCTAGTTAACACAACGTTAACAAATAAACCATCAATACGGACGTTAGATAGTTTTCAAATGATCTATTTGAATTCGAAACAGAATATATTATTCCGAAAAAAGAAAACGCCGTTGGTTTCAATCAGAAAGAATAGCACGGAAGAATGCAACAGAATTACTTTACAATGTGTGTGATATTATTTTTTTATAATATATAATTAAAAAACTGTACTATATATTTGTATTTATAATTTTTTATACGTATGTTTAATGTACTTTTTATATAAGTGATCGAATATTATATTATTTTTATAATTCAATACAGTTTTGCTTTTTTTAAACAAATAAACATAATGTATGACTGAAACGAATGCAGAATGTGTTTAAAAATAAAAACTAAATAGTTTGATAAACGCAAGCCTGCGTGCGAATATATGGTGTTATCCTTAAACATTATCTTTTATAGTTATGAGTGGTCACGTTTCTTGCAATATTCATACACCTGTTCTTATTTTTATTATTTACGTTTTCTGCACGTCTCAACATTCAAGGTATGAATTGTCAATAGAAGAAACAGGTCAATAAAATTGTTCAGTTTAAAGTTTGTTATTTATTTACGAGAGTTATAAATATGTGTGAATTTTGTCGCATTATATTAAAGCAGTAATTGACTAAAATATACTGTTAATTTTTATACCTCTGAAAATTTGCGAATTTATGTATAGTCTGTTTACTTACACTTTGGGTTAATTTTGTGTACGTAAATAAATATGAGATCAGTACAAACTTCAAAACGGAAATAAATATTAATATTTCTATTAATCAATTTTTTTAATTGCCGAAATACAGTTTTTAAGACATAATATAACTGTATTTAAACGTGGGAATTTGTGTAACTTTTTTTATGTTTATGTTTTCAAACGTTGCAAGAATTCTTTATATTATAATGGCTCTTATAGCTGTGCAGGCAGTAAAATATATCTATAACTAATATATTATAAATTAGAAACTGATATTTTCATAAAATCTAGTTGATTTATATCATTTATAATTCACTAGATATAACTTAAAATTCATTCAATAATGGAATTGCATTTAATATGCTCAACATTCAAATATAACATGGTTAATGTTGTGTTTTTAATATCTTTTCAAGTACATACATTAAATATTGCTTTTGTCCTTTGAAGTGCATATGTGTACATGTTTTTAATGGTTGATAACATCATTGATTAAAATGAATATGAAAATAATGTAAATATAACTTTTGTGAGAGACTGTTTAAACAAAGAATATATCTGATTGAAATAAACGTTTTTTTCTCATCATAATACCTTTAATATTTAATCTATATTAAATTGACGTCACGGAATTGTATTAGAACTTGCTTAGCTCTTTCCAACACATATTATAAATACTGCAGATATCGGATTTAGATTACTGCTAGAAGATTATATGCGTTAGTGCCTGACGTATCAACTCACATGTATTTCTTACACGAATACACAATTTATTTCAATTGAGTACATGCTGCACTCTTTGAAAAATAAATAAACCTTGTTGACAATTGGTTTCGAAGTGTAGTATAGAGATAAATGTATTATTAAATTTATGTAAATAAAATCAATCTATAAATACAGATAAAGTCGGTACTCCACATTCACGGGGGTTAAGGAAGTAGAACCTTTGCGAAAGTAGAACTAAATCAACTTTTTTACCATTTTTAATTTGTCTAAATGATTTATCTTCTTATTGATATGATTTGTGAGTATATTTATGTTAGTAAACGAGAAAATAGATTAAAAATACATTTATTTTATGAATTTATGATTTACTAAACTTTTTTAAGTTTTATTTACATTTTATAGTAAACGTGTATCGATTACGATTTTTAATTAAACTACAAAAAAATTTCCTTTTAATTATTGTTGGCATACTCGTGAATAAACAAATCTGCAAAAGCTAAACCCGCAAAAGTCGAAGTTTAACTATATATATATATACACAAGGTGTTTAGTATAAAATTTGAAACAAACAGATTATACATTGTATTTGTGTTAGGTAGGCCGTCGACCCAAAGAAACCGTTGGTCCATGGTTCGTGAGTGAACAGGTAACACGGACCGTCAGGTGGTCGAGAGGAAGGAAGGGGAACAAGGTATACCGCCTCACTTGGAATGTCAAACTCGCACTCTTACGCTTGCATAACGCCACACCACACATTCGAAACATTCCCACCTTACACGTATATCTAATAGCTACGTGTATCGATGGTTTTACCTCTATAAACATTCGACCAATTTGATATCTTGTACGGTCGATTTACCTAAAGCGATTATAAACCGTACACAAACTTCACATACATACGTATGTGGTCAGTCGAATAACATCACGCCTCTTGTTTTCGAGGAGCTGATCGCCATTGAAGAAACTGTTTCGAATTTATTTCCTAGTAACAAATATTTTAATATCTACTATGTCATACGTCGATCAATATTAATACATAGAACCACACCTCAGTTTTTCTTATACAGATATAATAATCTCATAAAAGTAAAATATTACTAGTGTATTGTTTTCTTAATGTAAATTTGTAAATTAATACAATTTTTTATAACGTATATAAACTACAATAGATTTCATTTCGTATTCCATTAGAGACAATTATTTGAATGTAAATAGATTTGTTTGCAAGAAACTCAATAGAAATCGTATAACAACACTGAATGTCATGATGTCAATTGCGGCAAATATTGTTTTAAATGCAGACTGTGTTCTATTGGATATGGGTTGACTTTACATCATCATAATATCCATACTTATACATCACTTCCATGTCTACCTAGCAATACTTAATTATTTAGAATTAGTAATCATGAATCATGAAATTATAAATACTGAATAGCGTAACTGTACAATTATTTGCTATGATAATATTGTTTTTGAATACATTTGTTACCTAGTTTTTCTATACGAATTTGTATACAAACTTTATCTGTGTGATTTTAATGTAAACGAATTATTATCATTATACTCTTTTATAAAATTAAATAAGAAAATTATAAAATGCTAGTCGGTAAATATTTAATCTTTGATACAGGTGCTTGTGTCTCGAATAAATATGAAACATTTTTGTATGTAGAAATCTTTGCCTTATTCATTCAAAGCATTTCGACATAAATTAAGAAGATGAATCAGTAAAAATTAAATCCTTATTTATTGATGTAATCCCTACTACCGGATTACTGATCCTAAGTAGATGTATTCATAATTATTATAAGTGAATATTAATTTTTCCTCATTACCTACGGTTTTAATCAAATCACTTATATTTTAATAAATGTATTACAGCATGAGATATTTAATTTAATTGTAGTCAAAAAAATATTTTTAAATACTTATTTAAAATTGATTCAAAGTTTTATATTTTTGTATGGCCATTAAAAAAAAGATTTTAGTTTTTCTGAATATACTTTTGAAATTTATTTAGCTTTAAATGAACATTGACTTATATAAAGTTTGATTTCTTAAGCATATACATTAACAATATTATATATTGAGATTCATTTTCATTACAGTTTTTTTCGAAGAAATTTGCAAGAAAATTCACCTGTATATGAAATATATTTAAAATACAACCATTTTCTTAGTACAAAGAAGCCGAATTTTACTTTACATTCATAGAACAAGTTATTTTACAAGTTAATCTTTATTTGCTCTACTACAACCATTCAAAACAGCCCCTACTATTGTAATCTGCTTAAAAATAGATGTGAAAGAGGGTAAAGTAAATATACTAAGACGAATACCGCACACCTGCTTGCTGTAATTTCAACGACCGCATCGTTTTCATTTTGTTTTAGTAACCGACAGATTTGTTCCATCGGTCAGTGTTATAACTATACATTACCGTACCTGTTCTATAATTGGGTAAAGAGATGTCGTACAACCAAATATAAAAAATATACATATAATATTTATAATATGTATAATATGCAATATGTGACAACTGTAAATGATTTTATGTATTCATGATTCATAACAGTATAACGGTGTATAAAAAAGCTGTTACGTAGGCAATCCTAACCTTGAAGGTATGTTGTTTGAATAACCTTGTTGCAAAACTTTTACATTGGCCATTAAATATTATAGGCGAATAAATCAGTTATTCTGTCTCCGAACATATACTGGTATTAGATTGTACTTCACACTACACACATACCAGAGATGTATACAAAAAGTATGTAAAAAAGCTATTAGAAACAGATGATAGAAAAAGATTGTTCCACATATATAATTTGTTCTCCTTGAAAAAATGAAATATAACGTTACCCTTTTACATGAATACAGAGAAAACTCCTTTGTCTGTTTTGTAAAGAATAAGAAATACATATGAGCAGATAGAAGAAAATAAACTGGAATTTCTTTTTTACATTTAATGTTAGATTATAACACTTTTTTTAAAAAGTTTTATGTTTATTCGTTATTTTGCAAAGTTTTACATAAGTAAATATAATCGTCAAAAACAACCTACTGATAAATATATTTTTTTCAGAATTGAAACTTGTTATTTCGATAAAGTTTCTATTTTCATATATAAATACGATACGAAAGGAAATGTTAGTGATTGTAGGATTACAGTTACTTCCTATTTTAATACCTCTTTTGAATATTAAATACTGACTAGAACATTCTGTAAGATTTTTAAGTAGTTATTAATATATAATAAAAGTTTAACTATATAAAATATAAAAATTGATAGATAAAAACTGATTTTTATATTATATATATATATATATATATATATATATATATATATATATATATATATATATAATATAAAAAATGATTTAGATATTTTGAAATTATTAAAATATTGTGAATATATTTTACGTCTATTATCAATAAACAGGATTGAAAACATTTAAATTTTTGAAGATAATGAGTTCAATTTTATTGTACTTTTTTAAAAATTAACTGTACTTCGTTTCAGGATTTATTAATAAAAATAAATTTAACCAATATAAAGAAACATTTACCAAAAGGGTTTAACACAAATTCACTAATATATATATATATATATAATATTAGAATAATTATCGAATATATTTTACAAAGAAAGTGATAATTACTTGCCAGGAATGAGTATAATATTTGTATTGCTAAAAAGAGTACAAAAATATTTATATATATATATATATATATAAACAAGATTATGTCATTTTTAAGATTCTTTGTTCTATACACTAACAGTGTATAGAACAAAGAAGAAAAGAACATTGTTGAATCGATTTCGAATACCTAATTGAAATCAGATTCAATCATATAAACTCTTAAATAGAAAGCGCGTGGCTATGTCTCACATATTTTTTATTTGTGATTTTAATCTCGTACATTATATATCATTTTATATTATATTACATATATATATATATATATATATAATTAAATTGATTGCAAACATTGTAGCGTTAAAGATTTAATAACAACAGTCTATTAGTACATGTTTATCATACATATTATTTACTGATTATTTTGAGCAATTGGAATTTGAAAGGTAATTCTCATATGTATAATAATGTATTTTAAGGTGTGACCAGGACGTTCTTTAACGTAGAAGTTGTCAGATTTCAATCATATACCAATAAAATTTTAATTGGTTTGTTTATGTAACCAAAAGAAGACAAAACTAATGATTCTTAGAACAAGCAGATGTTTACACAAGTAATTTTATTAAATTGTAGTTGGATATTGTGTTTTATGATAAATACATACTTAAGTATTTAAATTTTAATAAAGTGATAAAAGTGATTGAATAACATATTTTTAATTGTTCAATCATATTTGTTTTTCTTTTAAAGAAAAAATTGGAAGATATAAATAGATTTATTTATTACTGAACCTAGTGAATATATATACATATATATATATATATATATATATATATATATATATATATATGTATGTATGTATGTATTTATGAAATGCTGGTAATAATAAAAACATTAGTATACTCTAATTTTTCCGATAGACATGTATGCGTATGGAATAAATTCAAAATAAACACATTTTTAACATAGTACAAACGTCTTACTCGCTTGTACGCAAAACGCAAATTTGTTTAGTTATTTACTACAAATGATGGCATCTCCTGTATGTAGTATCAGCGTGTTATAACCGCACCGTCCTAATAACAACACCATATGATATTATTCACGTCACACCTGACAACTGTATCTTCACGAAGTCCATTTCTCTGCTGGAAGTCAACAAGAGCATAAGAGCGACAGTGACAGCCGGTTTGTAGCTTGTACCTGCGTTACCTTCTCCGGGTTTAAGACACCGTCTTTCCCTCCCACCTGCATGTTACCTGTCTGGCTAGTTGGCGATCTGTTCGCGGCCGCGGTTGAGTCTTCAGTCTTGAGGAGGTGGCGTCGCGTCAAGGAACCAGCCGTTGGATATTTTTTTAGTGTAGTTCTCTTTTTTCTCTATAATTTATGTGCATGTGTTTTGTGTGAATTAAATATACGTTACAAGTTTGTTAATTTCTTATTAAACTGATTAATAATATTGATTGTATTTCTACAAGTGATCGGTTTTATATGATAATTTTGATGACAATACATAGTGATAAAAACCAATTTTTGTGTACTTCATGATTTCAACACGAACATAATTTTATCTTCAATTAATTAGTGATAATTTAAAGGTGAGACATTTAAAACATATTTAATATTAGTTGTTTTCAATTCAATTATAGCAACTTACGAATTATATGTTTTATTATAAAGAATATTAATTAACATATCAATATAATGAAATGAAAAATATGAATTCTATATTTAGCATTAAAAACGTATTAATTTCTATAAGTATTATTTAATACTTATTAATTAATTAATTAACTTATAATGATCAGCCAAAGAATTCAAATGACATGACTATTTCAATATCTTGTATGGAAAAAATGTAATTAACTAAATTTCATACCGCCTTATTTAAAGAAAAAATTCTTATTCAAATGAAATATTTCAATATTTTTCTTTTAAATATGTTCGTTTGCTATTAGAAACATAGCAGATTGAACGATGGTTCGATCTTTATCTTTATTAAAGTTCATCATCCTCTACACTATATAGTAAATCTGTTCTATTTAGCATTTCCTGTTTTTCATATAGGTCAGTTCGTTAATAATTTTAAATTCAGTATATTCATTACACAATTCATTCTTTTTTTTAGATTAATTACTATCCTACTTTACTACTACCCTGTTATAAACAAATCAGATTATTCAAATATTGGGTTATCATTAACCTAAATTTTCAGTGTCAATATGATAATAACTGATTACAATCTCAATTAGTATTCTAGGTCTTGTTTTCAATTACTTTTATTTATATTTAAAGATATATTTTTGTCTATTTTATTTTTAAATCATCGCATAAAACATAAAATGATTTATATTATTTTCTATGACGAAGACATTAACACATTTCACTACATAATTAGAAAATTTTTCAATGTTCGTATAAAAAAGTAATAAATTTATCTATTTTTATCAAATATGAATACAAATATCTCTTAAGAAAGACTCTTTATTACCAATATAAATGCAAATATTAAAACGCAACTATATTAAATACCAACACAAGTTTTGAAAAATGTAAATATCTGAATATAAACGAGGTTAAAAAAATATCAATTCAAAATTATCCACTTTAATGTATGCAAATCTCTTTATATTGTATAGAAAAACTAAATCATCTTTCAACAACATACAAATCTATGAAAGGCAACATTATATATTCGTATTTTCATGAAACACTATTGCAATTAAAAAGAATATTACAATATCAGTATGTTTATTATTTCATTGAATGAGATACGAATGAACGATTCGGAATGCTAAAACATGAACTCGACTACGGTTTTATCTTTTGGTGTATATCTTGCATGTGCAAAGATTCATAATAGAATGTATATACATACTTATTTATAGTATAATTGAAACTCATCGAGTTCAAACACACACTCACACATGTATATATATATATATATATATATATATATATATATACATACGAACCACAAATAAATAACTGGTACATTAAACTTCTAGATTTAATTAAAAAACAAATACATTAAACAAGAAATACATAATGATTTTAATATACAAGAGTAAAAAAGATTTAAGAAGAGAATAAGATTTCTAAAAAACAAATGACGAATGTTTGTTTCATGAAGTAACGGATATTCCAAATGAAAAATTAAATAAAATGTTCATATAAAAAATATCTCTTAATTTAATTTAATTATTAAGTAACTATTGAAATTCATGAATTTAAAAATACCTCTAAACTAAACTGAAGTCCATTATAAACGACACGAAGCATTAATTACTCTAAAAACTTTTACTGCGCCAACAAAAGTACAACTACAATTTTACTATCGTATAAACGTTGGCTTCAAAACGCATTAACTGTCATTAAATTTAAAGCAAAGTATAATTTTAACAGATTACATATGAATATAGACCCACAAAATACGTCTACTTATTTAACAGAGCCATTTAATTAAAAATCACATTAACTAATACTAAAATATTATTACTATTTATCGTTAAGGTTAATTTCAATTAAATTATTGAATATATATTGAAAATAAAACAATATTTTACAGATTGTAATTCGAGAATCAATAAGAGATACATTCTCTATTGATATAAAAAAAATAATATTATATTATATTTTTTTAATTGATTCTTAAATTTACTATGATATTTTGAAACTAATAGCAAGTATTCTTTAACATTATAAATGATGAACAATGATGGATGTTAGTAAGTTTAAGAAACTGTAATACATTTAGAAAAATGTCTTGTATACATTGAAAATAAATATGGCGAGAGAGTTCAAGGCCTCTTTCTAACTGATGTACGTACTCATCATAATCGAAGAGGGGGTTTCAAAAAAATAAAAAATATATATAAACGAAACTTAATGGAACAGAATACGAAACATGTTCGTTAAGGATATTGTATGTAGAAAGAGAGAGATACAGAAAACGATCGTTTCACTAAGAATTCCAGGTGTGGTCGTGCGTACTTAAAAACACCGAAAATATAAACGACGAACGGGACATGGATTTTGAATGATTTGTGTTGTTTTATTATAAAAAAAAGTAATCATAATTAACGGGTCAAATTGGCATTATTTACAGATTTGTGTCCGCAACAGAGCTATACATTTTTTAATACATATTTTTTAATCAATGCTATATACTTTCTCATTAATACTTTTGGAATTATATCTCATTTATTATTTTCTTTTTCATTTATCTCTTCTCGACGATAAAAAGATATTAACAAGTTTCTAAAAAATGCAATTCAATCATTACAGTTAAACAATAATAAAATATAAGAAATAAAGTACCTACTTATATATATATATATATATATATATATATATATATAAAGTGTACGTAGAAACGTGTGTATGTACGATAAAAATAATAAACATCATTGGAGCAAATCAATTTCAAGTATATTCACGGATATATGATAATCATAGTGATTAACACAATACTTTCTAAAAAAAAGGTTCACATCGAATGACTGATCTACCTGAAGATATAATGAAAATTTACGAACGCCGACGCAGAGTAACCCAACCGTTTACCGAAATTCATGCGCTAATAATTTATTCGAGACAATGTTTTCATTTTGGCGAACAAAAGAAGATATATATTTTTTTTATATACATTTGAAGTACATATGTATAATTTACACTTGGATTTTTATACGAATATGAACAGTTATACGAAAATACTAATCATCATCATCATCATAAAAAATAAGGAATGTATTAAGGATTTCATTTCGATAATTACACATTGTTAAAATATTTTAATATTATGTTTTTTAACGAAATAGATCTATCGTTTCTATGTTTATAATTGAAACAATATCAAAATGTTTAAAATAACAAAGATATATAAAAAAGATGAAACCATTTTAAATTTATTAAATAAATATCATGATTTTTAAACACACTATAAGGTATTTATATTGAAAAGTGTAAAATTTAAAAAAAAAAACAGATTAAATGAAATAATATAATTTATAAACTGATAAAATAAAATATTACTGCCTTATTATTTTTAAAAGCAAAAAAACCTTCATTAATTTCCACAGATATATCGCAGAAACATTATACATTATGTAAAAGTAGTTTTAATAATAACAACCATTCATTAATTTTAATTAAATGAAATAATGCATAAAGCTATTTAATTTATTTTGAAGAACAGATATGAGAGAAAATCATTTTATCTTGTATAGAAATTCTTAATAAAATTGTCATATTAAAAAAAAACTATCGAGTAGCGTACAAACATATCTTGTCCAAGAAGTTTTTAAAGCATTACTTTGTGATATTTAATTGGCAATTAAAATATAATATATCTAACATAAAAGAAAATCCTTATTTATAATCATATTTAAATAACGAAATATTAATATATCTTAGTTTTTAGTCAATAAATTTTAATATTCACCTTTAATCTTATCTTTTTACACTATATTAAGTCTTTATTCTTGTACTATGCCTTAATTCAGATTTGTTTTCATATCTATTTTATTCTTATTATTTTAAATATATTTCTCTGCTTTTTTATATTATCTACCTGTATATATATATATATATATATATATATATATACACATTTGTGTGTGTATGTACATATTACAAAATATGTAGAGAAAAGTAAAATTTTCTATTAATATTTAAAAAATCTACACTCAGTGATATCATCCGTGTACTTAACAGATTTTATTACTTAATAGATTTCTCTCTAAACATTTAAAAAATGTAATACCTATGTTTGAAAATCATTTCATTTCATAACTAATTACAATCACAAGCATACGCATCTAAATCATTACAGGTTCGTTTCTTAATCATATATCTATATCTCCGAACCTCATCGGTCATTTCCCTCGATGTACACCTTATTACGTATACATTTTTTTCATAAACCTATCACTCCGGGCAATTTATTTGGAAATGAAAACTGTATATGCGTGCCCTACGGTAAACAACGTACGTATACACACGTATAATTAGAAATTTACGACGATTTCTTATGAATAGCTCAGTCGAGCCGCTGTTGCAATATGACATTCGAATGAGCTTTGTTTCGGCGCACAGATTAGTTCTAATCGATAAAAAAAACACACAAGGCGTGTCTGATTCTCGTAACTGTTAATTGTGCTCAATGTAGCGATTCGTAAACACTATTATATATCAATTGAAAGAAATCTGCCAGGAAATATACCGAAATTGACAGATTTCATCTGAAACTCGGAACAAAAAATCGAATAATAACAAAAAAGACTGCAGAGTGATTACGTTACATAAAGGACGGAAAACGGATGGTGTATTATTTAATCGGATATTAATATTTCTTGTCATATTTTTTCATACTTCTAATAATAGCTAAATATAAAGACATTTATGCAATTTGAGCTCATGCAATATCGGAGATTGTTTCAGTAATTAACCGATTACTATTCAAGATAATTTATTAAAGGTACTAAAAGCATATATATATATATATATATATATATATATATATATATGCTATGGAATATTTCTGTGCTATTTTTATACTAAATTAGCTTAAAAAATCTCCATGAATTATAAAACAATAACATCACCGTGTTAATTCATCTAAACAATTTTTGCCTGATCGATTAAAAACCATTTAGCAAAACAACACAAAGAGATATATATGAATATTATATACTTTTTGCTGTTTGTAATCTTATTAACATGAAATCTTAATTTGAAACGGAAAAAGTACTATAAATAAACGTAAAGACATTAAGTAATTTTTTTTGAAAATCTGTTTAGAGTATAATTATTAGTTTATAATACAAAAACTGTTATTTTCAAATATGACTGAAATTTATGACAACGTTGGCTTTTCTCAATAAATTCTATGGCCTTAAGATAACAAATCTATTACTTAAATCTTCATTTTAGGTGAATGACCGTATAATAACAATTTTTTCAACTACTCGCTACAAACGGAACCTTATTTAAATCGTATTGAGATGCCCTCGGTAAATATAAAATTGTAATATTATTATTTGTTTGATTTGCGGAATAAATGATGTTTTAATAACATCATCTCTAAAAAAATATATAATCATATATGTATGTAATGAAGTTAATGTAAAAATAATAATCAAGTTCAAAGAAAAAATATTGTATTTATATCATCGTATAAACATTTATTTTCAATTATATTTTATGCTTTTAAGTTGACCGCTTTTAAAGCAACTTATATTATTAACTATAAAGAAAACTATATAGATTTTACTCTTGTTTTTAGAGCTTTTTGTATAATTCTAATTAGTGTTTTTATATACCATTAAAGTCTGATTAGTCAGAGGTTTAAAAATAATAACAAATTATCTTTAAAGAGATAATCAAATATGATAAAAATATTCGTAAAGGCATGTTTCAAAAAAGGTACCTTATAAATATTTCAATGCGATTGCTTCATTTGAAATATATGAATATATTAAAATTGAAGAAAAAAACATACAATAAGACATCTGATATCATCTATTGTATCTAAAAACAGAGTGTATTGCCCGGACAAGTTGTATATTTTTTTAAGTTTCAATAAGGTATTGTTGGAGATTCTTTTCCGTAAACGGATAAACGGAAGTATCGCACTACATAGAATGATGGTACGTGAGTAGCACAAAGGAAGAAATATAGCTCTTTTTAAATACTGACTGCAACGGAATTCATGAGTAATAATAAATATTTTACGGATTAATAGTCATGTAGAACTGTATATAATATAATATTAATATTTTAATTGAATTATTACTGAAAATATAAGTTTATTTTCAAATTTTTCAACAAACTATCAGCAGAGCTTCTAATAAATATACTTTAGACTATTTTAACAGCATTTTTATTTCATAATGCTATTCATCATGGACTAAGAAAAAAAGTTCGTTATAAAATACTGTAAATCAAACATTAATAATGTATTTTCAAACAAAATGTTTTTGGATATATTCCAAAAATCTGTTTATAATGGCAAATCATTTTAGTTTATTCATTATGATAATTCATATTTCAAGTTGAAAATTGAAAGCGATCATAAAATTGACGATATAATCAAAGATATCAATTTTCGGATTTTATTTCATAGGAACGAAATGAATTTCAAGCTACATTTTCCGATAAACTCAGAGATAGATAATTATATTCCTTCAAAATGTGTATTTTTATCATAGTTTTTTAATAATTATAGTTGTTAGGTAAAATGACAAACACATTTATTAAAACCAATTTTTCAGTTGAAAAAATTGTTAACATAAAAAAGCGATTTTTTGTATCTAATCTCTTTCAAGTCTACTGAAACAGAAAAATCTAAATTTCAATTAAAGATGAAATTTCTTAACGAAAATAACGTATTTTAAAAATGAATTGTATTGTTAAAGATATGTTTTATTCACGAAGGTGTGTATACAAATACAGGTATTAACAACAATTAAAGTAAATTTTAGGAAAAAAAATCTAATTTCAATAAAAACAATTCAATTTACATTTGACGTGTGTCAGTGTTATAAAAATGTAATTATCTGATATCACGAAACGTATATTTAGTTCAAGTTTTTATAAGCAATCCATTTATAAATCTGACGCTGATTGCGCCATATAATACGATGACACAATATTAAATTACACATACATATATATATATATATATATATATATATATATATATATATATATATAATCACAAAAAAATAAAATTCTATAATGACAGCTTTTAACTTTTTTTGATTATAAAGTGGAGACCATTTCTATTCTAGATTGAAACACTGATTATAATCTTTATGTACTTAGATTTTTTATCGAAAAATTTGAATAATCAATTATTAAAAGTACTCTCTTTCTAGAAAACACCCTTTTACAATAATCTGTGAAAAATTAATCAATCATGATTAATTCAATTTTAATTATTTTTGAAACATGAATAAACCTTTTTGTAATGTTCAGTCTAAGTAAATTGATATATAATGATAAAGTACTAATTTTGAAAAAGAAACATGATTTAAATATAAAAAATTATAATTTTTAACACATTAGTCACTTGAATAGTCATTAATAATGCATTAAATATCTAATTTACTCTTTATTTGTGTATGGGTGATTATATATCTAATTATAAATTTTGAGCGAATTAGATATTCGAATTAATTTATTATTTCGAATGTTGACATCTTTAGTTTAATCTTACAATTTACTAATAAATAAATTGAAACAAATTCATAGAGAGACGATTGTGAAACTATAATTTCGTTTCTTTTTTTTAAAAAAAAAAACAGGTCGATAATGTGTATATTTTTCTCGTTTATAACTTTTTTTAAAAATAATATTAAGTTTCATAAATAATAAAAAAATAATCTGCTTAATTAACCATGGAATTATTAAAAAACATTTTTATTATTAATCCAGTCTACAAACAGAACAACTGATTTCTTTATTGATAAGTTAGAAGTAAATTGAATTAAATTATTTTTTTTTTAATTTGGTAAATAATAAAAAATTAAAGAAACTTTAGATCCATTTTATTCGACAAGAAATTAGCTAATAACATTTTCAAATATAAAATGCGTTGTAAACATTAAAAAAATGTATAGGTTTTTATTATTTTTATAAACTACTTTCATACATTTAAAATATAATAAATATAGTTCTTATAGAAAATACTAGACTGAACGTACACATCTTTTTGTATGCAGACAAACAATATAAAACATAACTAGGGCGATAATCTAACAGACAAAATAACATAGCAATTACGGTGTACCTGCTATATTGGATCCCTCGAGAACTAAGTACCGAACAATGTGAATAAGGAACAACTTATTTCCGCTAACCGACACTTGTACCGGTAATGTAGATAACCCAGATGGGAAATGACACGGGTCACCTATGCGACAATTTAATATGTGCCAGTGCAATACTTGATACGGGGCTACGGGTAATTGTTTCTACATATTTTTTCCTCCTTTTCAATGTGACAATTATATTTTTAAAACACACACTTATGTTTATCACTAGCGTAAAATGTCATTACACGACACGATGGTACAGATTTTTTACAGCGGTTTGCACATCGTGAATTGTCTGATTACTGAACAATGTTTTAAATACATAAGAAAAACGAACTAATTATCGGAAATAACATGAATTCGTTATTTAGTAAACTGTGAATGTTATAAATAGAAATTCAGCATACTTTTATTCATCTTTAACAAACACAAATACACACATACTTTTATATTACATCGACGTACAAAAATATGATAAGATACTATTAAAATATTATTTATTTAAAATATTACAACTACCCTGAACAATTCTAATAAATTGAAATAGTGTCATAAAAAATTAGTTTTTCAAGCAATAAAGAAAATCATATGTTAATTTTAAAATATTAAATTTAAAATTAAAATGTGATTTTAATTAAATCAATTTATAATTAATACATCTTGTAGTAAACCCTGTATTAATCAGATAAAATTTAATATTCAAAATCATATAAATTTAATTATAATGTTGGAATATTTTAAAAATAAGATAACGCATGGTCCACTTTTCCCTTAATAGTATTCTTTCATAGTGGTACCTTCATAGATACCTGAAACGTTACGGAAGAAATTTAGAAATTATATTTTTTATGAAAGTTCAAACAGTGTAGGTACACACAGTTTGAATTAATGATCTTTATATTTATATTTTCAACGTGCGAAAAAATGATGATTTCTAATGCGTGTCTGAAATATGTTGAAATTCACTCGTATTTATTATCATACGGGCACATAATGACTTAATGTAATTAAATGTAAGAGTTTCATAAGTGGAAGATGCGCAATCTGGCTTTGTCTGTTTTTGTCTGTTTTTTTTTTATTATTGTTTTTGTAATCGTTCTTAAGGTTATACGGATACAGGATATATATATATATATATATATATATATATATATGTTTAATTTATATTGACAGTAATTTTATATTTATAATATGTGCCTTTTGAAATTCTTACAAAACTCCTTTGAAATTTTCGCAACATTAACATTTTTCATTAAAAAATCTTAATTAATTATATTTTATTTTAGTATTAGTAAAAAGTAATTATTTTAGTTTCAGTATTTAGTAAAAAAGAATAAAACACTCATTAAATCGATATAATATTTTAATATATTTATTTAAATAGGCTAACTATTTGAAAATAATCTTCAGCGAGACTTTAAAACTTGTACTAATTACTGTACTAATAACTATAATTAATTAATTCAAGACTACTGGTCTTCTAAGATACAGAACGTATAAAAAAGAAAGACCATTTTTAAATTAAATATACATCTAGAATCTATAATACGCTTAAAACAATTTCTTTAATGCCGACGTCGCGTTTTATGTACTTGAATATTTATGTATTTTAATAAACGCGCTATTAGAAAACTTTATATTGACTTGTTCACGTTGTTATTGGTACGCCTCTGTCAGGTAATAAAAATAAACATTAATAAATGTATAACAGATGTGTAGGCTCAATTATGTAGGTAGTTATCAAACTAATTAAATATAGAATGCATTCATAAGATTTCAATCTTAATATTTGTTTTCAAAAATATAAAAACATCTTGTTTAAATCTCGTGAAAAATGTATACGCAGATGAGTTTAAAACACATGCAAATAAATCTCAAAATGTAGATGCATATCAATTAAATCTTAAAATTTGAAAAAATCAAAACATCATATGATAAACATGAAATAATAGCTTTTTGAAACTTATTGATCGATTTGAGATCTTACTATATAGCATCGGTCAGTGGATCAAATTGCTATTTCAATCTCTAAATATTATTATTAACTCTGAGATACTGAAATTTTGATCAGAACAAAAATTACAGCTCTGATTTGAATCTAATAATATCAATTAAATTGAAAAAATGAGAAAATTTACATCAAAATATTTATTGAATACCTTTAGTTAAAATTATATCTTTTTTTTGATAGAAATTAAAATGTAAAATGATTACACATTAACGTTTTTATGAAGTAGAGAAAATCTAAAAAAAGATAAAAAATAAATAAGTATCTGAACGATTAATTCAGTTTAATGTTAGTGCTACAACAGATACAAATAAAAATATCTAACGATGACAATTCCAGTTTCTATATAAAAACATTGTAGTTACACTTATTTTATCAATTTCTCTGATATAAAACAAGTTTTTTAGTCTAATATACCAACAAACAGTTCTGTTTACACATATAGCATGTACATATTGTGTGAAAAAATTCTGCATTCTCTATTTATAAATAAGAAAATGATAGTAAATTATATTATTAACTTTAAATTAAGGAAAAAATAGAATAAAGTAACTATTTATTCAATTTTGAAATATTGTAGTGGATTAGTAGAATTATAATTTTTTATTATAGAAAAATAATCTGTGTTTTATTAAAAACTGAAAATGAATGTTGACATAGTTTCCTTTTATTATAATGTGATGTGACAGAAAAGACCTAAATTTCCTTATGGAATTTGCTGAATAATATGATAATCATTGCATCTAACAGATAGCTTTTTGACGCGTTTTCTTTAGACTGAATTATGTTGTAAACTTTCGCAAAAGTTTCATATTTAATATTTACGTTCCGGCGACCGGTGTAGATCGCTATTAGATAAGAATTTGGCACCTGTGTGTCTCAACGATAGATAGATAGTATACATTTGACGTTCTCATTATGTCATAGAACAAAGAGAAAGACGATGAAGATCATGTGGACAATATTAGATTACGCATTTTCGTGACGACTTCTGTGAGATTGGAATGCGCCCGGGGGCGTCAGTGGAGCGAGTTAGAGTGAAATAAACACATATCATCGTTGTATTGATGTCAGGCGCAAGCATTGCCAGAGGAGGTGAGTGCGTGACGAAATAACCGTTGCTTGTCCTACTCCCAGTACTGGTATGTAATGTGTGGCTCCTCGACATGCCAATCGTGGTCCGGACAACTCTAGCGTTTTCTTTAAAAAGCATTCGCAAATTTGTATGAAACGGACGATAATAACGACGCTTGTAATTATTACATTATCTGCATACTGGACAATTCTTGCCAGACATTTTTAATTGAGAGATAATCAGCATTTCTTAAATTATGTCTATGCTGTGACATTTATAGTTTTATCTTGATCATTGTTCAGTTTATATCACAAATCATTTAAATAAAAAAAATATTTGCGTTTTGATTTCATCACTTTCGAAATGTGATCTCGTTTTGGTTTATTTTCCCTAATACGTATCCTTCAAAATGTAATCATCAAAGTATTGTATTTTTAATAAATTTTCACCATCTCAAGCATTTATATTGTTAATTTTAGAGTCGATGAAAAAAAAAGTTATGATAAAAAAAGTAGACCAATGGTATATGACTCCCCAGAAACGTTCGTTCAAATCGATATACACATACTGATCAGAATAACCGATAAACAATATTCAAAAATCAAATATATCTTAACTATATTACATGGCAATTAAACATTTTAAATTTGACAAATACAATTAATAAGTTTAGGCGAATGTTTCGGTTACAAAAGTACTTATCGATTTTTCTATGTTCTTTTAAACAACAGACGTATTAAAATCGAAGGTTAAATTAGAAATTATGGACAAGCATCTCAAATAATTATGATCATATACTGAACGCAAATTCTTTTGTTTAAGAATAATATATATGTTTCTACATCTGAATATATTAATTCTCTTAAAATTTGATGTATAAAATTATACACATTGCATAATCATTAAATATACACATATATGAATACACTTTTTTTACAATTAAATAAATTCATCTGCCCAAATTATTATAATAAATTTATTTTAAATAATATATTTGTTTATAAAATTACCCGTTATTATGTATGATAAAGCAAATCTTCATTCGTCATTGAACATAATTCGTTCTTGAATGAAGTACGTGAATGAATGTCACTCAAATGTATTGTTTCGTTCGATTCAAATAAGAGTTTTTTCCCAGTTTCAATTAAAAATATATCCTTAGAAGTAATGTTCAAGGATAAAGCGTTATAATAATTAATAATTTACAACCCAGGCCGTTCTAATCTCGACATCTACATCTATTGTTACACAAGTTGACAGTCATGCGTATCAAATGGATTGGGATTTAATTTTATTTGAGTTTTTTGTAACGTTTTTTTATACGCACATAAAATATAACGGAATATATATATACATACATATATATATATATATATATATATATATATATATATATTATTATATTTTTGTGTAGATAAATGAATATAAATTTTGTATAATCACTGATTTTTGTTGATGACCATATTTCTGTTTGCAAGAAATATCTGGTATAAATTTATGATTGAACTGTTATATTTTTTTTAATAATTTTAATTCGAGATCGAGGAAACCGTTAAATAACTAACATAATGTCATTTGAAACACGACACGAGAGAAGAACATACAACGGTCAAGGTTATTTATAAATTTGAGTTGAACTGGTGTAATAAGAATAAGATCAAGACCATAGCCAAGTTACATTTCGTTGATCTCGGACGTCAACAACGAGTCGTTTGTAAATATTTAACAAGATATGCAGTAAGTAAACGTACTGCACGTACATAATGCAAAACTTTCGAGTCGTATTCAGATCCGGTTTTATCATAATTCCACATACATACATTGAATGTGGCTCATACGACACTAATACAACACATCTGTAGGTGTGCACTGCTTAACTGATCATGGAACAGTCAGTCGGTCATTTTTATTTATGCATTTTTTTTTAAAAAAAAACATGTATTTGCAGTGTTTATTTTTGTGAAAATGTCGTACTCTAACAATCAAACAATATTACAAATTAACTATTGCTTAAAGAACAAATTATTAACTGTAATATATTTATTAAAGGTATATTTTTATTTTTTTAAAACTATATATTTTTAAAATTAAAATCTTAACAAAAAAAATAATGATAGTAAAAATTAAGTCATTAAAATTAATTTAATTTTATTTTCTAATAACTGAAACACTTATTATGTATTTTTCTCTTATATATATATATATATATATATATATATATATACATATATATATATATATATATACATATACATATATATATATATATATATATATATATATATATATATATATATGTATGCTTAGTTATTAAAACAGTTAACAGAATTTTACGTACGGAAATAAATACATTTTTTACACAGATAATGAATTCGTTCCTCTTATTTTAACGTGATTTTACACTAATTAGTTACAAATAATATAATTCCGTTTCAGTCATTCAGAATAACCAACTGTTGTTTATTCATTATACTAACTGATTGTAAATATATTACTCAAAAATTAATCCATATAGCATTTATTCATGCATGTTAATTAAAAAAAATTGAACGTATATTAAATACAATAAAATCTAAACTCAAATTAAATCAAGATCATTGTAATATTTTTTGTATAAAAATATTTCAGATTTAAAAGATAAAATACCATAATAATTGTAAATACGTCTATTTAGGACAGAAATCTGATGTCAAGGGTTTCAATAAGGAACGAAGATTTAATTTTTATTGATTCTGTTCTGATCTGTTCTTAAAGCCTTTCTTTGAAGAATATTTCAATTTCGATATGCAAAAATGTAGTTCATTCCAATAACAAGAGATTCTATGAAAAATTTAACATAAAGCTATTCACTTTTTAAAATTTTCAAATTAAATTTTTAGAGTATGAACATTCTTTCCATAAAAAGGAAGAATTTATTCTTCGATTAAATTTCTCCCAAGCTGGATATCTTATAAAAGATTTAAATATGCGCGTTTATAAAAAAGGATTAAATGCAAATACATATTCTTATTCTACCTGATTGACAGTTGTATTAAAAAAAACATGTTTATTAATTATAACACGCTCATAATTTTCTATGAAAATAAATTTCAAAACGAACGATTTGTAAATAGATACATTTAAAATTAAACGACAATTACGAGTGAAAAAAAAATAAAGTACATTTTTTAACAGTGCTCTGCCCTTGTCGTCGTACAACTAATTGTATACTTCAATTTACTTTCGTCATGCTCAAAAACTTTTAATAATATACTCATTACGAAATTTGATATGAATATTAAAATATTTTTCAAATATATTATATATGAATTTTTAATTTTTCGCGGTGTATGTGTGTAATACATGCCAGATGAATATATTACATAAATATAGTTCAGTTAAGAAATACGAACAAGACAATCCATTCTGTGTTCACATAAAAATGCTATGAGAATATTTTTGCTTACTTCTTTACGCGCGTTTTCACTCTTGACAGATCACGTTACGGAAATCAGCTCATTAGTTATTAACAAAAGCAAACATGGATTGTTACAAAACTATTAAATTAATTATTGTGCAGTTATGAAATTAGACCAAATGTCACTATTACAGAAAATGTGCAATAACCTTATATATATATATATATATATATATATATATATATATATATATTCTACCTCATAAATATTTTTAAATAGATACTAAATTATTATACATTATAAATAATTAAAAATTTTTTAAAAAAAAATTATTGAAAATATTTTATAACTTTCCAATAAAAAATAGATGACATAGTTTAATATCTATCAGATAAATATATTCCTAATTACAAAACAATCAGATAATAAAATAAATATCTCACAACTTTACAAATTGCTCGTTGATAATTTCCAAAGAAAACTTACAAAAAATCATCTATCGTCTTGTTTAATAATTTCATTCTAAAGATAATCGTGTGGCACGTGAAACAAACATCTTCTCCGCCCCAATATACAAAAATATATTATTATTATTATCATAGTTTTATTAACATTTGTAAAATATACACTGAAGAGAGATGGGCGTGTTATATTATTTCATTGTTTAATAGGTGTGCCGTAACGTGTGTGTGAGAAACACTGGCTTAGTTTCTCTTGAGATACATAACTTAACTTTTTGTTTGTCTCAATCGAAGAGCCAGAGAAATAAAAAGTCTTTTAATGATCAGTATCTGAGAATTTAATTAACCCTTTTCATGTATATGATTACACATGATACACTTACGTTTGTATTTATGTCTATAAAAAAGACAGCATTCAATAACGGTGGATTCCTTTTTGTTTGTAGATGAGATCAATGTTTGAACAGAAGTTTACTATCAGATCTTGCACGGTTTCATATGAACAACGTAGAGGTGTCAGTGGTCAAATATTTAATGACAGAGGACCTGCAATAAAAAAACATTGTTAATATTTTGCACTTTAAAATTATTTATTATTCAATTATAATATTAATTAATATTATTTAGATTTCCTATATAAGAATACATATTTTAATAATTATACATTTCTTAATCTATTTATGAAAGAGTTCAATGAGATAGTTGCAAGATTGTAGTATATTTTATACTTTACTTTTTCTAACAAACACTTATTATTACCAATGAAATTAAAATTGTTATTCATTAACGATATTTATAATAAACTACAATCTTGAACATTTCAATAAAATCTTTCAAGGCTAAACTAAAAGATTATGTGCTAGTTATAAGATTATTTTCTGGAACGATTTCTTAAAATCAGGTTTCCTTTTTTCTAATTATAATTTTCTTTAAGTAGCTTTCTTTCTTTTTTAATCGCAGTCTCTAAATTCATTTGATGCAATGTTTGTTCTTCTCATTTTTTGCTTTTTCTGTCTTCTCTGGATCACTGCATAATTTGATGTCTTCCATAATCTGCTCTAAATGTTCTAATGTTTCTTCTTTCAAGACTATTCCCTCTGTTTTTCAGGTATTATTTAAATATGTAGTAAATATATTCAATCAAAGTCTTTCTTCTTTTTTAATGTTTATTTTTAAATAATTTATTCTTCTCTTTTCCTGAACACTTGATTTATTATTCTATCCATTTAGTTTCTTTTAAATATTTTTCTATTATATAAAATGTTAAAAATACATACATAGAGACGCTCACGCATACATTTTTACTTAATTAAAATAAATTTATTAACATTACGTCATACAAGTAACATTTCTTATACAACTTGATGTGAATAAAATTCCGATAATAATTAATGTACTAAAGCTGTCAGCCCATTTAAATCTTTATGTGACTACAGCAACAGTACCGAATGTTAATTATCCTACGAAGGCCAAAACATTATCTCATAAAAGAAACGTATGTCACCGATAAATTTGCATAGAAATGTCTTCGAAAGATATTTCCAAATATGTTTTTCACGCAATGTGATTTACAAGAAAATAGAAACGAAGAATAGTCCGTCGAACAAATATTTAAGCGATTGGTGACCTGAATGACACATAAAAAATGTTTTCTTGTCTGAATCTACTTTATGGTTCCTATATCACTAATCTCTTCCATTAGTCTGCTGGTAGTGTCACTTATGCATTCAGATTTATATTGTTGTATCACACTAAGCACTTTGTCGACATTTTTCTATATGTAATTTTCGTGTATTTTACCCACGTGTTTAATTTACAGGTGCATTTGTATACTGATACGTGATCGATGGCTAGACATTTATTTTACAGACTACGCACAAGTGTAACTCAACAGTAGGTCATATATACTTGAAATGGTCTTATATATATTTTATTAATTATTTAATTTCTCGAGAAATAGCACCCATACTTTTAGATTATTATGATTTCGTCAAAAAGCTTGTGCTATATGCTACAACTTATTATTTAATTTTATACTGCTTTGCCTACGATATTACATTCTTGGATTGTTAAAAAAATCACAAGTAGAACTACTGGCTTATTTCAAAGATTTTCATAATAAATTATACTCATAAACCTTCACATCTTTATCTACATCAACGATGTTGAAATTAGAAAATCTAATTGTAATAAAACAATGTTAAGAATAAACTCATTTCTTAATTTGTTTATGTTTTAATATACACAATTTTTGCTTCTTAATAATAAACTGTTAAAAATTCAGATGTAGTTTTCATACACTCATAAGAAGTTTTATCATTTATCTGAGTTATTGCGAAAGAATTGTGGAATGAGAGTTAATTAACTTTAAATCTGATGTATCAAATATGTTACGATAGTTCAAAATTAAATTTATCTTCTGTTGAAAATGTATATTTTATAAATAGCTTACTACATTCTAATATAAGAAAAAAGTAACAAATTAATAAGTTTTTGAATATTTTATACGTTTTGAAACATATAATAAGATGTAAATAAAATTGTGTTGCGTTATGTACGTTCTTTTTAAGATACTATTACATTGAAATATATTTCAGGTTACAACACAATAAAATATTTATGTTTTAGATAAAACACTTACAATTGTATATAAACAAATACATAGCCAGAGCATTTAATTACATTCCGAAATTACTTTCACAAATATTACCCTAATGTGTTACACATTTACGCCGACGACTAAAACAATAAAGTAATAAACATTCACATAAATATTTACTTGACATGACAATTGCTTTCAATTATCTGCAGCTTTTACATTTATTAATATATCAACTGTCACAACGGTTGCAAAATACATTATTTCATTCCTTATTTTTCTGGTAACTGACTTCGTCTCATGCATAACGAATTATTATTTATTTATAATCATTAATCAGATATATAAAATGTGGTATTAAAAATAGTACATGTTTGATAAAATCTTAATATTAATCTATCATTTCTTATTTTGCAATTGAAATCAGTGAATTGTAGATTAATTCTAAAAGAATATTCGAAGTTTTTTTTCTATTAGCTTTTATATCGTTTTGAAATTTTATTTATGTTTATTTTAGACATATTTCTATATAGATGCATGTTAAACCAGATTCTATTTGATATATGTTGTCTATTAGCACTAGTCACGCCAATTTTCAATCTGATGCGACTAATTTATTTCACACGAAATTATGTTCTACACTTCTTCAGAATATTCTAAATTATCGTTCGACATAGAAAAAAACTTGGTAAATTGGTTTTTATCAGAATTATTTAAAACATTTCTCAACAAAAATGATTTTATTTTGTCTCTTTGTAAATGTCATTTACAAATAATAATCTATAATTTATTTGATATATAGACATCATAAAAACTTGAAAAATGTTATAAAATAATTTTATTATGCATTTTACTTGAAATGTTTTTATAGCAAAACGGTTTTTAAACTAAATTAATTTATTGAATATTATCATTTAACTATAAATACATAAAAAAAATAATATATGGAAACACAATAAAATGTTCATGAAAAAAAGTTTATTTTACTTTTTAATATTTTTTAGATGTGCTTTATGATAAAAATAAAGACTTTGTATTTAAATCGATTCTTTCCATGAATTGAAATAATAAACAATTCAGCTGTATATGTTAGTCTACGAATGAGTAGAATACAAATGTACTTTGTGTTTGTTAGAATGTTTTACAGATGTTAACATTATATGTCGAATTGATGAAAATATTAAAATATATAATTTCAAATTTTTAACACTTTAAAACATGTAATGTAACTATTTTTTTGCGAAAAAATTATTAGTCACTTTTAATGCTTAGATGAAGAAGTAATGAAGATCGATCAGACTGTATTTATATTTATATATCGTATATTCGAAAATTTGTAGGTCGTGACACACTGTTTAGTCATCAAAGGTTAAAAGGTTCGCGAATATATTTGAATATATTAAAAACAAAGAACTGTACATAATTGCTAAAACTGAAACATAGCGAAGAGAAAACTAAATGAGATCTGATTATTAGATAGAATTATATGTTATTTTTTTAAAGACAACCGCTTATTAGAAGAAATACAAAGTTTAATATTTAAAAAAATAAATAGAACAAACTTGTATGAATGTTATACAAACATTCTCATCCTATCAATATAATTAATTGTGCATGAAACGATTTTTTAATCCAGCTGTATTAAGTAAAACTAATAGATTTTACATAGTACCTCTTGATAACCAGAACCTGTATTTAATCCAAATAACGTACTAAATTCGTTTAGATCTTTAAAATGTTTAATTATCTAGAAACATATATTTAAATCTAAGACTATATCGAAATTATAAAGTAAGTTAAAAATTAATTATATACACAATGGTAAAAAATTAAACAGCGTTCACAAAACAACAATATTGGTTTCTCATAAAAATAGTACATAATTGCGACAAGTCGTTTCAAGAATGCATATTACTTTTGTAAACACATGAAATACAAGAGAACAACACTTTACAAATAAATTTATATATTTTCACGCGATAAACAAAAGTTACAATTACATTGTTCCAGTGTGTGCGGACATGTGTGAAACCATTGTCAATTTTTGTAAATTTTCCCAGACGTATTACGATAAAAAAATATATATCTGTCTACAGAACGATTATGTATTATGGGCCATTAGTACAGGTGAATTACTTCTAAATGCTATAACACTTCCGTCACATTGAGAAAAGTCATCGCGACCATTTCCTTGCGATTCAAGGTAGTTTTTTCATTGAAAACATTGCTTATTTCAAAAACGGATTTGATTGGAAAACAATTGTGTGAAATCGATAGTTTAACGCGGCATGATTAATAGGTCTGTTGTAAACGAACACGATGACAAGATATTTACCAGCATCCTGTATTTACTACAATCGTTATTAATAAAATATTAACACTTCAAATGTACACGTTTTTTTTGTGTAGATCCGTTTGGGATATCGCTAAAAATTTTATTTCACGGTCGATTCGATTGAAAAACTTTGTGTACCGAAACACATAGACCGGTTCTTCTTCTTTTCGTTAAGCATATTCACTCAAACAACGCCAGGTCATTGCGATGGAATCTTCTCTTATAAATCGAGGATTATTCATATGAGACATGCTGATCTAACAACCTGAATACTATAAATAGACTAATACATCAGCATTATTAATTTTCTTCATACACGTTCAATTATTGTACACCTAATCCATAGTTTGTGATATAATCTTTAAGAGATTTATCACATATTTTATACAACAATTCTCGATAATTGTATCTATTTTATTTATTATCAGTTTTCTTATTCATCATCTTAAAGTATGTTAACAATTTTAATAGAATGCTAATACTCTTGTAATACTGACTCGACCTTAAACGTAGCGTTAGTTTAACTATGTAAATATTTATTTTAATAATTAATACATAATGCATCGAACAACAATAGGGTCATAACATACTAAATGTGATTATTTAAATGTTTATCATATATATATATATATTTGAAGAAAGTTTAAAAACCCTGTGGATATTTAAATATACAAAAGAGAAAATTATTCTTTTGAAATATAACAAAATTGTCTCTAGATACACGTGTACATAGTAAATGTAAATGAAATATATTGCTACTTGAGTATTGTTTGTGTGCTTAACATCAAGTAAAAAATATATTACATTTGTTTAAATATATTACAGATTCAATAACGTATAAAAATACAATTAACTAAAATATGATTTAGTTTAAAATTGCATATTCTCAAAGAGTACTCTCATATCATATTTAATTTAAAATTGTATATCCTTCAAGACAAAGACACACAATCAGTTTCAACACACATCTAAAAATAATATTTTTGATTCATTGACACAACAGTATTCTCAAAACACTTACTTTGGAACTTTAAACCAACTTTTGTTTTTGTTATGGATTTGTAGTTTTTGCTTTTTTAAAAGTTAAGATATCTTGTCGCAATCAAAATATTCAGACAATTGTTTTGTAAATAGAAAGATTTATCCTAATGAAATATTCATATTCATTATATATATATATATATATATATATATATATATATATATATTATATACACAAATGTGATATACGTGTAGGTGTTTATGAATATATTATTTTTTATATAAATATTCATTGTAAAAAAAATTAATGCTCATTGTATCAACTCTTAACATGTACTTTTATCTATATTTTATTTTTATTTTATATATTCAAGGTAAGTTATCAAAAGATCAATAAAATATGCATGTCCTCTACTTCCCAAAATATGATAACTGTATAAATATTTACAAATACTTCAAGTTTATTCTTAAGATTTCACAAAGTAATTTTTGGATTAATACTCACTTATTTATCTCTATAAACATTACATATTTCTATAAAAGAGTTGTTTATTCAATAAAATAAAAAAAAGTAATATTTACAATTTGAAAAAGGAATAATAGAAAGAATTTGATGTGATAAAATTATCTTTTAATTAAAACAGAACTTTTATAAATAAATATTCCATTAAAACTATTAAAGAAACATTAATATACTACATCTTTATATATATATATATATATATATATATATATATAATGAAATAATTTACAAGCATTCGATAATGAAATCTATGTAATGAAGAAATTTAATACTACATTGTAGTAAAGGATGTACAAAAACATTATTGCAAAAATACACAAATGCTATTCATTCAAAACTACATTTGAAAAAAAATACAGCAATAAATCTCGCCTAAATGTCATTTCTTGCAACAGAAAACAAGTTACATAAAGCATTAACCTTATATATGTACAAAAAAAGCAGGCCCATTACCCTATATCTGATTCATTTTATCCAAACTCATAAAATTTCTACCATTTTTTTTCAGTATCTAAGTATCTAAACGCGGTAGTAACTTTCAAAGGACCTCCTTTCTAATAAACACGACTAAACTTTTAAAATTCCTCAACTGATATGAACCGAAAAAGGTTTTATAGAACTACGAATGGGGAAAAACCATTGTGGTGTTTATAACCTTGAGTTGATAAACCTGTTTATTTGTTTTTATATATATATATATATGTTTATATATACATATATATATATATATATATATATATATGTATGTATATATATACATATATATATATATATATATATATATATATATATATATATATACATATTTACATGTATGAATAGGTGGCAAATACTCATTGTGGTTTTCATTGCAGGAATGCAAACATGCAACATACTTAATCGAATATCTTAAGATGGTATGACTCATGGATTTCAATAAAAGTTTACGTCATTTTTAATAATGAAATATTCGTTTTATTCTCAGTAGACCGATAGGTTTTTGATTTTTATTAAAATATTCTCGTTCATAATTATATAGAATTACTGAAATGTAATAGTCGTTTGAGTCATTATAAATGATCTGTTCTTTTTTTATATTTATATCAATTTAGAATGTTTTCAATAACAACCATTTCAAATTGTATATAAAATGTCATTGACTTGATGGTCAATAGTAATGAAGGTGAAAAGAGATGCTTTTGCTGGAAACTTATATATCAATTTGACTGTCTAGTAATTTTCAATTTTATCAAAAATTATTGAGATAATGTTTTTCTTAGAACTACACTAATAAAATTTATCATTATACAGCAAAATCAAATAAATATTTTTTTCCTTAAATGGATGCAATTGTAAGAAAATCAAAAATAGAACAATTAACACTGTGAGTGTTAACTCTTATATGTTACTCAGGAACTGAATATTTCACCATAATTATTTATTCAAATAAGATTTTATTTCAAATTACTATAATATTTACTGATAAATACTATTAATATTCGGACGTTTTGTTAACTGTAGTTCTGAAACGTCCAAACACAAGTGTATTTATTAATTAGGCTGAATGTGGATAAAATAAGATCACTAGAAAGTTACTTTCAAACAGTAGAACGATTAATATCTCTAGTTCGAGCTACACTACTAAAATGTTAGACCCGAACATTTTGAAAAAATAAAAAAAATGTACCTAATGTATGAAATTCTAAATATTTTAATTTACACAAATAATTTGTACGAACGAGAAAGGCTCTTCTACTGTGAGAAAGTATCGGCATGTTCAAATAAGAATATCGGCATTCTTAGTCAAACAGAATCGAATTAACATACTTTTTTACTCATTTTATAGAAAATAATGCGTGAAACGATCGTTGCGTGTTAAATAGTTAAGTGCACACATATTATTCAATAAAAGTTTTTATATGAATGCTGTAATATAATTTATCAATGATGTAGAAATGTAATCGATATTCGAACTTTTACATTTTGCATATAATGAAATGTATGCATGTACTTTATTTGTACAGTATTTGTATAATATTGTACTGTCAGTTTGAACGATAAGTAAATCATTTGTCTAAACCGGATAGTTGTTACAACACGTATAAAATAACTTAAATTTTTATTACATGAATGTATCGATGCGTGGTGCATGAAATGGCGCACTGTATCCAACGTACAAGAAGTAGGTCGATGTTTATTCTGCAAGAAATCAAATGTGGTTCCTCGACGCGGTTTTAAAGACATTCGAGGTGTTGAATTTATTGACACATTTTATTATCAACTTTTTACTTAAGCTTATATAACATTATTTCAAGACTAATAAAACAAAAAGTACAAGAGCAGATTATTTATTCGGTTTAAAACACGAATTTGTGCTTGAAAAGTACATAATAGCTACACGTTTTTTTAATTCTTGAATATAAAAAGATATTATAGGTTGGACATAAAATCTATACAACGTAAATTTTAATAAAGAACATTTTTTCGACAGAAGATCACTGCAAATAACAATACTCATTTATAAATAAATTATACGATATACACAAATAATCACATTCGTGTTTATGATGGAAGAACAGACAGTAAAGTAATTATTTGAAAGAGAATGCATTGAAAAATCACATATTTCAACAAGCAGTTCGTTTTTTTCTGTCACGAAATAGTGAAGAGAAAAATAATAATAATATTAAAGATTATACTTTTTTATATTCGACAAAAACTCCATTAAGTCGACAGACACGTATATTTTTATATTCTATTTTACATGGATGTATATAAAGTTTTTCAAAAAGGTAGCACTTATAAAATCTATTTGTTGATCACAGACTTAACTATTATTATTTGATATTAGCTTTATTACTAAGTTTGTTACTATTTTTTGATCTATTTATATAATTGCATATAATTATTAAATAATTAACACAGTGTGCGTAAATAATATCTAATTTCAATTTAACCACAATCATTTAATAATTTCCTGATTGAGTAAAACGTTTACCGGAAAATGTTTTCCTCTCGGCTTGTTTTTTTAACCTATATGCTCATATTAAATAAGATTAAAATATTTATTCATCTGAAGAATTATTATTAAGATATTAAAGACACACGACACTAACAAATCGAATATACCATCGAAGTTCTGATAGAAATCATTGAGTTCAAAATTGTCATTATTGGTTTATGCAGATCAATATAAAAAAGAAAGAATTCTCATAGATTCACAAAACTCAAAAAGTATTATTTACATGCATTACTGTGTTTTAGAGACCATAATTTTCATTAAATGTTTTATCTACATATATGCAAGAAGAAATTACATTTTCTGTAAAATCATGTTTTCATTTAGTAACTTCTGCATGAACGTATAAGTCATGAACTGTAAATACATTAATAATATAAGAAATGATTATTAATGAAGAAAAATAAATACATTGATGAATTTTTACAAGTTATTTCACAATCTTCTTAAGAATCGTTCGAACTGTAGGTCAATGAATTGTTGCTACATTTTGTTAAAAAGGAACTGCAGTAAAATTCCTTACATGTTACAAAATAAAAGTGAAATTACTTCTCGTGTCACATCCATAGCAGATAAAATTACTTTCAAATTACATTTTTTATGGAAATTCTTCATTAAAAAAATCATTAGTTTTATCATATATGTCAGGAGAAGAAGAATTAACTGGATGATAAAACCTGTTAATGTATACATGACGATAATAAAAAATATTATTAAGGTGTGTGTATAGTGTATTGACATTAATTTTATTACTCGCGCGTCTTCTTTTACAACAATAAATTGCATTTTATTTAAACTTGCTACATTGTCAAGCAATGAATATTGTTTAAAAATACTGTTTACGTTTCGAACAGGTCTTGTTTTGGAATATTTTATGAATTCAGTTTTGTAATATTTTAAATACCATCGATTTTAAATAATGTACTTAAAAGAAGTATTATTGAAATATTATTCTAATTTTAAATGATATATTGTTTTATTATTTTCAACAAATAATACCAGTTTCAATTGCAAAAAGTTAATTGTTTAATGCAAACATGTATAAAATAATTTATTTTTAAACCATTATGAAAATAACATACAAATACTATTAAGTAAGAAAAAAGCATCATTGAAAAAATGATATTTTTCCACAAGGTTAACATAACTAACAAGATAATAAGACATTTATATAATTATGTTTAATGTGATCAGAAATTTTAATAAATTTATCATTTTTTTCTTTAATATAATCTTTTATAATAAATATTTTTTTAAGAAAAGAACAGTTTCCACCTTACAAATAAAATAATCTTTCTTTTTATTTCAGGAAATAATGTTGATAAGGCACAAGGTGACTTTCGGAGTCGCCATCATCTTAGGATTATTACGAATAACGAATACTCAGGTAAGACCGTTTCATTTTAATATATTTAATATATGAACGAAATAAAAAGTCTCAGCTTAAAAAAAATGTAAAGGAGAAAGTTATAGAATTAGAATTTGTTTTCTTTAGAACGTCTACGCATGAATCTGTTTTGATATTAGAAAGAAAAAAAATCAGTAAATAAATGAAACACCATGTGGTGTACATTTATTGCATATAGTTAATAGCTTGATATTTATTAGTGCTGTCATGTATGAAACTCGATTTCTATAGTGTGTCTTAGAAGATGTGGACTGTATATTGAAATATATAAAACACATATGTTTTGAATTTTGAAGTAATTAAGCCAATTTTTAGAAATGATTACTGTCTGAATATAAATACAGTAAACATACTTAATAAAAAGAATGGATAGTAATATGAAAAAATAATAGTACAGCATGTACAGCTATTAATTTTATTTTGAGATACACTGAAGTATCTATTTTAAACAATTTCAAAAGGTTTACTTCTGATTCTTACATCTGGTCCCATCAAACATACGTTGTTATATACATTTTCAATGGAAAATAAAAATATTTACATATTTTTCGATCTAAATGTAAAGAAGAAACGAATTAAATTTTTAATTTATATTACAAATATTTGTTATATATAAATATACCAGTAACTGTTTGAATTTAGTGTATTAAATTAGAATTCTGTATAACAACTACATACTAAATCTTTTTAAAGTAAACAAATTAATAAATAAAATTAGATTTCAAAAACATTTCATATGAAAGATCAGTAATGTATCTTTTTCAGAATGATTAATTCAATAAATAAATTGAAATTTACAAGAGATATCGTCAGATATATTAATTACATATTTATATTCTTCACAATATTACTTATTCATCGTTATATTATTTGATTATAAAATTATTCAGGTTTTTATATTTATGTGAAATTAATATAAAATGTGTACCAATGTATAGATTTTATATCAATACTTAAATGAATAATAATTTAAAAATATAACTGATGAGGCTGTTTTTAAAAGTAGAATATTTTCAAAAACAAATCAGAAATATTTTAAGATCAACAACGAATTTCTAAAATTAAACGACTTTTATTTTTTACAGGAATCCAATAGCTCTACTGATTTATTTACATGTCCGAATGGTAAGTGTATACTCGAAATATTTTTTATTCAAATAAATTAGCACAATGTTATTCTATACAACCATTGAAATAAATCACACCGTATACAATATTTAACCTTTTATCCTTGACTCATACGATGAGCTCAGCATATATTTTCTTTTATTTGAACATTCAGTTAATTATAAGTAATACCGAGCATTGAAGTCTCCACTAGAATCATTATCTAATGAAAGAATATATATATATATATATATATATATATATATATATATATATATATATATATATGTGTGTGTGTGTGTGTGTATGTTATTAATTGATAATAGCGGATTAAGGTGGGTCAGTCTCGTTTTTTTGGTCGTCAGATGAATTTTAAGGGCCACGTAAATTTTACCACCAGCGGCCCTCAGCTTTTTTTAATCCGTCACTGGTTATATATCTAAGATGTGATATCTTATTCTTTCATAAATAGTAATATAAAAATTCTCTTAGCGTATATTATAAAAAAGATTAATTAATAATGTATTTTTATGCATTTTTATCAAAATAAATATAACATATATGCATAACTCTAAGCCGGTGAGAATAGTTTTAAAGAATACAATTTTATTATTAGAAGTTATTTTTGTTTTAATTTTCTTGACAAATGAATAAAGTGAGAAATGACGAGTACTAAATAGTATAAATCCAAATATATTGCATTTCGTTTAAAGAAAGTTATTTAAAATGAACCTCATTAAAAAATATGTCAGTCAAAAATTACTACAGACGTCTACAATAACCAATTTGAATACGAATGAGTTTTCGTTAAATGAACACTTCGGTATGATGTCACAGAAAAGAGTTACTTTTCATGAATCATAAAATAAAGTGTAACGTTTTTGATTCACGTGTATTTACCATTCATGACACAGACGAATTCTCTGATATCACTATTATACGTCGACATACTTTCTACTTTCAGTCCTTAGGTCACAAAATTTATTAATGAATCAGTTTTTGAAAATTCACTTGTCGCCATTTGTCAATTGAATTTCTATTTTCGAAACGTGCGAACGAGGTACGTTTACTTGGAACGTTACAAGGTTATTACACCTTCAGTCATGTGATATCTATGACCTCCTGTATCTTTATTAAATGCCATCTGTATCTCCATGATACATTTTTATGTCTATTTCCATCTATCTACACGCATGCATCACTCTTTTTTTGTCTTATCAAAGTTATTTTAACGTTCTGGTGGATGTTTTATCAAAAATAAACATGTTATGAGAACAAAGAAAACGACTATTTCATAAAACAGTATTTTTTCTGCAAGAAATATATGTATACATTTTGAAATACATTACAACATGCTGTTGTAAATGTCAACGAGTTCCTATGTATATATTTTTTATACACATTACCATTTTTACATACATATCTCATTACATCTTATAAAGCACTTGTCTCTTTACAACTACTGTATTAATAGATCGTCTATGAAACAAATACTGATTAATGAAATCATTACTTTATAATATATACTGTGTTCCAAATAAGTAATGCGAGACATTGGAATTATCTCTTGGTCGTTTTGTGTCTACCAAGGTTATTAATTAAAACATTCATGCAAACTTGCAAATTTAAGTTTATTTTATTTGAGTTATTTTGTAAAAAAAAAGACAACAAAAAGCTTATGAATTCATATATACATATATATATATATATATATATATATATATATATGAATAAATAATTGAAATTGTTAATAGTTTATTCATGTACTTCATAAAAACTTCCATTAAGTTTATCAACGATGCATCTAATCTGCATATGCAATTCTTGTAACTGAGTAAAAATATTTTTCTTTTCAATAATTGAACATCTTATTATTCATATCCATATACAATATATATATATATATATATATATATATGTATGTATATATATACATATATATATATATATATGTGTATATATGTATGTATATATATACATATATATATATATATATATATATATATATGTATATAAATATATATATATATATATGTATGAATAAATAATTGAAATTATTAATAGTTTATTAATGTACATCATAAAAACTTCCTTTAAGTTTAACAACGATATATCTAATCTGCATATGCAATTCTTGTAACTGAGTAAAAATATTTTTCTTTTCAATAATTGAACATCTTATTTTTCGTATCCATATACAATTTATATAAACTTTAAACAGATTATAAATTTTATATCCATTTAAAATGAAAATAAAGCCCCGACTTTCAATGTAAATACGATCAAGTACTAAGAGAATTTCAATGTTATTTGTAATTTATTCTATTTGAATCAATGTCTTTCGATTGAAATTAAAACTCGTTCTAATTTAATTATAAAAAATAATCTCCATATATAGAAGTTTGGTTTTATATCAAATACTAAATAATATCCTTATTGAATTAATTTTATTTTATATGTCTTTTTTTGCATTGAAAAATTAAGATACCTGGCATTATAAATAATAAATAACTTGAATGTTTTTAAAGAATTCGAGATAAGACTTAAATAAAAAAAGTTAATTTATAATATTAATTAACTTTCGTAGTGTATATTAATATGTACGTGATTATAATTAAATAAAACAGAAATAACGATCGTAACTGATAATAATAATATTATTCGTACATCGCAATGTACGTGTAAATATGCTTTCAACTTCGATACCGTTAACAGTTTACGGTTACGTAATGCCTTCGGTTCCGTCATTAAAAAGTACTAGTTTTAGATATCTTGAGTAGCTACAGTCGATATATGCAGATTTCTCATTTCCTTAATGCAGTTCATTACGACCTTTGCATTGACGTAATGGAACTGCATGCATATACATACTGCATGTAAATATAGAACAAAAAATAAAAGTGGTTTTTATTAATATGATCTTTTTTTCAATATATTTGTCTTTAAGTCACGTTATTTATCCAAATTTTTTTAATATGCAATCTGTGATTTTAACGATAAAATAATGCAATAAGATTGATATTTTCCTACATCTTGCTATTTTGAAACCAATGGTGATTCTATACACTTTCGGGTCGATTTTTGAAAAAAATACTTTTTAAAATTTCAAAAAAGCTTTTTCCAATAGTCTACTATACTAATATCTTTATTGATATCTTTGAGCACCTTATATATATATTTTTATTTTTTTATTAAATATAACTCATATACTGTTCTATATAATTAAATGAATCTTCTTAATTTTCATAATATTATTTTATGATATAAAACTGAAAACACTTCCTTTCTCAACAAATATTAAAGTCGATTGTAATATTTAATTTTTTGAAAATTTAAGAACAGAAACAATAAAACTATATAAGAGAACGTTTTCCTACAAAATAATATATTATTTCAGAGAGTAAATATAAAATTCTCATATAATTTTGTGTATCCATTCATTAACTAGCAATTAATTTTGCAACTAAAAGATACCTTTCTTAATTTGTATTGTAAGACTGATAATTAACTTTCTATTGTACACTAATAAAATTTAATAATTACCATATCTTCATAGTTTATTATATAAAAGAAATTAGTACAATTATCATTGTATATGAATAAATAATTCAGATTCATGTTCCAATTATTACGAAGACAAATTTATTCTTGAATAAAAAACATTTCATGTTATTAAAATTAATTACATTAACCGATATTCTTGTATGTTAAATATCATTTCAATTAACACTATTGACCACACAAAGACATTTTACATTAGGCTTTTGTAGTCGTAAATAAACTAAAAATATAAGCATTTTAATTAAAAATACTAAAATCTTTTCAAAATAATATCAAATATTATCATAATTTTAAATATTTAATAAGTCTTCCACATTTTTTTAAACAAAGCATCAGCAATTTGTTATTATCTTAACTATTTCTATAATTAGCAAGAGTTAATGGCTACATTTTATGGTATAGTTTTTCTATCGCAAAGCCAAATATTGTAGTTAGAAATGATCTCTTAAAAATATTATTCAAAGACGACATAAAAAAAGTATTCAAATATTCTATACTAATTATAAACAGTAGGAATTGAATTAAACAAATGTAACAATGAGTAGTATAACACTTGTGGCAAATTTATGTTAATCTTTAATAAACTCGAATGACACCAGATACTTTACGTAAGCAGACAGGTCTCAATAAATTGAGAAAATTTCATTATTTACACCTACCTAAAAATTTAACATCAGAAGTTAATAACAGTAAGTCCTTGACTATCCTTCTGAGTGGAATGCTGATTATTCGCTATTTATACAATCATATAGCATAAATGCATATGTTTAATGCGTGAATTTTGTTCTTCTCGCATTCTTTCATTTATAATTCATAGATGCTAACATTTAATATTCATCATATAAGATATCCTTTTTAAATTCGTTATATTTAAAAAACTGCAAACATTTTTCTTTGTTTTCATTACACACAAAGTTATATTAATAATTGTTTACAAAAAAATCATTCTTATTAAATGTATATTATATATAAATTTGAAAAAATATAAAACACTTCTTTGAAAGCCTTCTTTCATATGTAAAAAATTAAATATATACTTTGTAAATTATTTAAACTACCAAAAATAACTTTTAAGTAAAATGAAATTTCATAGATAGTTGTACTATGAAAATTTTCAAATAAACTGAATTTAAATGAAAATAAAAGACAATGTATTTATAGAATAAAATGAAAAAACGGCAATGAAAAATAATTCTATAATTATTCACGCCTATTCCAATTTAAAACAAACTCAAAATCAGAAACAGAAAATTGCTCTATCCTTGTAAATGTAATAATCTGAAATCTAGTTAGGAAATCAATTGATGTAATGAACAAATAATTGATCTTGAGAAATCTATTGTTGGGATTTTAAGGAAGACATTTAGCCGATGATTCTTTACAAAATGTTTAAACGTTATTCCATCTTCCCACGTTTACATTCGCAATACAGTCGTACCGGCTGAAAAGTTTTAGCATGTATAAAACGTGCATGGGTGTGCCAAATGAATCATACAATTGTTATGAAATTCCTGACTTGTTTTTTTTTTCATATTAACTATTTGTCTATATTCGTATCGCAGACTGTCAATAGTGAGTAACGTTATTTTTTCAATCAGTTATTCAAATGTTAAATTTCATTGCGTATCTGCAAGATTTAAATTCCGAATATATTAATATCATTAAACACCACACCGTAGAGTACAGAGATTCACGTATCCGTTAACACGAACACCTACATTTTTTTAAATAAATATTTTATAAAGTTATTCAGAGGGACATAATAAAATCTATCTTCAGACTTGACTACTATATGTTTAAAAAGTGTTTCCAGTATTGAATTTTTGATATAAATACTTATAAGAACTATAATTTACAAGAACGTCTTTCACTTCGATGATATCAATTTGAACAAATTTCAATTCGTTTTTTCTATGATTTAATATTAAAAGAATTATACAATTTTTTTTTAAAAAAGATTACAATTTTAAATTACATTCTAATGAGTTGTAATTTCAATATAACTATTACTGTACATGTACATATCTGTATCTATAGCATTGTGAGAACATATATACAAAAATCTAACGGCTTAATTTAATTTTTAACTGAGATTATATAAAAGCAATTAAGAAAATTTTATATCGTAACAAAAATAAAACCGAAAAATTACAACTGATCTAAATAATAATGAATTTTCATTTATATACATAAATATGATTGATAGAGAATTTATGAAGGTGTAACGTATATAACATATATAATTTGCAGGAATCAGTAGACTGAAGATAATTGCTACAGATAAATAAAATACATTACTGTACATAAAAGTGCATGTCCAATTTAAATTGAATAATTGTGCACTTTTCACTTCCTGAAACTATTAATATACTTGTACAGTCAGCTAAACATAAAATACTTCAAACCTACGGACACACGAAAAATATTTATGTTAATTGGTGATCGAATCTGATTTGTATGTTTTTTTTTGTATATTTAATTAATAACATATTATATGTAATGCAGAGCATATGTTTGTATGATTTATTATACATTAAATAATAGACATTTCCGTTATTTTTACTAACTGTAATTTAACAAGAAATCGAGATTAAAAAGGAAACTATTATTGGAACACTATCCTTCATTGGTGAGAATATTCATTCTTTACATTTGATAAATGAACGCGGAAGGATACTAAAGGCTATTGTTATAAACAAATAAAAACAGAGTATTCTAAGAAAAAAATCACATAAAATGTACATTAAACGTACATTCGTCAGGGATATTCCATTGATACATCGTGTGGGAATTGTTGAAGAATAAAATAATTAACGTTGTTGATGGGTGTCGAACCGAAACGTGAACACTTCACATATCGTCCAGTCTATAAATATATACAAAGAGAGGAATAGTTCAAGTTTTTCTATGATGTAATACGATAATGACCTTCGTCAATTTACTTACTATCAGTTTATCGATGAGTTAAACTGGACAGATAAATGTATTGAGCTCTTGAACTTGGATTTTCTATCGTACGTTCAATATGTAAATTTCTAAAAGTTTCTAAATTCTATCGATACGTTTTTTTTTATATTTTTATCAGATTGATTTTGTAATCGTTACGTCAACAGACAGTAATTTTTATTTAAAATGTATTTTAATTCTTTTAATCATGGTGTATGTAACATGAACTACTGAAAAGTAGTACATAAACACATAAATAGACATTTATATATATATATATATATATATATATATATATATATATATATATATATTCATACATACATATATATCCTAAATAGGTAACTAAAAAGCTGTTTAATCTTTCAAGTTTTTATCTTTATACTTCGAGTTCAAATATTAATACTTTGTTAACTATATATATATATATATATATATATATATATATATATATATATATATATATATATTTGTTTTCCACTTTTATTTAAAAGAACATTTTTATCATTTCATATAAAACTTCTAATATCATTTTTTAGTGTAATTACACGATTTTACTTGTTTTCTAATTGTGTTAATTTGTTAAAGTAAGTGAAATATTACTTAAAGTAATTAAATTCGTTAAAAATTCATTATGTCTATAAAAAAGGTAAGACTACCCATACATTACTTATTGAATAATTTATCCGAAGAGAATACAGTAATACCTGATTAATCTTGAAAGTAATAATTATTTTATAAACTGTACTAATTAATAAAACACATTTTTTAAATAGAAAAACATAAATATTTTTATATTTTTTGAAATGCTTACAATAAACTTTTAAAGAATGTTATAAAAATCGATAATAATTAAGCAAATACTTTTCTATAGTGTGTGTATATATATATATATATATATATATATATATATATATATATATATATAATTTTAAGGGAAACCATCAAACGTGATTCAAATACAGAAGTATAAAACAACCGCACACCTGGAAATTATTAAATTTTATCGTCAATTTAAATTCCAAACCTTAATTATTACATTAATTCATTATTATTCTAGTAAAGGAAATGTTTGTTTTAAATGTCAAGGGCATCCATTAATATATTTTCTAATGAAAACAGTATTATATAAAAACAATAATGTACATTATAATTCTGACAATTTGAAATTTTTAAACGTTTCTCATAATTTGTAGTGAGATAATAATACTGTTTAATTACAGAATAGAAAAACGCGATAAATATTTTTATGCTGAAGAAAGAATACGTGTAAATCTATATTAGTCTTCTTAGAATGATACAAAAAATTCATCCAAATTGAAAATATTTTTTAAATTTTATATAGTATTGAAATAAAATTGGAAATTAATAATAATTTCAATTAAAATATTTATTAGAAAGAATATAATAATCATAAAATACTTTAATAAACATACATTCCCAAATTGTAATCTTTTCTCTTTATATTCACATTAATAATGATTATTTAAATGTGTTATTAACAATCTTCATAGTAATTACGTGCCATTGTTTTACGAAAAGGTTATAAAAACTCCAAAAAAGAATATAAAAATAAATAAACTATATCCTTAAATAATAAAAAATTTTAATGAGCATATTATTACTACTGTATAATTCCAGTTCAACGTTCTTTTTACAGAAGCACTAAATCATCATTACGATTTAAAACATTCTTTCTTTTATTGTTTATAATAAAACTTGAACATAATATCTGCTAGTTTAAAAATATAAATTTTTAGATATTTAATTCATAAAAATATCAAGTTTGTATCTAATTTTATACTAAATAATGAATAAATTACTGAAAAAATATTACGATTTTATGAAAATAACTTTTTATCATTAATATAAAGTTTTAATATCCAGTAGACAAGAAATATTGTGTAATTGGTAACAAAAATATGAAATCAGTAAATAATGTTAATACGTATTTCTAAATTGATTTTAAAATATGAATTATATTATAAATTTCCGTGCTCTAATAGTTTAACGTTGGAAAACGCTGTATTCATATATCATATTTTTTATATAAAGGTATAATTTCATATTCTAGTACAAGTATAAAATTTATGATTTTTTATATTGATAGTGACAGCTATAATATATATATATATATATGTATGTTTGTGTAGGCGGGTGTATATGTGTTCGATTTAGAATTATTGTGTAAAAGTAGTAAGCGTCAAGAATTTAAATATTCACAACCATTAAGATTTAATCTGACAATAGTTTATACACACGAGTATTAATAACCGATTTCGAAACAAGAGCATTGTATATCAAATGCTTGCAAGACATTGTGTGTTCGTACGCATTGGTTAAGACCTTTTACTATCATTTCAATTACGAATAAATGAAAATTCACCGGTAGAACAAGGAAACAGGGTCACGCTTATTAAAAAAAAGCCCTGTAAGATAATGATTAGGTCCATTGATCATAAGACTGCCAAGATCAAAGATTACAACACATACACCGAACGTTGCCAAAAAGTAAACGGACTCGAGTTTTGCTGACATTCAGTTATCCGAGAATGTCTTCAGGCTATTTCGTGACGTCGATTAGCCTTAACCTACAATTTTATTTGAAAAAAAATGTAGATGTGTGTTTATGCCTACTTACCGAGTTTTAAGTTTATAAACAATAATTCGATACTGCAGATGGAATAAGAATGTGATTGTGTACGGATTAGTATGTTCATAATTGACTATTAGCATATTCGTGTGTGAAGTTTTCCAGTTAGTTTTATTAGTCGATATGTTGATATAACAGCTATTATGAAAAATTTACATTTCTTTTTTTACATTTTTAAATATTTTTAATTGCATTGCGTTATCTATATTCATGCATAATGCATGAATATGTTAATTCATTAAAAATTATGCCATCCTCGATTAATTAAACTTATATAATTGACGAGTTTATTGATAGAAAGAATGTGTATTTTATGATATTGTATAATAAACACGTCGAATTACAGTTCAGAAAAATCACTGACTATATAAACATTCTACAGATTCTGTTCAAATTTTTATTGACCAATATATATATATATATATATATATATATATATATATATATATATATATATATATATATATATATATATATATATAGAATTTATATGTATTAAACTCAATTTAAAATAAAGGTCTATTCTTACTCCTAATTTTTTTAAAATATTTATTAGTTTATAAATATTTGTAACGCTTATTTTTATGTCTAATTAAATCTTAATAGAAAAATAAATCAAAATGAATATAAATGATTCTAATTTGATATCAATTACATTACTGAAACGTCCTTTCAACGTAATTTCACTTATTATACCCCAGATACTTTGTAAATAAAAACGAAATATTTTTTAGAGAAAATAATTAAAAATCAAAAAATAGTACAGTTAAGAAATAAAGGAAAGAATCTTATATGGATTTGTAAATATAAGTTAGAAGAGAAAACAAACTATAATAATATATATTTTCAGTTTTATTAAAAAAAATTCTTATTAATTAAACTTGTAATCATTTTATGCTGTGTTAATTTTAGAGAAAACCTTGTACTTACTGGCTTACTTTAAATATCATAAGATAGTGTGAAAATATTTGACATTTAAAGGGAAAAAACTAACGATAATGAATAGGTTTTTTGTTAATGACACTCTCACTCAATTATCGAAATTATTAACATAAACACGTCGTTTTCCACATACAACTACTAGCACATATATCGCATAAAAGCGTCCATTCTTCAATCGGATAAGAGAAATTTCGCGATATCTGAAAAAGAATCTACTGCTGACTGAGAACCAATACATTAGGCACGGTTGTTAAAAGTGTATAATTATATTGACAAACGTTTTTAAAAAGCATATAAAACTGAGCATTCGAGCTGTAAAGCCAAACATATAACGACAGAACAAGATTGTAATTATTATTATGGAATTCTCAACAGTGAAAGTAAAACTGTCCGTGGTATTTCGACCTTTTCCTTCGAATATTTATGAACGATTGCTCATACATACTTTTAAAAACTAATGCACTGACGAAAATCGAGATACTTATCATATATGAAAATATTCTATCAAAATTACACGTTTCACACATTTATACCAATAAGTAACAGGTATTCACAAAAGGTATTTATTATTTTATTTTAGTCTGCACATTTTTTTTACTTGTCTTCCGTGAGATTTTTTCGAGTTTTTTAATGTTTCCTGCAGTTTATTATATTTTTAGTTACATTAATATATATATATATATATATATATATATATATATATATATATATATATATACTTTCATCTGATATGTTTAAATGTTCTATTTTTACCTTGAAAAAGTGATACAAATATTATTTGTTATTGATACAAAAGTGTTACATTGAAAACGGAACAAAAACTCAAGTTATGTCAAATAGAATATTTGAATGTGTATAAAATATTGAAAAATACTCTTTTGAGGGTCAGAAATTGTAAGAAAGCATATTCTTATAAAAAATTAAAAGTCATATAAGTGTTTTTTTTCTTAGTACAAGAATAAACCTAATTTTAAAAAGTAATAATATATTATAATAACCATCTGTTCAAAGACAGTCCATAACAGTACAAAAAACCTAGTTTAGAGCGACAATAAATACTGTATAATTCAAACAAATTGTGTAAGATGACTACGTAACTTGACAAATTGCATTAAAATCACTTCATTAAGTGTTACGCGAATGTACAAAAACGGTGTATTTGTACAGATAACTTTCAATGCAAGGAGGAGACTACATAGCCATACGTTGTCTCGAAATGTGATTACTATGTTGTGAGGTCATCGTATCAAAGTTATGTTGTTTGCTAGATAATAATATGCGCGCTGATAAAAATGTTGTATTTGCACGAACGTCTTCACCGTTAGTTCGCAATTCCTTGTCAAAGCGTTTCCGTTGGTCAAGTCGAAACATACGGTAAACGTACACTGATACTCCATATTGGTTCATGTAAAATAATACGTTCGACAACCAGGCGTTTCTAAAGGAAGTACGAATTAACGCACTTCCGATTTTAAACCGGTGTTGTGTATTAAAAAAGGAGACAAATATTACTACATGCATAAAACAGAGAATATTTTATAACTCTGATTGGAAATTAACAAATTCATATTTATTTTAATATGAAAATAAAAAAGTAAACTCGAACCGTAATCGACAATAGCTGTAGGATTCAAATAAAATAGTAATTAATTTTAGAACAACTTTCAATTGATCAATGCAGATAAATATCTTGTCTGCTATATGTTTCGACTTTCGCCCATCGATAGTCCTCTTAAATGTAAAAATTAATTTATATACTCAAGAATAAAAATAAATCCAATATAACTGTGGAAAACTGTATAAAGTATCGGTTACACATAGTTGATTAGAAATTTGACATCTATTAGAAATTATAATAAATATTTTTTTATTTATACTGCGGTTCTTTTAAATTTTTAATTCACAGTAAGAAAACGTAAATATTAAGTACTTATAAATTAGAAGATGTGAAATATTTATATATAAATAAAAAATTAATTGGCGATATTTAACATAATAATTTAAGTACTTTTACAACATTGAAAAAGTATATCTAAGAAAATAAATAAACATAAAAGAATATAGAAACTGAGAGTATTTATTTCTCCATATTTGAGAAATTTAATTATTACTTTTAAGCTTCATAGGTTTTTTCAATCTTTCTCTTGTTAAATATGTTTGAAACTTAACAAAGCACAAAAATCCTTTTTTTTAACTTTTGATTTTCAAACATTATATCAAAAAAATCTTTCTCTAAATATATGAAATAAAAAATTGTTCTTAAATTATTTTTATTTAAAATACGATTCCATTTCTTTAATTATATTATTTACACCTAGTGTAAGTTAATACAATGGACAAACAGATAAGCATGAATATAAATATGCAAAAACATTACTCTGCATTTTGAAGAGAAAATGAAAGAACAATCTGAATTTTAATTTAGATTGAGATTTTATTCTAAACATTAATTTTAGTTAAGGCAAGTTTTTAATTTAGAAAAAATAAAACAGTTGTATAGCTGACTCACTGAGCTACTTTTTCTCGTGACTTATGTCATGTTTAATTAAATAAGTACCACAAAAATCAATAATCTTTCTAATTGATCTTAAAAGTCTTACAAAAATACTTTTAATAAAAAAAGTCCTGAGTCTAATTTAAAAACTAACTGTTGCTCTAAATAATATCATCGATAATCAAAAAAAATAAACTGATTTTTCAGTCAAGTACTAATAATTAGTTCAATATTACATCGAGGCAAATAAACATTTCAATATAAATATTACAACTCTTATAAGACTGGTGAAGTGCAGATAAGTGATGTCCATTAAAACCCTGATATATATTTATTCAACTAATTAAAAATGTAATATTTTTTTAAAAATATTAGCATATGGATGGTGTTTATCTGTATTAAACTTAGTAAGTTCACTTTTCATTTATTTTATTAATAACCTAATTTTTATCATATTTTCTTTTCCTAGTTTCACATAAACGCATATAGAGAATTGTATTTAAACTTAGCATGAGAACTTAATTAAATATGAAAATTTATGAAACTGGTATATAATGAAACAAGTAAAATGATATCTTGTATCTATCAAGTTTTTTATAACAGTTTACAAGAACATAAAAGTGTTACGTCAGATGCATTGAAACCGTTAAAAAATGCATTTTCACGGACGACTACTCCACCGAATTACTTGACAATATTACAAATCGTTTTTTATTCAATCCATCAATCAGTCGATTATTTCGTCGTGCGGAAAATATTGTGAAAAACATTGAAATGCGCAACGATTTTGTACAAGTATAACTGTACATGGCGAACGACGATCGTTCATCTAGCCAAGAAACATGCTAATTAAATTTACAAAAACACATTACAGTTAACAAGGACGTGTTACAGAAACCGTTCGGTCTGATGTTGTGTGTGCCAGTTGTATACATGTATGTAGTTAAACATATTCTAGTTTTGGTTCGGTATCACATTTTCTGTGATATAAAATCATATCTCAAACTAGATAGAACATGGATGCGTTTCATGTGGTATCAATTCTCAGAAAAGCTCTTATAATGTCAGATTCGTTACATTTACGTGTCTCTGTGTATGCACTGCGTGGCAGTCACGAATAACTTGTTAATGAAATCATTTAGGATATTATATGCTGTACTAAGAAATTCATAACATTACTTTCTAATATTTAACCTTTATTTTTTTAATAGGAAAAATACATTTGTCATCTTATTCACATGAAAACAGAATCAAAAAAAATGAATTGTACATTATTTAAATTGTTCCATACGTTGAAATCTATTTTTTTATAAATTAAACAAAATGACAAATTGTATTAAATATTTTAAGAGAATAAGTAATAATATAGAGTTTAAATTCACGTATTTGAAAAGAAAAATTCCCATTAGAAAAATATTTATAAGAATGTATATTATTTTCTCAATATATATATATATATATATATATATATATATATATATATTCATCAACTCAGTCTCACAAATATTATAAATCTAATAAAAAAAACATTAAAATCACATTTCTTTCAATTGAAATCATTGTTTTTGAACTAAAAAAACATCATATTTATTAAAAACGTCGTTTTTTTTAAAAAAAAAATAAAAAACTTATTCTACAAAGTTTAGATTATTAAATTATTTGTGATAAGAAAATAAACTTGAGGACAATAATTGATTACTTCTTGAAAATTAAATCGGATGAAATATATTTACAAAACCCAATCTAATCCCAACTTATAACAGAACATACATCCATTTTATTTGGTTAAATGATGCATGTACAAGAATTATTACCAAACAAATATTCAAAAATGTGTCTATAGTCAAATATAAATTCCTTGCGGATCATAAATTAACAAATTTCAATTAATATACTAATGAATCAATTCACATACACACACACACATATATATATATATATATATATATATATATATATATATATATATATATATATATATATATATATATATTGTCCTCCTCTAAAGTTGATGTATTTCAATGGGGCAACGTGCACAATATAGAAGCGGTGTTTGACATGATTAAAAGTTCTTCGAATCGCGCGTGTTCAACAGTCTATGTAAGATTCGTTCCACCTATCATTGAATATCGCGATCTTCGTTCAACGCGCATATTATTACAAGGACAGTACAATGAACAAAAACTGTCCGTCGAGTAAGTACATAATATGCAATGGTATTGAAGAAGAGTTGACGGCTACCTCGCTCTCGGCAGAAAGTAATAAAAACAATCGACGCCATCTTTTGCAGAATAGGTCACTGCTCGCTCGTAACTTATTTATGTAAACTTCACAAATTACATACGTATTTCTGCGTTTTAATTCTAATGTTTTTTTGCTAAATAAATTATTATTGTTACAGTCGTATATTATATAATTATGAAAATTACGGTTTTGCTATTTTGTTAATAATTACAAAAAAATATTGTATGAAACAACGATGAAAATATTATATGCTCCAAGAATTTTTTATGAATTCTCGGAAATTATAATGCAGTCAATTTCGTACTGACGAATAAAAATGTATATTAATATCTCATTAACAATTTCAGTTAAAAAAATATTCCATTTAAATTCCCCCTCATCATTTTAATACAGCATTTATACATCTTTCATATTTATTACTCTACAGTATAATCATCATTCTAGCACACAACTTGTATAAATATAATTAAATTACAATTCCGGTTAACAAGAAAATTTTAAAAATAAACAAGTACTAATTTCTAAAGAACACAACAGTATTACAACTTCATATTTTCTAAAATATGTTCATCATTAGATTAATTAAGTCATCTGTATGCATATGGTATTAACAATAAGAGAAGAAAAGGAATAAAACGAACCTAAGTAATTCAATAAAACATATTACTTTTTATAAAAATAAAAATTAATACTACCTGAATATAATTTCAAAAGTGATTCCCAATATTTCAAAATAAAATAAATTATTTAACTAACTAAAATATGTTTTGAACATTATGTTCTTTCAGTTAATTTTAATAATAAAATGAATAATAAAAATATTTAAATTGGCAAATTAAAAAAAGCTTTTAATATCTTAGAAATGATATTAAAATACTTGTATCGATAACTGAGAATATAATTCTTAGATCAAAGAAAAGGAAATTACATCAATATATAAAATAAATATGTTTTTTCGCCGAAAATTAAAAATTAATAAAAAATCATAGATTTCCTGTACTAAAAGAAAGATTATTTTATATGAAAGTAAAATAAATTTTAATACTACATGTTTCTTTTTATAAATATATATAAAATAATACTTTCATGTTATGTACCGACATTTTATATCTTATATATTTTGATCCATAATAAATTAGAAAATAATCATTATGAGAATTCAAGACGTGTCGAAAAACCCCTGTAAATAACCTTAAACTATAATTCTTTTAAACTAGACATTTGTATATTTTCTTTGAAATTTAAAACTATAAATCTTAAAATAAATAACACTAGTAATATTTTCAAACATTTGACCACAACAAATCAGATAAAAATCTACTATAACGACCAGGTATTCGAATAAGTGTTGAACGAGATTATGGACACTTAAGTACCGAATTAGCAAAGTGTAGTCAAGTCCTATAAAATAGTGCGAAATGAATGAATAGGTGTAACAGCAATAAAATCCATTTGTCAACTCGTTACAATGGTATTTCAGTTATGTCGGTGAAGCAGGAACGATATACACTCGTTTACACTAATACTATTACTGTTTAACGCTATCAAAATAACGGTTAACAATGTTAAAGTAGAATTTGACATACTTTATCTATTTAACAGGTGCATATGTGTATTTGGATGGATAAGTTAAATATAGAAGTAGATATATGCTATTTACGATTACATTTTTTATCATAAATATATATTTGTTTTCTTTTCTTGGTCTTATACTCAATTTGATCAAAAATGTAGTTTGTATAAATATAATCGTTAACATATTTATAATCATAAAAATATAAAGTTGAAAATAATAACACAGAAGCTGACGTCAAACCAAATGCTTCTATAATTAAAATTTATGTTTTCTGATAATGACAATAACTATAACAAAGAAAAATGTACTCGTAACATTTAATCGTATAAATAATTCTCAAAATAAAAACCAAACATTTTCTCAATATTCGTTCTTTAATAAACATTTCTCTAGTGTTTTAAAAAAAATTCTCTAGATTTAAGTTGATGTTATATTTTATTTAAGAAATAACAAGTTTACTTCAACAAGTATTAATTTCTACTTTGGGGATCTAATCATATACAACATCCCTAGTCTATTTTAGGAATAAAACAATAGACCTCTGTATGGTTTTCTTTATTTTTTTTTCATAAAGATTTGCTTTTCTATTTTCTTTATAGATAAAATAAGGAACTTCTTTCTAGTGTTGTCTATGAGAATTTCTAATACCTTAAAGGCAATTACATTTGAATATTTCGTTGTAGTTTTTTTCGATCACATCAATTCTACGAAAACTATCTCATATTCAACGAACAGACAACACTTATCTTCCATAACATAATTTCGCCCTGTAGTTTCTACGCATGTTTGACATGTTTTTACTCTGTACATCACTAACTGCATTTTAAATGAAACCATCAGAGAAAGTGTGCCGTTTTTATTTACGCACGATTCATTGATATATTACTATCATGTGTACGTTTTAACAATCAGCGAACAAAGGCTGTTTTACCGCTTGGCGGCATTAAGAAAGTATATATATATATATATATATATATATATATATATATATATATATATATATATATATAGAAACATACACTTGAGATGCTGACAATACTGTTTTCTCTTCTCGTCCCATCAAATGGACGCATAATAGTTTCCAACGTAATTGTACGTGTACCGAGTTCAAATTGATTCATCTCAATATTAACGATGTAGAATTCCGGTGAAATATTCAGAAAAATCAAAACCGATTCTTCTGTTATGTATGAAGTAGGACATATAAAGTGTTTAAAAATTGACGCGTGACCACTGAAGGGGTTCTGCATGTGATATATGCATTGTATGCATGTCGAATGCTTTCTATTTATCTTTCTACGCGTTCGTGCGTTTAACAGATACACTTTGTAACCATTTCAGTGCATGTCTATAGAGAGACTAATGAACACACGCCTAAGTAATTTTATTTGTTCTTTTTTTGTGCAAGTACATCTCTAGGCTATTGTAAAATCAACTCGCATTAAAACTATGTCGCTAAAAACATTAAAATGCTTATATACATACGTACAAACATGCATACATTTAGATCTCAAAGAAGCACTTTAGATACAAAAATTAACACCGAGTAGAAAATTAAAACAACAAATAAATCTCGGAGTAATAGGTAAAAATTACATCTATACTCAAAAATATTTTTATAATATTAGTAAATATTTTTTTTGAAAAAGTTTATAATTGAAAACTTCCTTTAAAAAAATTAAAAAAATCATAATATACACATTATGATTTTAAATCATAATATACATATTACACAAATGTAATAGTGTTTATTTTATTGTAATTAAACTAATTTAAAATTAAAGCCATTGAACAATGACTGAAAATTAACATTAATTCAACGTTTCAATTTAGTTAATTCTGTTATTAACAAATATAAAAAAATAACAGAAATATACACGTTTACGATTAATTTTTTTGATTACATTCAAGCAGTACTTATAAAACCAGTACGAATGTATTTTCATTTCGAGATTACATTTGATGTTCTATAATTACAACTTCATAAATTCTCATATTAATTCACACAATACGACCGTATCTATTTATTGCATATGCGAAACATTATTAAACTGAATAGGTCGTAATTAAGTATACTTAATACGTAATGATATTATCTGTAAACTATAATTAAATCATATTTTTTGTTACAGGCTGGGAGTTGCGCGGCTTACACTGTTACAAATTTTTTAGTATCCGACATTCGTGGGAGAAAGCAGCAGAGTTATGTCGAAGGTAAAGTGTGTTATCAATTTTAATTTCTATACATTTCAATAATGATATATTTTAAAGAAGTATTTACGATAAAAAATCAATATATGTATATATATATATATATATATATATATATATATATAATTACACTGAAATATTTACCAAAGAAGTAGGGATATAATATTGTGGTTACACGCATAGCAAATTGTCACACGACAGGTTAATACACTATGTGGACATTAACATTAAATGTTTCATGTTGTAAAAATAAACATAAAACAATAACATTACTCAATTTTAATGACACGTCGATTATATTTGTTTAATTGTTTGTTAAAAATGTATATTTTTCAGACGCTTATTTTTTGTGACAATAGCGAAACACGTACGTATTTTTTCTAGTTTCTAAAAACACATCTCTGTTAATTAGAGATGATAACTCATCATAACGTTTATGTTTAAAGTATGTTATTAATTTGCAATTAGTTTTAATAGTTTAGAATTGTTGCGTTCGTAATTTATGTTCGTTACATATGTGAATGTACAAAATAGACTCGATTTTCTTTCTAAGAAAGCGACTCAATACCTGTATTTTTATGCTTTTTTAGAAAAAAATATAAAATAATATAATAGTATATTACAGACAACAAAATTCATAAACTAATCTTGATTTAGTTATAAATCTGTTAAGACTTTCAGAATTCTATTATATATATATATATATATATATATATATATATATATATATATATAATTTTTCACAAAACAATCTATTAAAATCAGACAACTATAATTTAAAACAACAAGACAATAATATATTTTTTAATCGGAAACATTGATTATTTATACTATTCGTAAATAGATCTAATCGTAAATTCTTACAACAATTGCTGAAATAGACAGGTTATAGTCTGACCTTTGATTTTTGTACAAGATAAATGTCAGGATTCATACTGAAATAATAATATCGTGAGACGCGTTGAGTTCATCTGATCAATTTCTATACAACGTTAAGTTGCACAGACACATTGCAATAACATATTCATACCAAATAACATCTAATACGCGATACGCATGATGAGTATAATTAACTTTGCCTTGAACTTGATAGTCTATTCATGCGTACTGAAGTCATTCGATTCTAAACTCGAAAAGGAATAAATTATTACTGCAGAATACTAATCCTTATTTTTTCAATATCATCACCTGTGAAGGTTCAACGAACTTACTTATTACATAGATAGATAATTAAGTATTTATTAAATAAGTGAGTTCGATGAACTTTTCTATAAATGAAATTTGGTATGAAAAATCATAATAAAAACTAATCAATTTGTAAAATATTCAAAAATTATTAAATATTTAAAAAAATATTTGCTATGAGGCATTGTTTCTAAAATTAACACCAAATTCTATACACTTATAATAAATAAAACACAATCACATCCTATAGTATCACAAAAACCACTATTAATAAAGAATTCACTAGTTCTCTAATCTATCACATAAACTTTCGTATTTTATGAAATTTACTAACTCTATATTTAGATTTTCATAAAATGAGAGTGAAAGTATAACGAATTCATCCATTAAATCATTGAGAAATCAATTTCAATCAAATATTCAGATGGTAAAAGCGACAATTAGAATTTATTTTTTTCCAACTTTACAATACATTCATTTCTAAAGCATTTCCCGAAATGAACAAACTCATAAATAGTTAAATACATTATATAAAAATCTCTAAAATGTCAGTATCATCCTTTCGTATTTACAGATATGGGAGTGATTTAATGGTGGTCGATACATATTCCGAAAATAATTTAACTGGATCATTTGCGACTCGAAACACTGAACGACACAATCCAATCCATTACTGGCTTGGCTTAGCCTCATTGGATGACCTTAGAACAAACACTTTAGAATCTGCTGCTGGTACATTAGTGTCTCAATATGCAGGTCAGTAAAATATTTATATAATTATCACTCAGCATTCTAACAGTCGTCAAAATCTTATCATTTTTTTAATTAATGACCACTTTTAATTTATGATTTTATTATGCTTCTATTGACACTCTTTTGTGACTTAATATTTTTAAACACTGGCATATTAATCGTTTTTTAAGTTATATGCAAATACAATTCAAGGAAAATAAACAATTCATGTTCAATCTGTCATTATTTTATAAAATAAAATGTAAACACTTCAGTTATTTAAATGTTTAAATAACCGGACTAAAGTGATTCAATCGTTTTATTCATAATATGTTTTTTGCAGGATTCTGGGCATTACAACAACCAGATCCAAGATCAGGAGAGTGTGTCGATGTTACTGTAACAGAAGAACAACAATCGTGGGAGTTGACAACATGTGAATCTCTTTTACCGTTTATGTGTCGAGCTAATGCTTGTCCTGCAGGTGATGTCTTTACTTTAATCTCATTCCTAAAATATTGTATGATCTTTTATAATTTTTAAACGGTTGGAAGAAGGTTCAATTTTAATGTTATTTTAATTTATAGGATCGTTCCATTGTTCGAATAAAAAATGCGTGAACGCAGCATTCCGTTGCGACAAGCAAGATGATTGCGGTGACAATTCCGACGAACTGGAATGTCCTATGAACTGTCACTACTACATGGCTAGCAGTGGCGATGTTGTCGAAAGTCCGAATTATCCGCATAAATATCAACCTTTGAGTGACTGTAAATGGACATTAGAAGGACCTCAAGGACATAATATCGTCCTCCAGTTTCAAGATTTTGAAACGGAGAAAACGTTCGATACCGTACAGATTTTAGTCGGCGGCCGTACCGAAGATAAATCTGTAAATTTGGCTACATTGTCAGGAAAACAGGACTTATCCACCAGGTTATTCGTTTCCGCATCTAATTTTATGATTATTAAATTCAGCACTGACGCATCAGTGGAAAGAAAAGGATTCAGGTGAATAAATATTTATTTATCATCAAAAGAAATGATTTTTAATTTGTCATATTTTTTATAAATATTTAACTTTAATAAATCAGAGCATCGTGGAAAACTGAACCTCAGAGCTGCGGAGGAACATTGCGTGCAACTCCACAAGGACAAATAATATCATCTCCTGGATATCCACAACAATATCCTGGTGGTCTTGAGTGTTTATATATTATCCAAGCACAAATCGGCAGGATAATTACATTAGAGGTTGGATATATTTTTATTAATATATATATATATATATATATATATATATATATATATATATATGTATGTATGTATTTAGAGATTAATTTTTAATATTGAATAAAATTTCAGATTGAAGATTTAGAACTTGGAGCAAACCGCGATTATATTTTAGTACGTGATGGAGATTCACCAAAAAGTCAACCGATCGCAAGACTGACTGGTAGTTTAGAAGATAACCAAAGAATAATAATGTCTACTCATAATCAATTATACTTGTACTTTAAAACAAGTTTAGGTGATTCGAAAAGAGGATTTAAAATTAAATACTTGCAAGGTATTTGTAACTTTTAAAACAGGTTCAATCGATGCATGAATAAAATTATTAATGTTTTATTTTTAATATATTAATAGGATGTAAAGCAACAATCACTGCAATGAATGGAACTCTGACATCGCCTGCATATGGACTAAGCGATTATCCAAGTAATCAAGAATGTTTATTTAAAATCAGAAATCCGAGCGGTAGTCCACTTTCTTTGAACTTTGACAGTTTTGATGTACATAAATCTGATGTTACACAGGTAATTGAATTCGATATTTAAATAAATACAAATATTTATTTCGAGACGAAAAAATAGATTATAAAGAGCATTCACATATAAATTATTTTATATAATAAAGAAATATGTTTAGGTATTTGATGGATCAAGTACAAGTGGTCTCAGGCTTCATTCGGGCAATGGTTTTACTGCTAGTTCAAAACCAAAAATTACATTAACTGCATCAAGTGGTGAAATGTTAGTACGGTTTGTGACAGATGCCCTTCATAACAGTAAGGGATGGCAGGCTACATTCTCAGCAGGTATAAATGGCTAAACTTTTATTTATATCACATTTAGATTAGGAAAATTGAAGTATATTTTTTACTATTTTCAAATAAACACCTACAATGCTAATATTTACTGCACTTATTTTGTTTAGATTGCCCTCCTCTAAAACCAGGCGAAAGAGCATTGGCCTCAAGTCGCGATACCGCTTTCGGTACAATAATTACTTTCTCGTGTCCAATTGGTCAAGAGTTTGCGACAGGAAAACCACGTATTACTACTGAGTGTATGCCTGGAGGAAACTGGTCTATAACTTATATACCAAAATGTCAAGAAGTGTACTGTGGACCAGTTCCTCAAATTGATAACGGATTTTCTATTGGAGCAACTAACGTCACGTACCGCGGTGTAGCTATGTATCAATGCTATGCAGGTTTTGCCTTCCCGACTGCACAACCCATTGAAAGAATTTCCTGTTTAGCAGATGGAAGATGGGAAAGAAAACCTGCCTGTTTAGGTACATTACTTAAATATATTTTATAAATGTGCTTTTTATTCACAGTTTTAATAAATATTTAGTACTTGCAATATTTTTTAATAAAATTTTTATTTCATTCAGCGTCTCAGTGTATCGCATTACCTGAAGTTCCACACGCAAATGTTACGATATTAAACGGAGGAGGAAGAAGTTATGGTACTATAGTTCGATATGAATGTGAACCAGGATACATTCGTAACGGTCATCCAGTTATTTTATGTATGAGTAACGGTACATGGTCTGGCGATGTACCAACATGCACACGTAAGTTATTATTTAAATATTTTAAAAAAAGAAAACGAGTTATATTTTTTAAAAAAAATATAAACAGGTGCTCGTTGCGCTGAAATACCAATGATCAAAAACGGATTCTTAACGGATTCATCCCGACCATATTTCTTCGGTGACGAGGCCCGTGTTCAATGTTTCAAGGGATATAAGTTAAGTGGCTCTAGTATCATCCGTTGTGGCACTAATCAACAATTCGACGAACCGCCGAAATGTGAAGATATAAATGAATGTGCAACTAGTCAGTGTGATCTTGCTTCAACCGAATGTATTAATTCAGCGGGAGCGTTCTCTTGTAAATGTCGTAAAGGATTTTTACCAACACTTGAATGTAGACCAGTTGCAGATTTAGGTTTGATAAACAGTGGAATACCCGATGAATCAATCACGGTATCAAGTAACGAACAAGGATATAATAAAGCTGTAAGTAATGATCATTTTCTATGATATATATATATATATATATATATATATATATATATATATATATAACGATTATTATAATTTGTTTATAATAACAAATACACATTTCTAAATTTCAGATGGTACGTTTAAATAACGGGGGAGGATGGTGTGGAAACAATGTCGAACCAGGCGGTAACTGGGTTATAATCGATATGAGAGCACCTATGATAATCCGTGGCTTCCGAACAATGAGCGTCACAAGATCGGATGGAAATACTGCATTCACATCAGCCATCAGAATACAATACACTAACGATCTGACAGACATCTTTAAAGATTATACAAATCCTGACGGAACAGCTGTCGAATTTAGAATTCTCGAACCGACTCTATCTGTATTAAATCTTCCAGTTCCGATCGAAGCACAGTTTGTTAAATTTAAAATACAGGATTACGTCGGCGCTCCCTGTTTAAAACTTGAAGTGATGGGATGTACACGTTTGGAATGTGCTGATATTAACGAATGTACTAACAACAATGGTGGTTGTGATCAGAAATGTATCAACAGGTAATAATATATATTTTTAATATCGACAGTATTATTATTTTTTAATATGTTAAAAGCACGTATTTATCTCACATATGTTTTTGTTGTTTCAGTCCCGGTGATTATTCATGCGGATGTAATGTCGGTTTTCAACTATACACACAAAACGGCACAGCTGGATTTCATATTGAATCATTTGAAACTGGATTAAGAGATGGAGATACGTTACAAATAAATAAATCTTGTGTACCTGTAATGTGTCCGACATTAAGTTCGCCAGAAAATGGAATCATTTTGTCAACTAAAGTAAATATTTATTTTACTATATACATATTATTCGTAACAAAAACTAAAATTGTTTTAAACACAATGAATACTTAAAGAAAATTTTCTTCAATAATTATTCAAGATTTTTAACCGAAAATTTCATAATCGACTGATTTATTAATGTGCTTACAATATTTGGTTTCCTAAAAAAATACAATTCCCTTATATATTAAATATTTAATTTAATTTTAGGAAAAATACCACTTTGGAGATTTAGTTAACTTTCAATGCAATTTCGGATATGTGATGTCTGGTTCTGCATCACTATTATGTACATCTGCCGGAGTATGGAATGGAAGCATGCCTGTTTGTGAATGTATGTAAAAAATATTTATAAAACTTACATACACTTATACCTTCATTTAAAAAATGTTTATATCACTATAATTTGTAAATTACATTTCAGATGCTAAATGTGTTACGTTATCAAATGATAAAAAAGAAGGTCTCTCAGTAATACGACCAGATGAATCTAGTGCATTAATTCCATTCAGAGAAAATGTTACATTGACTTGTGGAAATAATGGCCGTATTTTGAGAAAAACAGCCTCGTCTAGCTTCAGACAATGCGTGTACGATCCAAAACCAGTAAGTAAAATCCATTACAGATTTAAAATTAAATAACAAGAAATATATTTATGAATGTTATTTATAAATATTTATTTACTTTAGAGTACACAAGATTATTGGTTATCTGGAGCGCCACCGTCATGTCCGAGAGTCAATTGTGGTCTTCCGTTACCTACACCCGGAGCTGAATATGGAAAATATTTAGATACAAAATATCAATCCTCCTTTTTCTTCGGTTGTCAGAATACTTTTAAATTGGCTGGTCAAACGAACAAACACGATAATGTTGTCAGGTAATTTATTATATATTTATAAATGATAAACAATAAATTCTAGTCGTTAAATTTTAGAAAAATTTACAACTACACTTTTTAATAAAGCAATTATTAATTTTTACATTTCTTTATTTAGATGTCAAGCAAACGGTGTCTGGGACTTTGGTAATTTAAGATGCGAAGGTCCCGTCTGTGAAGATCCTGGACGTCCAGTAGACGGTTATCAAATAGCAAAGAGTTACGAACAAGGTTCAGAAGTATTATTTGGTTGTAATCGTCCTGGATATATATTAATAAATCCTCGACCTATTACTTGTATAAGAGAACCAGAATGTAAAGTAATCAAGCCGTTAGGTTTAGCATCTGGTCGAATACCTGATTCAGCAATCAACGCCACATCCGAAAGACCCAATTATGAAGCAAGAAATGTACGACTTAACTCAGTCACCGGTTGGTGCGGCAAACAGGAAGCGTTCACATATGCTAGTGTAGATTTAGGAAGTGTTTACCGTGTAAAAGCAATATTAGTAAAAGGTGTCGTTACTAATGATATTGTCGGACGCCCTACTGAAATTAGATTTTTCTATAAACAAGCAGAAAATGAAAATTATGTTGTCTATTTTCCGAATTTCAATCTAACTATGAGAGATCCTGGAAATTATGGCGAATTAGCTATGATTACACTACCGAAATATGTACAAGCGAGATTCGTTATTTTAGGTAAGAATCATATTTGTTTATAATTATAATTTTTAAATTCAAAACAATATAGATTTAGTATTCCTAATTTTTATTTTATAATTAATATGAATATTTATTTCTTTGTAGGAATCGTAAGTTACATGGACAATGCTTGTTTGAAATTCGAACTAATGGGTTGCGACGAACCTTCAGCAGAACCATTATTAGGCTACGATTACGGATATTCTCCGTGTGTTGGTAAGAATATAAACCTTTCACAAAAAGTTGTTCAATAATAAAATGTATTTAAAATATATTTACAATCTTTTTGCAGACAACGAACCGCCAGTATTCCAAAACTGTCCACAACAACCTATAATTGTACAAAAAGACGCGAACGGTGGTTTATTACCAGTGAATTTCACCGAACCAACTGCTGTAGACAATTCAGGAAGTATTGCTCGGCTTGAAGTCAAGCCACAAAATTTCCACACGCCTTTACAAGTGTTTGAAGACATGGTTGTAAAGTATGTGGCATTTGACTATGATGGAAACGTTGCTATCTGTGAAATAAATATCACCGTACCTGGTACTTTCTTTTTTATTGCCCTATATTATATTCAATAAAAAAATAATAACACAAATATTATTCCTAGATAACACTCCGCCTCTATTAAGCTGTCCACAAAGTTATGTTATTGAGTTAGTTGACCGGCAGGATAGTTATGCGGTTAACTTCAATGAAACCCGCCGCAGAATTAATGCATCGGACGCTTCAGGCGATGTGCATATTAAATTTGTACCGGAAAGAGCAGTCATACCAATCGGTGCTTTTGAAAATGTTACTGTAATAGCTAGTGACAGATATGGTAATAAAGCGGCATGTCATTTCCAGGTAATTATCGAATAGATTGAACTTTATTAACTGATATCAATAATTAATTAATCCGGAATTCAAACATCATTTTTGATCATTCTGTGGTATGATCAAATCATTATATATATATATATATATATATACATATGGTTTTTTAAAGGTTTCTGTACAAGCTACACCTTGCGTTGACTGGGAATTAAAACCACCTGCTAACGGAGCATTAAATTGCTTACCAGGAGAGAAAGGTTTACAATGTATAGCTACATGCAAACCTGGTTTTAGATTTACAAACGGAGAACCAGTTCAAACATTTAGTTGTGATACTAAGAGACCATGGTCGCCTTCATCTGTGGTACCAGATTGTGTTTCAGAAAGTAATTAGCATTTATTTAAAAAAAACTTACATAAAATCTCTTTTAACAAAAAACAAAACTAATTTAAATTTATTTAATTCCAGATACTCAGGAAGCAGATTATCACGTCGTTGCAGCATTAACATACAGAGCTAACGGCGCTGTCGCTCAAGCTTGTCTCAATCAATATACAGATTTAATGTCACAGTATTATCTAAATTTAAATACAATACTTTCGCAAAGATGTTCGGCTGTAAATGTAAACATGAATGTGTCTTTCATTAAAGCTGTATCTGCTTTGTTAGAAGAAAACGTCGTAAAAGTCGATTTTATACTTGCTATTATTCCTGCTGTAAGACAGCCACAACTATACGATTTGTGTGGATCGACATTGAACTTAATATTTGATTTATCAGTTCCGTATGCAAGTGCAGTTATAGAACCTTTACTTAACGTTTCGGCTATAGGAAATCAGTGTCCCCCATTAAAGGCATTGAAATCAAATATCAGTAGAGGATTTACTTGTAGTGTTGGAGAAGTACTGAACATGGATACAAATGATGTTCCCAGATGCTGTAAGTGAAATAGTTTTTTCTGATATCTATTTATATATATATATATATATATATATATATATATATATATATATATATATATTAGTATATACAAGTTTTAAATTTAACACATTGTTTACTCAATTAATACATATATATATATATATATATATATATATATATATATATATATATATTTATTTATTTATTTTAATTTCAGTGCACTGTCCTGCTGGAACATTTGCAGGAGAAAAACAGAAAATCTGTACACCATGTCCTCGCGGATTTTATCAAAACCGAGACAGACAAGGCAGTTGTTTACGTTGTCCTCTCGGAACGTACACAAGAGAAGAGGGGTCGAAAGGTGTCGGTGACTGTGTACCCGTTTGTGGATACGGTACATATTCACCAACTGGTCTTGTTCCCTGTCTTGAATGCCCACGAAACAGTTACACTGGTGAACCACCAACGGGAGGTTTTAAAGATTGTCAAGCTTGTCCAGCAAATACGTTTACTTATCAGCCATCAGCGCCAGGAAAAGATAGATGTCGACCGAAATGTAGTCCGGGACAATATTCACAAACTGGTTTAGCACCGTGTTCAATGTGCCCGAAGAATTTCTATCAACCCTTATCAGGACAAACTACTTGTCAAGAATGTCCAACTAATATGAAAACAGATGCTCCAGGTACAATAGGTCGAGAGGGATGTCAAGCTATCCAATGTACAGAAAATGCTTGTCAGCATGGCGGATTATGTTTACCGATGGGTAAGTGTTTAAATAACTATTTAATTTAGAATCCAAAAAAATCAGTAATGAAATGATTTATAAATGAAAATTCTGTCTAGTTAATTAAAAAAAATATGTTAAATAATTACATTAAAAAAAATAATACACAATATAGTACCTTTTAATATATTTTAGGACACGAAATACAATGTTTCTGTCCGGCTGGATTCTCAGGTCGTAGATGTGAAATAGATATAGATGAATGTGCATCTCAACCTTGTTACAATGGAGCAACATGTGTAGATTTACCTCAAGGATATCGTTGTCAATGCTCACCTGGTTATTCTGGCATCAATTGTCAAGAAGAAAAATCTGATTGTCGAAATGATACGTGTCCAGAGAGAGCTATGTGTAAAGACGAACCCGGATACAACAATTATACATGTTTGTGTAGATCAGGCTATACAGGAATTGATTGCGATGTTACTGTTAGTATAAATTAAAACAATCAGTATATTTATGTAATATAAACTAATAAAAAATATATATTATTTTAGATTAACCCATGTACAGCAAACGGCAACCCTTGTACCAACGGAGCAACGTGTGTTGCATTACAACAAGGTAGATTCACATGCGAATGTTTGCCTGGATGGGAAGGGCAACTTTGTGAAATCAACACAGACGATTGTGCAGAAAATCCTTGTCTGCTTGGTGCGAATTGTACAGATTTGGTAGCAGATTTCAGTTGTTCATGTCCTCCAGGATTTACAGGAAAGAGATGTCACGAGAAAATTGATCTATGTAGTGCAAATCCATGTAAAAATGGCGTATGCATAGATAAGTTATTTGCACATGAATGTATATGTAATCCTGGTTGGAGTGGTATTGCTTGTGAAACAAACATTAACGACTGTGATAAACAACCGTGTGAAAACGGTGGACATTGTATCGATGGAATCAACGAGTATACTTGTAACTGTGAAACTGGATATACTGGGAAACGATGTCAGCATATGATCGATTACTGTTCATCAGAACCATGTCAGAACAGTGCGACATGCGTAAACCAACTTGATGGGTTCACTTGTAAATGTAGACCTGGATTCTTTGGACGTCAGTGTGAAGCAGACTTTGATGAATGTTTAAGTGATCCTTGTAGCCCAATAGGAACTGACAGATGTGTAGATTTAGACAACAAATTCTTTTGTATGTGTCGTGAAGGATTTTCTGGAGAAATATGCGAGGTTGTTATCATTCAATATTGAAGATTAAATAAATACATCGAAAGTAAAAAGAATCATAACAATAATTTTAAATTTCAGGAAAATATCGACGATTGCGAATCATCTCCATGTTTAAATGGCGGTTCTTGTCGGGATGAAATTGGAAATTTCCAATGTGTTTGTCCAGAAGGATGGTCAGGAGTTCGATGTGAAAATGATATTGGAAATTGTCAGAACAAACCATGTCAAAATGATGCAAATTGTATCAATCTCTTCCTTGATTATTTCTGCGTGTAAGTAATAATTTTACTGTTACTATAAATAAATTTCATATAATATTTATTTTAATTATAAGTACGCATAGTTTTTTTCTAATAAAATAATAATAATATAAAAAATTCAGATGTCCTTCTGGAACTGATGGAAAACAATGTGAAACTGCACCAGAAAGATGTATTGGAAACCCATGTATGCATGGTGGACGTTGTCAAGATTTTGGTTCTGGTTTGAATTGTTCTTGTTCAGAGGATTACACCGGCATTGGTTGTCAATATGAATACGATGCTTGTCAAGCAGGAGCATGTAAAAATGGTGCGACATGTGTGGATAATGGAGAAGGATTTAATTGCATTTGTCCGTCAGGATATACAGGAAAAACTTGCGAGGAAGATATAGTAGATTGTAAAGAAAATTCATGTCCACCATCCGCTACATGTATCGATTTGACTGGAAAATTCTACTGTCAATGTCCATTCAATTTAACTGGCGATGATTGCAGAAAAAGTAAGTTATATTAAATAGGCAGTATAATAGATATTTTAATTATATTTTTTATTGCAGCTATTCAAGTTGATTACGACTTGTACTTTAGTGATCCAACACGAAGTAGCGCAGCGCAAGTGATTCCATTCTTTACAGGCGCTAAATCTAGTATAACTATTGCAATGTGGGTACAGTTCACGCAGAAAGATGAAGGAGGAATATTTTTCACTTTATACAGTGTAACGTAAGTATTATTGTAGAAACAGAAATCAAACGACAGTTTTAATGAAAATTAATTGATTAGTTAGAAAATATATAAAAAACATGATATTATTTTTCCAGATCTCCTCATGTTGCAAATAACCGTGAAATATTACTTCAAGCGCATTCTAATGGAGTACAAGTATCGCTTTTCTCTGATTTACAAGACGTGTATCTCAGTTTCCGTGAATATGCTACAATAAATGATGGACAGTGGCATCATATTGCGATTGTATGGAATGGAGACAACGGAGGTGAACTTATTCTCATTACTGAAGGTTTTATTGCAAGTAAAGTCGAAGGTTATGGAAGCGGACGAACAATGCCAGAATAGTAATTATTATTTTTTTAAAAGTGACATATCTTTGTGTAGGTTATTTTAAATGTTAATGTCTTATAGTGGTTGGGTTACACTTGGCAAGCCTCAAAGTGGAAACCCCAAAGCGTACACTGAAGCCGGTTTCCAAGGACATCTGACTAAAGTACAAGTGTGGAGTCGTGCTTTAGATGTAACAAACGAAATTCAGAAACAAGTACGCGATTGTCGTACGGAACCGGTCCTGTATCGTGAACTTGTGCTCACGTGGGCAGGATATGAAGACACCGTTGGAGGTGTCGAAAGAGTTGTACCATCACACTGTGGACAACGTGTTTGTCCAGCAGGATATTCCGGTGCTAAATGTCAACAATTAGAAGTAGATAAGGTATTAATAAATGTGTTAAAATATCAATATTTAATTGAAAAAATTACATTAAACATATTATTATTTATTTCTGTGATATTTCTTTTAGGTTCCACCTAAAGTAGAGCACTGTCCTGGTGATTTATGGGTTATTGCTAAAAACGGTTCAGCGATTGTTACATGGGACGAACCACAATTTAGTGACAATGTCGGTGTCGTAAGAATTCAAGAAAGAAGTGGTCATCGTTCAGGACAAACTCTTCTATGGGGAACTTATGATATTGCATACGTTGCATACGATGCTGCAGGAAATACAGCTACTTGTTCATTTAAAGTTTCATTACTTTGTGAGTTTAGAAAACAAAATTATCTTCAAACCTGTTTATTTAATTCAATAAATTAATATTTATTTAAAACGTATTTCTAGCCGAATTTTGTCCAGAGTTAGCAGATCCAATCGGTGGAATACAGATGTGTAAGGATTGGGGTGCAGGAGGTCAGTTCAAAGTATGTGAAATTGCTTGTAATCAAGGTTTGAGATTCTCGCAAGAAGTTCCTGCTTTCTACACATGTGGAGCTGAAGGTTTCTGGAGACCGACTAAAAATCCAAGCTTACCATTAGTATACCCTGCTTGTTCAGGTAAAAAATATTAAAAATCCTATTCTATTTCGAGTATTTAATACAAAATACCCAAATATGAAGAAAATATTTATATTTTTTCCAGCATCGAAACCAGCACAACGTGTCTTCAAAATCTCAATGCTGTTCCCAAGTTCAGTCTTATGCAATGAAGCCGGACAAGGAGTTTTACGACAGAAAGTCAGGGAAGCTGTCAATTCATTGAATCGTGATTGGAATTTCTGTTCTTATTCAGTAGAAGGAACGCGAGAATGTAAGGATTTGAATATTGACGTAAAATGTGACCACAGTAAGACTAGAGAAACGAGACAAACGAAAAAGACTGAAGAAGACGGTGGTACTTATGTATTAAATGCAGAAGTACCTGTTGAAAGGTAAACAATTTAAAATAGAAAATAATTGAAACAGAATCAAATCATTATATAACTACTATTTATTCACAAATATATATATATATATATATATATATATATATATATATATATATATATATATATATATCTGTGTGTGGTAATTTAATGAAACAGTATTAATAATGTTTCTTTTGATCATATTTCTGTGTATTTGTGATCATTAGTAAAATAACATATATATGTAAACCGTAGAAAGAATTTATGTATGTGATTTAATCTTCATTTCGTAGAATTATCTGTATTTTAAAATATTTATTTCGTTTTTTTACTTATTTTATGTTTTAATTTATTTATTTTTATTTTATTAGTGCATGCCGATTATTATATAATTTAAACTAGTTCCTGTGTAGATTTTGCATGAGTATTTTAATTTTTTTCTGTAGCACCGCCAGGCAAGGCCGTCAAACAAGTGACACGTACAACGTTGAAATCTCCTTCCCAGCTATCAAGTAAGCACGAAAGCACAAACTGAAACGCATGTCTATCACTAATGGAAATGATATTAAAATGATGTTTAAATCTTATTCAATATTATTCATGTGATTGATTAATTAAAGCCAGTAGACTAACAGTGCATTGAACTAATAATAAATAACTTACATGTTTCTAATTTCTCAGTGTCTTCTTGTAATTAACATAACATCTTTTTATGTTTTTAATTAAGAGATTTTGTATATATATATATATATATATATATATATATATATATATATATATATATACTGTATTTATAAGTACGTTAATCAGTAACGAAAACCTATTTGTTAGATTTTGTTAATGAAAAAATAATTTATAGATAAAAAAGATATAAATTTCAAAACTTAAACTTATTTATATTTTTTTTCATTACAACTAATTTTGTAAATATTCAGCATGTTTAAGTCTTTTCGTAATGACTTTTTTTTAATATATACCTACATTTGACTTAAAGAACTACATTATTTTTTGTCTGTACTGTCATTATTTCTTGAAACAACTCTTTAAAAATATAAGATTGGGTATAATATTGAATGACAAATTGAAACCAGTATTTTTAATTACAAAATAATTAAATATTTCAAAACAGTTTGAATTCATCTTTTACTTTGTACATAGATTCTTTTATTTTCAATATTAAATTTTACTAAAAGCATTAAAAATCTTTTAAACTCGATCTTACATCAAATCATTGTACATATAAATAAAAATATATTAATGTACATTTTACATTAAAAGAATAATAATATATTTTATTTGATTTTTCAAAATAACTGCACATTGAAGACAAGCCTGAAGTATTTTAATTCTATACTACATTCATTACTACGTCAATGTAGATAAGTAATGTCAGATACTAGTTATTATTATATATATATACATATATATATATATATATATATATATATATATATATATATATATAATTTTTGTATATTAATGATTGTAAAAATTGTACATAGAATTCATTTAACTAAAATTCAATCAATTTCTCTAGCAGATTAATTAAACATTTATTTATTAATATAGCGATCCTGTTATTCATTCGAATACAAACGAACGATCGAACGTACAAACACTTCTGGAACATTTAATCCTCGAAGAAGATCAATTCGATGTACATGAAATTTTACCGAATACAGTGCCTGACCCAGCATCACTTATATTAGAATCAGATTATGCCTGTCCTGTCGGTCAAGTTGTAATGGCACCGGATTGCGGTAAATAATATTCTATTTTGAAATCGATTTCGTAAACAACATACCGATAATTTTATTAATAAATAAACTATTTGTTTACAAAATCATTTAGGATAATATAATATAATTTAATGATTTATTCAATATATGTTTGGTATACGTAAGATTTGTTGTTTTTATTTCAATTTATCAAAAATTTTAATACGGAAATTATTCAAACTGAATATTTACAATAAGTTTTTCATATTGATGAAAATCTAAATTTATTTTTTATTATAGTACCATGTGTCGTTGGAACATTCTACCAAAAAGAAACCAAAGATTGTCAGCCATGTCCACAAGGAACCTATCAGAGTGAATCTGGGCAATTACAATGCACTGTATGTCCTGTTATTGCTGGACGGCCAGGAGTCACTGTAGCCCCTGGTGCAAGAAGCGCTGCTGATTGCAAAGGTATGAAGTTATTATTCTCATATCTGAACACAAATAGTAAATTTTCTTATATAACAATTTCTAAAGAATATATTTTCAAATATTATTATTATTTATAACAATGGAATATGATTCTTTACAGAGAGATGTCCGGCCGGAAAATATTTCGACCACGATGCTGGTCTTTGCCGTAGTTGTGGTCACGGTTTCTTCCAACCGAACGAAGGTTCGTTTTCGTGTGAAATTTGTGGTCTCGGAAAGACGACAAGAACCAGTGAAGCAGTCTCTAGAGACGAATGTCGGGATGAATGTGGTTCTGGAATGCAACTTGCCGTCGAGGGACGTTGTGAACCATGTCCACGTGGGACATACAGGACGCAAGGTGTACAAGCGGCATGTCAGAGCTGCCCTCTAGGACGTACAACACCTAAAGTCGGCGCTGCTTCAATTGAAGAATGTTCGTTACCGGTCTGTGCACCTGGCACATATCTGAATGGTACACTTAACAGCTGTGTCAAATGTAAAAAAGGAACGTATCAACCAGATTCACAACAGACGTCGTGTATCCAATGTCCGCCAAATACTAGTACCAAGGGTACAGCCGCCGTAAGTAAACTTTATACTTTTCAGTTTCAAAAATATTTCTTTTAGCAGAATATAATTTGAATTATCACCAGTTTTATTAATAGGAAAATTGCCATTTCGTCTAAATAATTATATTGTTTTTTTAATAGGTAAATAAAGCTGAGTGCACCAACCCGTGCGAAAGCAATGGTTCAAATATGCACTGTGATCCAAACGCATACTGTTTATTAATACCAGAAACCAGTGACTTCAAATGTGAATGCAAACCAGGTTACAATGGTACAGGCAAAGTTTGTACAGATGTATGTGATGGTTACTGTAACAACGAAGGTCAATGTATGAAAGATATTAGAGGACAACCAACATGTCGCTGTATTGGAAGTTTCACAGGTCGTCACTGTCAAGAGAAATCAGAATTTGCGTACATTGCTGGAGGTATAGCCGGTGCTGTAATTCTTATCATCCTCATCATTCTGATCATTTGGATGATTTGTGCAAGGTGAGTCATTTTTATTTAAATAAATTATGCATATGTATATATATAATTTTTTTGTTCTAGATCATCAAGGAGAAAGGAACCTAAGAAAATGTTGACACCAGCCATCGATCAGAACGGTTCCCAAGTAAACTTTTATTATGGAGCTCCGACTCCATATGCTGAAAGTATTGCTCCTAGTCATCATTCAACATACGCTCATTATTATGACGATGAAGAAGACGGTTGGGAGATGCCTAATTTCTATAATGAAACATACATGAAAGAAAGTTTACACAACGGAGCCAATGGAAAAATGAACAGTTTAGCGAGATCGAACGCCAGTATCTATGGTAATAAAGACGATCTTTACGATCGATTAAAACGGCACGCGTATACAGGAAAAAAAGGTGAGCAAACGGACACGTCCGTCCTCGAATTGAATTACCACCGAATTTCGACAATAAATGTCAATTTCATTTCCTTACAGATAAAAGTGATAGTGACAGTGAAGGCCAGTAGACAGAGAACTGTGTGAAATTGAAGTCATCGATTTCTGGTCAAGAATAATACGCTCAATTAGCAATGAACAGTGAAGTTATTTATTATATTTACATATAAATATTAATTATTTTGTTGCTAATGTGTTGAATTTTATATTCTACAGATATATATTATATGAATTATTGCCATAATTTATTTGGCAGATCAAAAATAGTTATCGAAACAAAAATATAAATACATGTATAAACTAAATAATCGATGAAGGCAGTTAAATGTATTTAATATTGTACATATAAACACAAATTATCTGTTATTTCTGTATTAAAGAATTATTCAAATTAATGTATATATATGTATATATATATATATATATATATATATATATATATATATATATATATATATATATATATATATATGTTTTATATATAATGAATAATACTTATTCTGTACAAAAAAGTTACCTCTACTTTATAACCAAATGTTTGAAAAAAAATAGTAAAAGCATCTGAAACAAATATGCTAATAAAAATTATACAGAATAAGTATTCATTTAATAGAAGAAACACTGTAAAAATATATAGGAACTGTTGGATGATTTTTATATAAATTTTTTACAAATTAACATATTTTTTTATATAATTTGTGTACTTTAGATTTTTTAATCGCGTATATTTTGTCTGAATGAGAGTAACGTGTTGTAAATGAGAAGGTGGATGTAAGTACGTGTAAAGTATAAGAAAATATTTTTACAATATAGGATTATTATAAATATATAAATATAGACATAATTTTTTCAAACTGTTTCTCAAATCGACAGGTGTATATGAACCAAAGAGTCACCTGACCTCATTACAATAGTATTTTTATATGAAAAGCTCATCGTGTTTATTTTTTAACGGATTGTTTATAATAAATAGTCATAGATTACATATCTTTCTGTATATATTGCTTCCTATACACCTGTTTATTAATCTGTATACACATGTATACACTGTGTGTGCACGTGTATAAACGAGAAAATCTTTGAACTCTCTAAGCAAATGTAATATTTAAAAGTCAATTAAAACATATTGTTACAAAAGAAGTGTGAATTTAATGCAGGTTACCTGAATTTGAAAAAATAAATAAACAAGATAGCAGCATACACTTTATAATACGTTGTTTTATTATGAGATTGTTTCGTAATATTTGTTGATTTTTAAACGTCATATTTTCTGATTAGATAAACAAAAAAATCGCATATTTGAACAGATATAATTTCATGATTGAACAATATTCAATAAAGTGTATCCTTATTATACAGAGCTGTATTAAACCTATATATTTATTGTATTATAGAAGAGACTGGATACTTTTTTAATTTTTTGACTGTTAACAAATATTAGCTGATGATTTGAAGATTTTTGTTTTATACCACCTTTTTTCTGTATAACTGAATTTTTTTAAGCATTCAACATAAAGCAGATGTAGTATCTTTTTAGCAATTTTATTTAAAATACAGGCATATATTTAAATGTATTCTATAATTATTTACATTTATTTTGAATATATAACAATTATGGATTAAATATATATTTTTATTCTGAAATTTACGACAAATAATTATGTATCATGATAAATTAGTTATAACAGAAGGATTTTTTTTTAAAAAAAACAAGAATTTCTTTTATTCAGTGAAACGTATGATTTTCTTATGAATGTACGTTAATTTATTTTAATACTCTGATATCGCTTCTTTGAAGTTCTATATAAAATACCAGTTTACATTTATTCGATGTTAATATAATAGGCTATTATTATTATTATTATTATCTCAAAACAACAGACTTCCAAAATGTTTTAAGATGTTTTCTGCCTTTATAAAATGTAATAATATAGCTAGTTTTCATGTGTTTAAGGCATGAATAATGAATACCTCTATTTTTAATTATTTTTACTACTGAACATCGATTTCAATGAAAACGTTAAAATGCTTCCAAGAAAACATTCAGCATGTGAATTAAAGGTATACAATAAATCGATATTTAGACATTTATTATTAATACTAATTATTAGACTTGTTTTATTCTTGTATTGGAATATTCAGATACCTTGAAATATGCTGTTACATTGATATTTTCTCATTTCCGGAATTTCTAAATTGTCCTTATATTCAATTAATCCATTTAACCATAAGTTCATCTGAGAACAAATACACGATACAATAATTCATACAGAGATGCGAATGTAAAAATCAAGGTCGTACAGATATTTAAATGCTAAAAATATATTTTGAATCCCCCCCTTACAATCGTGTACAATTTGCCAGCTCTGTCTATTTTCATCTAAAAAACTTTCATCTTTGTTGTGAAATAGAGATAGTACACAATATGTGGACGAAGCCAAATAACCATCTTTTTCTATAAGACAATTTACAAAGCAAATATTGATAGCACGCATGTGTGTACTTCCACATGTCATTTAGTATAAATCAATCAGCTGTTGGCCGTCAAATATTATTGTTTAAGTAGGATAAACCACTCAATAATGGTATTTTTATGTATTGGAATTGGTGAAATTCTATGATTACGATGTTTATTTGACATTTAAAAACAAATTTCATATTAAATGCAACTACAAAATCGATGTTCTATTTCATAAATTTCGCTTCGATTGGGAAAAAGCCTTGTTTTATTAAAAATATACATAAAAAATATGTATATGTATATATTGTGAGATTACAATAAATGAGTAAAGATAAAACTACATGTTTTAAAACGAATAAATTATCTATAACTAAATGTAAAACATAGTGTTTTATATGAAGTTAATTGCATTTAATATATTTTAAATTTCAAGGAGTGATTTCCGTCAGAGAATATTTTTAGTGAAAATCATGGGTTTACCAGAAATTGCTTCTTGGTAATTAAAATAAAATAGTTGATTTTGTATTCACATAATGTAATGTCATTATTTTAAACAGGTATCAAAAGAAAATAGGCACTTACGATAAACAACAATGGGAGAAAACGATCGAACAAAGAATATTGCATGGGTTAACGCATATACCGATGAAAACCACGAAACTTAAAACAGATTTTATAGATGTCGACTTAGTCAGAGGTTTGTAATCATAATATTAATTCGATTTATTAAATTAATAACATTCCAGTTGTTACCAGCGTAATGTAAAATTAATAAAACCTGGATTCGATAATAAGTGAAGACTATTTTCTTAAAATAAAAGTAGATTTTCAATCAAAATGTGAAAAAGTTGATGATATCATATCGCGATACTGAAGGTTAACAGATTGAAATAAATTAATTATAGTTACTTGCGTAATGCTCAAAACAGATTACAATATATCTTTTGATATCGACATATTTTATAGGTTCCTCTTTTCCGAAGGCAAAACCGAAACATGGATTCGGAACCGTTGCCAGATTGGGTACTTTAAGACTAATGTTTTTACCGTTGTTTTCTCGTTGGTGGGTTAAACAAACGTCTCCTCGAATATTTGCAATTCTTTTGTTATTGTATTTATTACAGTTATTCACTGTAGCAGTTACCATCTGTATGCCATCAGATGATTCTAATGAGGTATTAATATTATCAAATAAATCTTTATGTAATCTAACAAATAACATATGTTGTTTTAAATATATAGTAGTACACTTTTTATATATTTTTGTTGTTGTTTATTTCAGCATATATCTAGTTCAGAAATATTTATTCCTATTACAATGATGCTTTTATTGAGTATCATTCATTCTCAAATAGTCTCAACTAATCCAGGACCTGATAAATCATTTCCTGAACAAAAATCTCGAAAAACGAGAAGAAGAAGAAAATTCAGACATCGACTATTGGCAGCTACTAATAAAACATCTCAAGACTCATGTTTAGATAATAGTAGATATCAACTATCATCAAAAGACAGCATTAGTTCAAGTTATAAGAAAGTTAAAATTTGTACTGATGAAAATGGTATCATAACTATAAACAGAATAAATAAATATGATGTGCCTGTTCTAAGTTCATTACAGTCTGGAGAAACGTCAAAAAATGAAGTTAAAATTTCATCGGGTGATAAAGAAGATAATACAGAAAATGTTCAATCCAAAGGACTAAAAACTAATGAATCGATACAGCCTCCATCTCTTTTAGTCACTGATGAACAACAACACCAACCAGAAGTAGCTCAAGAACCTTTACCATTAGATGATGATGGATTTGAAAGTTTAAATGGTAATGTGTCCAGTGAAAATGGTGATGAAGCATTTTTAGAAACATCACAAACACAGAATCTCTCAGATGATGTATTTAATTTACCTTCAAACAGTTCAACTCCTATTAAAATACATCCATCGAAATCAAAAAACAAGAAACTTTGCAAAAACTGGATAGATGATGTGTGTAATGCACAGAATTCTGATTCTGGATTGCATAATCGAAAACCAATTACTGATTATGTATGCAGTTCACCAGAACATGAAAGTGAAACAGATACAGATACACATTTAACTTTGAAAAATGTTCCTATTGTAAAGGTATATTGATAATGATTCATAGTAAATGTTGTTTAAATAAAATATCAATTTTTAATTATTTTCAAGTGTAAAAAGATATGAAAAATAATTATTGTTTATATATTCAATATATATATATATTAGTTATTCATTTAACAAACAATTTAAATACTTTAATTTGAATTAAGTATTATTTTAATTGTATTTTTTTGAACACAATTACAACTTTACATTTCATAATAGTATAAATTATTATATAAACATCAGAAATATTGACAACAAAGATAAATAATATAAATATTCTTTGGAAAAAGTAGATTGCTTAGTAGTAATGGTAGTAAATGACAACTGAATAGTTTAGTATAAGAATTTATTTAAATAATATAGAATCTTGAAACTGTTAAAAATTTCAGCTGAGAAACAATGAACTATTAACTGAAAACTGCAGAACTACACAGACTTTGCAAATTCCAATTAGGCCTATAGAAAGTAGTGGATGTGATAGTGAGGAAGAAGGTGACTGTGATAACTTATCATCTCCTGGAACAGGCAGTTTTAGTCCTTTACATGCTGATGCTACAACATCAGCTACAGAATGGATGGGTGTAACAACAAACAGTGAAGATTGCACATACAGTTCTGAGTATGATGAGTCTGATTCACAATCTGAATTCAACAGTAACAATGATCAGTCATTTGCATGGGATTTTGACTTATCTCCTACAGCTATTTTAAGCCCAAGTTGTGCTCCATCAGATAGAGGTGTTTTATGAATAAAACATATTTATGTTTATATAATTTTGAAAATATCCCATTTCTTTTTCAGTAAGCTGCACTATATGGGAACGTCATGATATTAAAAAAGCAGATCTGTCAGTCCTTGATATCAGTTCAGCTATAATAGAACGAGTGGAGGCAGTGCCAGAATCCCTAGATTACTTCTATGGGGGTGTTATTATTTCCATTCTCCTATCACTTGTTCCTGCTGGTTTTCGTTTAGGAGAAACAGTTTTTGATCCTCACTATGTCTCTGATAGTCAGCATAAAATATGCTTTTCTGATCTATTTTTATTTCAACAAGTACCCAATTCTATACATACTTTATTAGAATTATGTCTGGGGTCTTCTTTTTGGTATATACTTTTTTCAACATAGTCACATTTTAGTATGACAAGAAATTATATTATTGATTTTGTTTTAGGGAACGATCTGTTATGATAATTTCTATTGTCCAGCGATGCATTTTAGGAGTTTTATTCTTTTTCTTACTGGCAGTAGCTGAACGGACATTCAAACAACGTTTCTTATATGCTAAATTGTTCTCCCATCTGACATCATCACGTCGAGCACGGAAATCAAATTTACCACATTTTCGACTAAATAAAGTCCGTAATATCAAAACATGGCTATCAGTCAGATCTTATTTAAAAAAACGAGGCCCTCAGAGATCAGTTGATGTGATTGTTTCAGCAGCATTTATAATAACATTGATACTTTTATCTTTTATTAGTATGGAGTTTTTAAGAGTAAGTATATAATTAAAATACTGAATAATTAAATATTACATATATATATATATATATATATATATATATATATATATATATATATATGTGTGTGTGTGTGTTTTACAGGATTCAGTGTCTCTTCATTCAAGATACAATTTAGAAGCTGTTCTTTGGAGTTTAGCTATTGGACTTTATTTATTAAGATTCATGACAATAGGTACTAAAATCAATAGAAAATACAGAAATTTATCTGTTTTAATAACAGAGCAAATAAATCTTTATCTTCAAATTGAGCAAAAACCACATAAGAAAGATGAACTCATGGTAGCTAATAGTGTTTTAAAACTGGCAGCAGATTTACTAAAGGTAATGCAATTGTAATAATTTAGGAAACAATTGAAATTAATTATAAATAAATGAAATTTTTTTCAGGAATTGGAATCCCCATTTAAAATATCTGGTCTTTCCGCAAATCCGTATCTTTATACAATCACCAAAGTAGTAATTCTTTCAGCTCTTTCAGGTGTACTTTCAGAAATGTTGGGCTTTAAATTGAAACTTCACAAAATAAAAATTAAGTAATTAACAAAGATTCAATTTTTTAACTTCAAATATTAAAAAAAATTAAAATTACGATTGTTTAATGTTAAGGTTGAATTTTAAATATTTTATCAATTGAATCACTTGTACATCTGATTAATAAATTTAAATAACTTGAGATTTGAATTTTACCTGTTGCAATCCAATTGCATTTTTTATATATTAAAAATTAAAAAAAATCGTTTTGATTTAAAACATAATATCATTAAATATAGCTGTAGATCTATTTTCTGAACATGTCTGTATAACAGAAACAATTTTTTGTGCAATTTATGTGATCTGATTAATGATGTTGTAATTCACTGTGATGAGATTTTGATGAGTAACTGAAGGAGCTTATTAACTCAATATTAGAAAATTTATAATTACCAAGCATTATTTTTATTTGACATGTATAAACTATGTATACTATATTTTTGTAGATAATAAAATTTTGTTTCAAATGGAAAAAAGTTGTATTCTTTATATAATATTCATATGTTTCTTATACAAATTAACTTGGATGTTGATTTAATGAGAAAAAACGAATTTCTATGTGTTTTGTGTCAGTTATTTAATACTTAACACTTTACACGAAAAAATACAACGTTAAATTACACATATTTACTAAATCATAAAAAAGAATTGAAAAACATCTCTTTTTTGCGTATAACTAACATTTTTTAATAGATGTGAAGGAGACAAAAATAGAAACACATTTATCGTTTTGAAAATATTGCTAATTCACTTTTACAATCTCTTCCTTGCACATTCCACAAAACGTTTAACAAATTTACTCATTATTCATTCTGATTCCCAGCTAAATACGCATAAAAATGTTGAACATTTGTACTAAAGAAGTCTTGAACATTTTGATAACGATATTAATAATGATTAATCTGTGAAAATAGAAACGCATTTAAAAAAATCGTAGATATATTATGTCCAAAGTTAAGCCGATTATATTTCTTATATTCCAAAGAAGTTATAGCTGTGTACAAATTAACAAAATTATAACAGAAAAACATTAAGTTAATTAACACGTTTCCATTAATAATTGGATATTTTTTCGTAAGAAAAAACTATAAAATCTGAACTTAACAATATGTTGATATAATTCACAAATATTGATCGAAATTCACGAGAATATTTTATGATATTTCCAACACAATATATATATATATATATATATATATATATATATATATATATATATATATATATATATATATATATTCATATATCTTTCGTACCAAAAGTGAATTTAACCACAGTGTTTAAATATCTATAATTAGTATTTATTGTAAAGAAACTTTAGTATAAAAAAATAATTTGAATAATCTGTAGAAATATACTACAAAATATTAACATTAAATTAAATTTTATATTTAAAAAAATTAAAACGTATAATTCGCAAAATTAAGATCCGTGTGAAATTTGCTCGAATTGAAACAAATATCCGATTATTTTTATATAAAGACAGCATACTTTTTCAAGAATTGTCTCAATGGAAAAAAATTCTACGGTAGAATCATGAAAAAGACAATATGTATTCCAATATGTAAAAACATATCCACGATACTCGAATAAAAGAGATTATTATTTGATTGAAACATAAAAGCTTAACAATTATGTACATTCTTTGAAATTTAATTCATCTTTTACTAGTAAGGTTAATATAAACTATTAATAGTGATTGCAGTATGAAGTATTGAAATTTTTTCCAAAAAAGAATTTCTAATAGCAATAGTAGCTTTACATGTTTTTTGTTAAAGAAAATATCAATAAAAGGACCAACGGTTCTAATTTCACAATATACGATCATATTTTCTTATACCACAGACTGAATTTTTATTCTGCCCAGTAGTCATTTTATAAATAAAAATTAAAATGAAAGAGGTACTAATAAATTCAAAATAATTTCACCAGTTGCAATGAAAATATAATGTGGAAGTTAAGAAGTATTTTTTATACATGTTTTTATATTCTTCGAGCATAAAATGCAACAACCATAGAAACAAATAGTTCAATCAATCAAGTTCAAATCAATGTCTTTCGCGTTTTTTTAATATATGGGGGTTCTTCTACATCATTTGTTAATATAGAAGAAAAATTGATTTAATGACTCGTCTATTCTAAGAATATTTATCATGAAATGTACTTAGCTGTGTTTGCTCTAATAATCTGATTAGTTATTATTTCTACTATTTCGTTATTCAATAAGAAATCGCAATCTTAGTTAAAGTCCGATTTGTTTTTAAACTGAAGAATTTGGCATTTTAATTTTGAATATTTTAGTATTATATTTTAATATAATATTCAAATATTTGACATCATTACAGCTTTTTATATTTAAAGTACTTCCTTTCCTCTAATATCTTTCAGAACTTACAGCTTATTGTCGATATTATCTACTTTGAATTTTCTATTAAACCATTCTTTAAATCAGCAAGGGTTTTACTATCGACTCGCATCCTAAAGTATCTTGTTTAGTTTCCATACTTCCATCATATAAATTATTACCATTAATCAACAAATAACTAATTTATATCCTTGTTTCGGGAAAAAAATACACAAATAGTTAGAACGGTATCTAATATCAAAATTATTTTAATTCTTCGCAAAGGAAGACTGAATATATTAAATTACTATAGGCGATTAAACAGAGTACTGATTTTTTAAAATTATGAAGAGGAAGAGGATAGCATAGACCAAAACAAATTGAATGGTATGGTTAAATGAAATCGTTTAAATTTGATGCACGTGCAATAGGATTAAAGACAAAAATCGTTGAATATAAAACGTTATTGGCTATTTAAGTATGCAAAACTGTACATTCTGATACATTGATATCCATTTGGAAGCTGTACTCGACTTGTTTTGATTGTACTGAGCAGTCAATGTTAACTTTGTTTAGTTGAAAGAATCAACTTATTGTACGACTTGTACAAAAACTCGAAAAAAGTATGTAGTCGTAACGGAAACTTTCCATAAATGTACATTGAATCTGTGGCAACTTGCATCAATAATAATAATACTTTCTAACGTAAACGAGCCGCATTGTTTTAGCATAATTTTTATTAAAAAAAAATAACGACCCTTGTTGACCACGTGCCGCTTTTACAGAATAATCACCTGAACTAGTTTTTTATTCGCGAGTAAAGTTCGGCAGACCTCGTGTTGCTCGAGCCCACATTGTGTAATTTACTATACAATGTCAAGTCTACCTCTCTATGCTGCCACAAGTTTCAGCGCAACTCGTATGCCCGGCAGTACTCTGAGTGAATCTGTTCGTGCTGGCCGAAGTGAGAGTGAATAAACCAACTATCTAGTTTTGTGTCGAAATTTGAATACATAAATAAAACGCCATGGCGTCATATTCTTCAGACTATTATGGTGGTTGTAAATTCTTTTTATTCGTGTCTGACTTTTTCGGATTACCTATTGATCAGGCGAGTAACGATTATTTTTCACTAAAATACACAGCATCTTAACATAGGATGTACTGTTTTCGATTCAGTCAGTACCATTATTGATCCGTTGCTTTTAAAGTCTATTTCAGAACACGTTCATTGATAAAAATGTGTTTGTTTTGTTTAGATTGTCAAAAGTTGACGTTTGTCATATGAGAGCAGAGCAAGTCGAACCGATTATCTTTAATATGTTTTTATACACTTTGATATACATGTTTACGTTTTATAATATGTTTTATATATTTTAAATAAACAAATAAAAATTGACCGTTTTAATTTTATAAAGTTACATTATTTCATTTCAAACGATTTGAAAAGATGAGATCACGCCCTGCTTATTTTTGTGTAGTTATTTATAGAAGACAGATGCAATCATCTACTACCTTAGGCAAGAAGCGTGTCTGAGTAAAGTATAGAGATACATACTTTAGGAGGGATGTTTAAACTATGCGGAAACAACTATTTGCGTACTTTTTTTCTAGTTTGTTATCCTTTTTTGTTTTGTAACAAGTCCGGGATTTATTTCAATATATATATATATATATATATATATATATATATATATATATATATATATATATATATATAATTATATATATTTATTTATTTCCAATACTAAATAGAAAAGTGCATGTTTATTTTTTGTAAACGCACGTGTGTAAAAATAGTTTTAATTATAAATAATTAATCATTTATATTAATCTTATAATTACCATTTCTTTGATATTTTTTTAAAATATACAATAGATTAAAAAAATATTATGAAAAAGTATTTTTCTGTAGTCTTAATTTACCAAAAAAAAACTTAATAATACGAGTAAATACAGAACGCTACTTTAAAAACTAATAATAATAATAATGGACATGCATTTTTAATTTTTTCCTTTTTTTTATTAGAAAAAAATCATTCAATTAATCGACTTTATTATGAAATAATTTTTAATAATTTATACGGAAATATTTGTTTCTAATTTATGCATAACGTATTTCTTTCAAATACACTCCATAAATTTGAAATAAATGATGTGTTTTAATAGAAAAAATAAAAACAATTAATTAGAAAATTTATTATTCTTCTGGTATAATTATTCTTGAGATAATAATATTCATAAAAGACTGTAATAATAACTAACAATATTCTTATAACCTGTTATTTTTTTTCTTAAAAGTTTTGAAAAAATCTTTTTTTAGATGCGAAATTTATTTTATTTCATAATGTTAAATATTACTTAATTTGTTTTACTGTAAGTTGTAATCAGTATACATATTGAGCAAGTTGTAATCAATATACATGAAAGTAAACAATTCGGTATACAAATAAAAATATTTACAATAAAAAAATAACACGATTTAATTTCGTATACTTTTCAAATATAATTTGTAATACATTATATCAACAAAACTGCCGAGAAGATAAATCGACATAACTTCAAATATAAACGTTTTTATTTTTAATATGTTTATAAACAACGGAATGAAGCCTTTAAGAAAAACATTTAATGCGAAGTAGTATATAAAAAATATATTTATTAAATAATATAATAGATTTTTTATCAATGAAACGTGGAATTATTTCAGAAAATATAAAATAGTAGTAAGGAAAAATTTACAAGATGCGTTATTTGCATACATTCATTTAGTATTTTATTATAATTGAATAAGTTAGTGTTTGAAAGTGCTTCTACGATAAAATTTAGAAATATTTACTCTACAAAAACAAGACTTTTTCTCCACGATCTATTTTTGACGAGTAACTGGTAAATAGATAACGCATCTTTGAAAAAATTCCATTATAAATATTTTTGAAAATAACTGGCGGGTTTTTCTGATTTGTTTATTAACACAAACCGTTCATAGAATAAAATGTTGGCAACTGGACAAATTGTCGAATTTGAATATAAACAAAACACCGTCTTTAATTAAAAGATCATAATTTAAATATTTATATACTAAATATCACACAATTAAATGTTAAAACTGTTAAAGAAACAAACATAGTTTAGTTTCTGGTTTGATATTCTATAGCTGTTAACGTTTGTTTCATCCTGTTGTTATAATTCATTGGGACATTAAAATAATTAAATATAGATTAGATATATTTTTTGGTTTACAAATGATATAAGAAATATAATTAAAATGGCAAAATTAAAATAATAATTATAAACATTCCTGTAAAATTTAAATTCTCTGCTACATTTTAAGAATTTAAAATATATAATGAAATTTACTATCGTTTTATTTTTAACGTTTTTATTTAAAAAGATTTCCGTTTATAATAAAACAAGCACGTTGCTGTTATAAAAAAGAATATTAAAATAGACATTTTCGTTTTTTTATTAAGACAACAGCTGCTCGGAAATAATTATTCAATGGGTATTTTCTGGAATGAAATTTATTACTGAAGAGTCGGTTAATTTATTTTTAAAGTTGAATAAATAGTATAACAAATATGGTATTTCAATTATTTATACATTTTAATTTATAAAAAAACCTTTATTGACAAATTCGGTATATTTATTTTCTTTCCAATCTGTGTGTTTCGTATGAATTATTTATTGAATTAAATATTCAAATTTGTGTGCTTTAAAATAAAATGTAATGCAGAAAATATTACTTTTTTGATAATATAGATTAGTAACTAAGATTTATTTTTTTTAAAAAAAACGGCTTGTAAATATTAAATAACTAGAGATACATATTGGATTATCATTGTATAATTGATAATTCTGATAAATGAATCACGCCATGTGTAACTCAGAAACGTTCTATACACACAATTAGATCAAAGTTCTTTAAAACATTTGCATTTTATCGACTGTCTGTAAAAATATCCATGTTTATAATTTGTTCTAAATATATATATAAAGTAATAATACAATACTTCTGTATAAATGAAAAGTATAAAAATGTTTATATATTTTATTCTAAAACATTATTCGAATATTTTTTTAAAATTATAGCTTCGTTTGTTAACGTCAGAGTAGTTTTTAACTTACAAAATGCATTACATACATCATTAACTGCATGTGAGATATTAATTAATATATGATTATAATTAGTCATCATTTTGTTATTGAGGCTAAATAACATTATCTGTGATCTTTATTACTCTTGCACGTATTTTATTTCCACACAAATATTTAAATAGCCCGGCATTACTCGATGTCATCTCTAAATATAATGATTGCTTTGTCATTATCTCAGATAATTAACCATTTTTTTATATAGAACTAATCTTTTTTTAATTCATGTTATGTTACTATGACAGTGTTTTAATCGAGAAGAAATGTTAAAAAATGAATACATAGATTAAAAGATACAAAACATGTAAATCATTTTCACCTTTAATATTTTATTCAGGAATATACATAATGACGTATTTTTTATAAAATATTTATTTAAATATACTTGATATTGAAATTAAATCATCAGATGTTTCTAGTTCACATTTTTGTATAAAAATGTTTAAAACTTACGTTAAATTCTAAATCTCACTCATAAACATGTACCGTATCGTGGTTTATACTCTGGAATGTATTCCAAGCGAAAGACTTTAATATACATACATTCAATTCCCTATGGATCCATTTATTTTATTTATTACAAAAAATAAACAAGGCTCTTAAGTGTAAGATAACAAAACTTTATGTTTTGAAACGAATAATTGTAAGCTAACATTAAAAAATTCTTGTTCAGTATTGCATTTTTTAAAATATTTCGGTATTGGTGTAGGCACATGTCTGTAAAAAAGGTATTAATCCAATATGGAATGAATTAAAAGTATGAAACGTTTCGAGTCTAGTGGTTTTATTGATTGCAGCTTATCGTTTGTAATCTGAATGTAATTTGAAGTCAAATATATCACGTTGAATATATTTTCAAATTAAATTTTTAATTAAAATAGCATCAAAATTCATTTTGAAATTCTACACACGAATTTCAGATGCAAACATTGATATTTTGCAAGAAGTTATAAATAAAAGAAGTTAAAAAAATATTTTAAATTGCTTTATATGCACTTATTTCAAATTTCAAACAAAAAAAAATATGTAAATATTGTTTTTTTATAAAATCTTTGTGGTATTTAAAGTTGAAAAACTCATTTTTTCATGAAAATGATCGATCACTATTCCGTTAAAAATGTTATATTTGTGAATCAGAGGTAATAAAATGATTGGTTTGTAAGACCTTTCTCATTTATTATGCAATAAAATAATATTGACAATGTTCTATTCAATTAGGATATGTTTATATATATATATATATATATATATATATATATATATATATATATATATAAAATCAAATATGTTAAAATTAGAATATGATTTATCAAATAATACAAATTGCCCATAAGAGCGATAAAAAGTTGAAGATAAAAAGATGATTATTATTATTCAAAATAAATAAGTAATTATGCCTTTAAAATTAATTGTAAAAGCATATATAACAAGTATTAAATGGTTATCAAAACTAGAAATATAATTAATTATTTTTTTTTGTGAAAAATAACGTACTAATGGGAATGTTTTGCAATTATAATATAATGCCAATTCCAAGTTGTGATTATTTGATTAGTTAGATTAAATATAAAGTAAAAAAGGAAAAGTGATTTGCGAGTACTTCATTACAAAAGTAACGTACTATAATAAATAATACAAAATGTCGATAGTAGATACAAGTCGAAATATGTTATAAATGAAACAGCAGCATAACATATAACATCAGCCTGATTCTACGTGTTTCCAAGTAATTTTTTATATTTAAAACAATTCAGTGTGTTTTTAATATAACATTAATACTAAAAACGAATGGATTTAATACGAGTAAGAACAAGCAATGAAAGAATTATAAAACAAATACTCTCTTTTCCTTACAACTTTATTTGGTATACAATCTGGTAACTTGTTGGAGAACATCGAAAGTTTTACTGAATCTAATACAAAATAAGTCACTCAAACGATACTTCGCACTACGTATAAACACATGTTCTATTCTTTATTATTTTTTATGACGTAAACAATACTAATTATACGTTATGAATAATTATTGCATATACTGTATTACGTCTAGTTAATAATACATATGTATATATATATATATATATATATATATACATAAACATGAAAATATCTATGCAAAATGATGTATGGAAATAAAGGTAAAAATATTTAACATAAACGTAAAGAGAGTATATGAATTCGATACGCAAAGTTCATGAATATATTAAATAGAAGAACTGTAAAAATGATCAAAAGTTTTATGTACAATACCATACAAAAAGACAAATATGGGGGCCTATATATATATATATATATATATATATATATATATATATATATATATATATATATGAATGTATGTATGTGATTGTATATATTCAGTATTTATGTGGAATTCATTAAATATCATTTTCATTCTATTAAGTAATCAAAAATATCTATTCAATCATCAGTTTTTATAAATAACACTCTATATAAATCGTTGATTATTTTTTAGTAGTATTAAATTACTTTATAATAAATGAAAGTATATGAAAATAAATATCAATTCTTTTCTTTTATTAAAAAGTCAGATTAGATTTAATGTTTTCCATGAGATAGATTTAAAATGATATAAAGAATTCAATAAAGACTGACTTGTTATAAAAAATTAACACAAGAAAGTTTTAAAAACACCATGTTATATTAAAATAGAAAAATATATGAGCTATTTAAAAAATTCACTAAACAAAAATAAGATCAATAAAATATAAAGTCAAAATCAGTCTCAATTTAATTGTTGAATTCAATTGAAAATTAAATATTTTGATTAAAATGTAATCAATTTGATTAATGCATTTAAATAAGCAAAAAAATATTCACTGGCATTAAAATGAGAATAGCACGAAAAAATGGATTAAGTATAATTTATTAACGTTTTTTAAAAAAGAAGATAGACAATTATAATTTCAAAAAAATATTTTAACATAATTATTAATTAATTATGATTTATCAATGGTTATTTTCTCTTTGTTCAGGGTTAAATGATAAATTTAAATGACGTTAAAAGAAACTTATTTATTAAGTAATACAAAGGTATTTATTTAAAATGCAGATATATTTATGTAAAATAAAATAATGATAGTACAACGTCGTTTCTCACAATAAGAAAAAAGTATCTAGCAACAACAGAGAAATCCAATTAAGTCATTTAAAGTTAAAATAAAATTGACTTTAAATCTTTAATAAGGACTGATTTTAATAAGCTGTTATTCAATTTTGAAAATTAGATAATTTTATCAAAGATCCCTTATCATAACTGACCATGTTTTAAAGAGAAAACAGCTTGAATATTTATAATGAACGAAACTTATAAAAAATATCTAGTTGGAAAATCATTTATGATTTTTGCACATGGAAAAAATATTGAGAAATTAAAATAAAAAGATGTGTATCTATGGAGAATTTTTTTCGATTACTAAATCGACAGTACAAAAAAATATGTGTGTTCGAGAAATTGTAATAATTAAATGTTGAAAAACTAGACATACTATGTCTTTATACGAGGTAAATGTATTTAAATTTAAAAATAAATACCAAAAAATATTGTTTTCGCAGCAAATCGTTACCACAAATACTACATCATTTTCTCTTACAAAATGCTCGACAATTGTTGAACATTTCATCATATTAATAAATATTATAACACGTTGTTCATTTTGTCGATATATTAAAATAAAATAATGACTCATTTATTCATAAAAACCTTCATAAAAAATGTATGAAACAAAAACCGGAAATACACAAAAATAGTTTATTCAAATATCAATTAATGTAATTATTTCATATAAAATAAATTAAGAAATAGTATCTTATCATTTATGGTTACTTGTTATCAGTTGATTATATATATATATATATATATATATATATATATATATATATATATATATTGCAACAGTACTATGTTATAGTTATTACTCACATATCCTTTTATTTATAGAAAAACACATATGAAGTTTATTATCCATTTTGTATTTTTTACCTTGTAACTATTTAGTAATAAAACTGTTTAATAATCAATCACAAATATTTATAGTTTATTTCTAACAATATATTAATTTATTTTTCAATATTCATTTTTGAAAAATAATAATACTCAACAGGCGAATGTTAAATATCATATACGTATGTAATGATTATTTTACAGTTTCCTTTTGCACACTTTATAAGTTAAATAAACACTTTTTACGTTTATACTTTTATGATAGTCATTGCACGAACTATTCTATAAAATTAGTTATTTTGATACATGAGATTTACTATTTTATAATTTGGAAACTTCTGTACCTTTATTAATTTTTGATAATCGATTTCTTTTATTTTGTTTTATTTTTCAGTCTGAGTTAAATTCGAAAGTAGAAACTAAAACTGTTCACTTTCAATTACAAGAAATCATCAAAAGTGATCATGTATTCTACTTTACTTTTTTTTTACAATTTCTGATATATTTAAAAAAACATATACTGGAAAATACTTTAAAAACGTATATATATATATATATATATATGAATAAATTCTCCCCAACTTTTAAAAATCATATGTATATTTATGTTATGAAAAAGAATCTCTTTTAAGCAAATATATTTTGTGTGTGTTTATTATATATTCGATGTGTGCTCTTTGAATTTTTATTTGTATTTATTTTCGAGTCAATTGAAATCGTATTTGTATTTCAACGACTAATATTTTATTTTTAATTCATAAGTAAGCTTAGTAATATTGCTTTATATTATAGACTTAAATATAAAGCAGTATTATTAAGTCAATAATATTGACAATAGACTTAAAACTATACGTAAGTCCGCATCTAATCTGATGAGGTCAAATTATGATTAAAAAATCCATATAAATATTGATTCTTAATAAATTCATATTTGTGTAAAAGAAACAAAGAAATTATAATATAAAATAAAAAAATAAGTAAATATAAAATGTTGAAGAAATCGTTACTTATAGGACATACAAGTTAAAAGTATTTGTTTCTAATAAAAACTATTAACAGGTCAAATTTTAATAACGAACCGTATATGCAATCATTAAAAAATATGTGCATATTTAAAAGTTGACATTCCGATACTTAGTGATAGAAGTAATTATATTTAGTAGTGTAAAATATTTGACATAAAAACCGGTCATATCAATAAACAACTTTATCACAGAAGTGTTTATAAAATAGAGTCATCAAAAAGTGTTGTATAATTTTGTAAAATTAAATATTTTATTTTATTTACAACCATAAAAGTTAAGTTGTAACATTAAAAAAGAACAAGAAAATCAGAGAGAAACAGGGAAGCAAAAGGGATGAATAAGTTATCTAGATGTGCATTTCTGAAGTAGAGTGAATTTTTCGCGCTGAAAAAAATGGTTTGTTTGTGGTTTAAAAAACATGTATGAATTAATGTAGGTTTAAGTTGAACACCAATTTAACTTGTTTTTGGGGTACGACCTTTGTCGTAAGAATATTTGATAAAATGGATGTGTAAATTAATCTCTAAAGCGCTGTTTAAAATACTGCATATTGTTAAATTAATATAAATAATAGTACAAAAGAGACAATTGAACTTTGAATAAATTGCATTCAAGTTATAAACAAAAATAGCATTACTTTTCGACATATTTTCCGCTTGAAAAGTTTTATTTTAAAATATTTCTCATTTTCTTGGCATACTCTTTTGTTTTAAAACTATATAAATTTAATATTGACTTTTTATTGAGAATATAAAATGAAATTTTCATTTTTCTAGCAACTAAATAATTTATTTTAAATATGTGTCTTCTGACATTTATATATATATATATATATATATATATATATATATATATATATATATATATATTTAAATCGTATTTTTCTGCATTTGTCAAAAAGTATACATAAATTCAATGTTCGATCATATTTAAGTTGAGGTTCGTTCAAGGGATGAATGATTTTGTTATTGTAATCATTATTGTAACATCATTAGAAAGTTGAATTCTTATTGAAATTATCTTTTTGATTGTTTCAAAAAATGACAAATGCAGTAAGTTATGACGCACATGTACATATATGTATGTCTAACTGCAGTACACCACTTGAAATCAAATATATCTGACGTGTCCGTAAGTGATGACACTTTCATATCAAAAATATCCAATTGGAATCAACTTGAACCTATATTAGGCTAAAGTATCTATTTAAATAACGTGACGTACATGTCGGATGATCGTGATTGACTTAGTAACACAACGTGATAATTTAAGGCAAGTGTATGACTTGAATATGTTGAAGAGAACGATTTTCCTTGTCATTTAAATGCATATTGTTGCCTGTCGTAGCGAATCGTTATTTTATTCGTATAATTTTATATAAATAGACGAGGTATTCTTTTGTATTCGCTTTCTTTGAATAAACGTTTGAATTGTGTTAGAATTATGAAATATATTGAATGTTTTTTTAATGTCATTACAGAATTTATTTTTTCCAAGAAAGTCTGAATTAAAATCAGTAGGTATTTGAAATGAAAACAAATATTATTTAGTATTAGAAGTCAACATTATTAATAGTTCCAGAGTCTATAAAATAATGAAAAATATATATTATAAAATACCTGTATTAATAAAATCCTGCATTAAATATGAAGTGAATGATACTCTAACCAGTTTTATTTAATGTTATGTATTTCAAATTCAATAAATAAATACCATTTTGGTATTGTTAAAGACGTTGATTACAAGTTTTTATATAATCTACTTATGAATGAAGAGATTCGAATGATTTATCAATTATCCTTTACAATATATGAAAATTCTGTGCTTTTGTCTAAAAATAGTTCAGAAAAAAGCGAAAAAAATACAAGATATCAATTTATTTATCATTTCGAATTCAATATGAATTTTATTTCACATGCAATCAAAACACGATGTAAAAAACGCCATTTATTTTATTTGTAAGAATGTTATGGCAATATATATGCGCACGCCTTTATTTCAACGTGAAAGTGTGTATTGGAAAAAAAGCTTATCGAATTTGACCGAAACAACTCACATATATATTTTATAACCAATCCCCGAACGTACCCTACAGTATTATAAATTGTCATCTACGTTTTTTTCTGTTCGTTTCATAACATTTTCTTTTATCTCTGACGGGGATGAATTTTAAATACAGTTGCGTTTGATTATACGGCTATAAATATTACTAAACGAATCCAGTAACGCAATTGAAACATATTTTATATAGTGAAACGCACGAGTGGAACATATTTCATGGGAACGACGCTTTTGATGGAACGACTTAATTTCAAGTATTAGTCTTCTATTTGGTTTTCAATGGCCGTAATAAGTGGATTTCCTTGAACGTTTTTTTTAAAAACCTTATTAATATTCGTATGAAATAAAACCTATTTCGCTAACTCGTTTATTTATAGCAATGTATGATAAATATTTTGTGAAACAATGTGGAAGCTGATGTTTTGAATCAATAAATTATTCATTTGATGAAATCATACTCATGAATATATCTATGAATAATAATTTATAAAGTGCTATTGTCTTTGTTTGTTTAAATAATTAGCATATCATGCTTAATATATAATACACTTCTTTTTAATATATAACACACTTATTGATGAAATTAATAAACATTAAATGTGATAACAAATTTGGCATTAAACAATATTATTTTATTAATACATATCTACATATAAAGTTTTCAAAACAATATACGAAGTGTAAAAAATGTAATAATAAAACAAATATTTAGAAAAAATCTTACGAATTGCTGTATTTTACTTCCTGCTGTGTAAAATGAGCTTATTACTGTAAATAGTTGGAAAACGCGAACTAGCTCGAGAAAAATAATAAGAACAATTTATAAAGCTCGGAGTATTTGAAGTCTGACTTGTTGCACTGTCTTTTTGCCACAATGATGTAGCAATGAATTTTTCAACGATGTGTCAAATGAAAAAATATAATATCTAAATGTCGATGGATTCTCTTTTTGCACCATTGGGATTTTATTAAAAGCAATAAGTTTTATAACACTATATTTGATCATTACAAACCATAATCAATCGGTAACAATGCGTGGAGGAGTTTAAAATGACTGAATGTATATTTTCTGCGAGTTTTATATTCCTGGAAATGTAACACAGCATCCCGCTAGAAACTTTAGAACAGACGAATTCTCATGAATAATTTTAAAATTTTCTAATATAGTTTATATATTAAAAACGTTTTGTTTATTAATATTGACTTCTTTTTTTTATATTATCTATAAATAAATTCAACAAATCCAAGAACAATGATAATATCTAGACTGATGTAATTATATCTTATGTTTAATCATAAGTTCATTCAAATCATAGGTCAAATAGAAACATCGAAGTTCAATATTTTTTTAATGTTTGCATATTTTAAAAAACTTATCAGAAATATAATAGGGGATCAGTACCTTTTGCGAACTTTAGACTTTCAGTATAATTGTATAATGCAACTAGCACACTTTAAGTTTATTGAATTAGTGTGTACGAAAATAATGATGAAAACATATTATTCATGTGTTGAAATTTGACCTTAGCATCAATCGCCCAACCAATTAATTTATAACACTTTTGAAACGCAATACGTACATTTTTATTTAATTTCAAGCATTTGTAGATAAGTAATATGTTAGTGAAACCTGTTTATACGATAATATATTACAGTTTATGTAAAAAAAATGTAAAATATTTTGTAAATTAGAAAAGAGTGTCAACTGATAACATAATCATTTTTTGAAGAAAAAAAGAAATTATTAATATACAATGAAATATTACTAGCATAAAAATTTTATAATTAATACTGACAGTTTGAATACAGTGATTAAAAAATACTCTATAAACTGTGTTTTCTTTTATGTGTGTATCTATTGCTATTTTTTTTTGTTCGATTTTATTTACAACAAAGCTAATGAATATCGAATGTAATAGCAAACGTCTACTTTAAGGTTACGAGATTCAGTGCGAGAGAACCTGTTGAATACGTCTAGACACGACCAAATATTTTATTAGGTTCAATAATACATTCATTGTCTCAATAATTTAAATTATAGTAATTTTCCAAATAAAATATGTACATAGAAATTTATTATATATATATATATATACATATATATATATATATATATATATATATATATATATATATATATATATATACAACACGTGTACAGGATAAACATGCAGGATATTACATTAGCATGAAAGGAAACTTTTTAAATTTATCTTATATGAAATTTTCATCATTTTTCATTTTACATGCACATATTATTTTCAACGAATATTATGCATCTGTATTTTTATTTGTGTCATACAAAATTAATATATTACGATTGTATCGAACTAATTATAGTATATCTTTAATATTATAGAATAAAATATTATGATTTTTTAAAATTAATTTGTATATTTTATAATAAACTCATATAAATATTCAATTCCATAATGTATAAAATAAATAAAAAATTCTCAGTATTATTCGTTTTTGTTAGTGTTTTAAATTAAAAATATTTCAAAACAACATTAGTTACAATATAAATGTTTGATTGAAATAAATGTAATTAATTACTAATAAATTATAATTTGTAAATATTTAATAAAACATTGTTAAGGAAATAATATTGTTTTTCTTTTTGGCTTGAATATGTTTACGTCATAAATTAATAACTTTGGGTAATAGACAGTTGATACAATTCTTTCTTAAACATGTATTATGCAAAGTTAAAAATAATCAGACCGGTTTTTGAATTGTTTATTCACGAACTCCGATAAATACATGCTTATTTTTTTATTATCTTTTTTAGTCTCATCTACACGGAAATATATATATATATATATACCACATATTTATATGCGATTGCTATAAGCTAGTTTAGTACTTTTTTATGTCTTATGTTTGACATTGGCAATGTAAAAGAAATGTTTTTTTCTAATTAAAATCGATGTTTTTATACCATATATATATATATATATATATATATATATATATATATATATATATATATATATATATATATATATATATAATAGGTTCAGTATACTATTTAATTTTTTATATGATTTTATGCGTTATTTTTAATCCTCCAGAACCATTATTTAAATTTTGGCATTACGTATTTATTTATTATAAACATATAATGTAAATGAAAGGGGTCATTCAATTCTGAACTGTAATGATAAACATTAAATCGAAATACATTATAATAATGATAATTGTATGTACTGTACTTTTAGCTTATTGAAATATTATATTATACAAATGCTATGGATCAAACTTGTGCTATTGTTTATAGTAAACTAATTCTGTTGTTACATAGATTTTAAATATTATTGTTAATAATGTACGTTTGAAACTCAACACCTATATTATAATATCGTTTATGTATATATATATATATATATATATATATATATATATATATATATATATAAGTAATAAAATATTGAAATTAGCTGCTAAGTATTAACGTCAATAATTGGCATTTGTTTGATCAAATATTGAAAAAGAAAGAAAAAATAGTTAAAATAAATATTTAAAATATTCATAATAAATAAATATTTCAAAATAAATAAATGTTACTCCAGTATCGAGAAACTATTCCATATTTTTTTAATTTTTAAATACAAAATCAGTATGAAATCTACTATTAGCTTGTTTTCATTAAACAGTATATAAACACGAACGACACTTATTTAAAAATAGTGTTTCACCAAATTATACTTTGGTATATATTCAGATTTATATTACAGTGTTGATAGTAAATTACGCCAATTTTTTATTGAAAATTTCATCAGACACGAAGGCACTCGACATATACATTCTCCAAGCTGATATTCGTGCCAACGTGTACACGTATGTTCCATAATACTATTCTTTATACACAATTGTGTGAAACAGTGTCACTTCTAGAAGTTAAATTACATATTTATTATATTTGCTGTTCTGTTTTATAGAAAGTGCTTAAGTAACAGTTAGTTATTATAAACATAATCAGAAAAAAATATTTATAAAATTTTAGATTAGTTTCAAGTAACGATATATTAAATTAATAAATAAAATTAAATAAATATCAGTGTTTAACTTGAATTAGAGACAGAATTTAAAACATATCATTTGAATAAAATCATTTCATAATAAATGTTTTAACTGTTTTCTTAAAAAGGTCTAATAATAATCCTTAAAAAAAAGAAAACCTTATCCAAATTATTTATTACTGAGCTATATAATTAATTCATTGTTCTCAATCAAAGCTAATAAATACATCATATTAACTCGTTCATATTGCATGTCAAATTTAATTTAATGTTCATTTAACAGTGCTTTCCCTAAATCATGGAGCTTATTTTCAACATTAATAATTTAATGATAGGCGCGGTATATAGTTTTCTCACGAGAGTACATAAACATACATGTCATTTAACTTAATGCAGTTTTGACACGCGACGAAATTTATTTTTGAGCTTTTATAACAGACACGTGAATAATACGTACGTCTTTTTTTAAAAAATAAACATTTAAATTAAACGTTGTAAATCATTAGATTTATAAGAATTCGATTTTGCGAAATTATCAGTCTTCAAATATGAAGAATTCTAAACAAGGTTAGCCAAATTTAATTGAAAGGTTCATTTGAAAAGTGTCACTAAAATATACATGAAGCTATGCCATTTAAAATATAATTAATACATTTAAATGTCCCTCAAAAAAACAAAATTATAAGGAAATGTATTTAAGGAAGTACAAAAATGTAAAGACTTCTTTTTTTAATTTTGAGTTCGAATCAATTAAAATCATATATACTAATCACAAGTACTTAAAAATAATGATTTTTTTTCAAAAGGTCGATGATTCATTGATGTTTATAAACAATTTATATAATCCTTTTTGTAAATAAAGTTTCGTTGAAATACACGAACTGGTTGGTTAGAAAAATACTTGTAATAAATTTCTATCTTTCATTCAACACTTAACTATTTTAAGGTTAAATTAAATATATAATCATAACAAATGTGTTATCTCTGATCATACATTGTATCGTCTAATGTACACTCATACAAATTTCGGAATATTTTTATCTTTATTATACAAGGTCATGTATATCTCTATGTAAACAATTTCTAATAAGTTTTATTTTTGCGATTTTGTAAATATTACTAATTAACTACTATTGTAAATAACTAATCTTTATAATTAAAAAATAATAATTTTACCACTATTTGCACAAGTAATAATTATGCAAATAATAATTAATTGTAATAAATTATTACACAGAAAAGTTTATTGCGTATTTATAATTGCATTGTTAATTTGAATAATAATCATGTTTCGTAAAACGAAATTTCTTTTCCAAATTTGTATTTATTAAAAAGTTCTTTTCAAGTAAGATTTTATTTTTAGATATTTTATAATAGTATTAACAGTTGTTATCAAATTTCAATTTTGTAATGAAGTCAGTAATTTCGAAAAATAGTAAACTGAAAAAATTAGTGACCTAAAGATTATATTTTAAAACTGAACATTTCATACATTCTTCAGGACAAATAGACAATAAATATTTTATAAACTGTACTAAATGAAGAATGTATAACAATTATTACTTTAGTACACATTATAGTAACACGTTTTTTGATATTAAGTTATTATTTATCATAATTTTCATTACAGTGCTTATTTCCTGTAGTGAACTAATGTCTCGAATTTTTAATGCCCTATTCTTAAAATCTGTAGCTAGTTCTTAAGCAGTTATATTACGAATAATAATACAAAATATTTCAAATTTACTCTTCACGTACGGCATGGCAAAATGTTCGAACCTCAACATTTTGTGTATACATAAATCAAGTTGACAAAACTGTAAAATAACAACGCATGCATTATAACTTGAACATTCCGACAGTATTCTGTGTTTACATGACTTACTGCAACGCGTATTTTCTCGGTAATTTACTAAAGACGTGCTAAATCATTTCTAATTGTACAATCAATATTCACATAGGAGTTTAACAAGTCACCACCTAAGTAGGAGAATGACAGTGGTTGATTATTATTTATCTTTGTCCGTATCTCTCGTAGTGAATACACTACTAAGGGGCAAGGTTAGAAAACCGATCGAGAAAATCCTATCAAACGGAACATGGTTTAATTGAATTTTATAGAAAATGTTACTGGGAAAGTTTTATGAAAAGCTGACTCGACATTTTTTTTATTCATATATGCATGACTTTGTACGATGATATAAAACATATATATTATTATTTATTCGATACACGTTGTTATTAAGTGACTATGACCAAAAAACGCATTACATGATGAAAAGTAATTGACTATCTCATTCAAGGTGAACCCAGGGACGACTCTTAATTTAAAAATACTATTTGTTATCAGAAACGATATATAAATGACAAGTATACAAAATCTGATTATTATTGTAAATACTGATCTGTAATTTACTAAAAGGCAATCTCATATCGATTAGTTTTGACTTCATAGATAGTATTTTATTTCATATGTTTGAATGTGTCACAGTAATTCTGTTATAAAATTTATTTGTTGTTGTGTCAATTAATGCAAATTGGCGGACATAATCGGTGATTTCAAAGGAATTTCTCTAATTGACACTATAATGGTGTTTACTGTTCAAAACAATGTAACTGACTACATGTACTTGACTATACAAAATTGAGTGATAAATCAATGAAGTTCGTATAATATGAACTCATATTTAAACGAGATACATTTACAAATAACGTAAAAGTGTATATTCATAATCGATTTTCCCCATATACAAATTGCTGAACGTGAAACAATAAATCAGTATACAATCAATATACATATGAACGTCATCCCGTTATCTGTAAGGAACAGAAATGAAAAAAGTATTTGTTATTATTAAAAAAGCACTCCGATGTGTATCCATCAACGAATATCTGACACGCGACATATCTGAACGAAGTCTGATATTTAATATGAAAAAATATATTAAACGTTATAGCTTAATACTATTATAAAATATCGATTACTGAAATTGTTTTCAGAAAAAAATAGAATTAGTATATTTTATAGGATTATTTAGTTACGTTAGCGTTTACAGTCTTCTTTAATGTTTTGCGTTTGCGAATTATCAATTATATTTTTTAATCTGATTTATTAAATATGCTGATAAAATATATTTATATATTTTTTTATTTTATGTACTGTTTCATAAAAAATAATGTAAAATTTACACAAACACAATTAATAATTAGTTTTTTTAAATAGTTCTACCATTTGTCTTAATTGATATTAATTATTCTGTCCTTTTATATAGTCCATTTTTGACAATTGTTAATCATAAAATGGATTAACAACTTCACTGGTTCGAGATAAATTTTTAACAATAATTAATCTGTAGATCGGTATATCTTAAATACTTATCCAATCTTCTATAATATTATTTATCGACAAAAAGGTTATATCTCAAATATGCTGTAACATACTTTAATTCAGGCGCTAATGATCTTAGCTGTCAAAGCGCCCTAAAACCCCAATAATCAACCATACTTTAACTGAAGTTCGTAATGCTTATATTTATTAAAAATAAATGCAAATAGGAGAATAAGTTCATTATTAAATAAATATTTATTTTCGACATTGTATACCCTTTTCAAGTTTCTTTAGTTTTAAAAGCAGTAATTAATCTAGGTTATATGTATATATATATATATATATATATATATATATATATATATATATATATATAATTAACATAGTAATAATTACGATTTCAAAAGTGAAAAATAATGGCTTTTTTTAGTTCGTCATTAGTTTCATTTCGCATACTTTTTCCCTTCAAGGCTAAATCGTTCACGTAGATCACAATAAAAACTTGAAAATATTGTAACTTCCATAAATCTACGATTAGCGTGCAACGAAATTACTGTAAATAAAATTATATATGTATGTATGCACTTCCTGTACGTGTTCAATGTACATAGAATTGTACTCATAATAACATATGTTAGTTTTGTTTTTCAATTCTTTCTTTAAAAAATTGTTATTATTTTTGCATGTTTACAGTACACGTTGTATAATTTAGTTTCATTTGTCTATTAAACATTGATATTATTTTAAATTATTCAAAATGTTCCCACGTTATTATGCTGTAAACTCTGTCTTGGTTAAATTCTAATTTGAATTTCGGGGTTAGTTGGTGAGGGTGAAACTTTTGTTTAACATAAGGTTTATTTTTTTTAATATATAGTATTTGTATTAACTATATAATCTTTGTGGTTATTCTAAAAATTAATTGAAAAAGATGAACAAATATTTTTCTTAATTACAGCAGTAAAAATTCTAATTAACAAGGAATTAACAACTGTTAGAGACAAAAACACGTTAAATTTTCGCTACGAACAAAATAAAGCCGAATTCTAAGAAATACCCTGATTAAACTCGTACCGTAGGAGTTGATTTCATGAAATATCCAAAGCAACCATGTACAATATATTAACTATCCCTATATCCATTTATAATGCATCAGAATGTTATTAATTCATACGGTATATAATTTCTATATAATTTGAACCATGAAATGTGTATGGATGAAGTGCTCTTAGGCTAAATCAATTCACTTGTGCATTCCATTGAATTATTCTATGGTATGCTGTTAATTTAAATGTTATTATATAATAGAACACACATATCGTACGTTGTTATGTAATAGTATGTAGCTTGAAATGATATTTGGCCCTTTATACTAACACTGAAACACGTACGTCCTATTTAACTCTGGAATCATAATTTCAACGCGTTTACTGTCCTACTAAAACGTATTAATATGATATATGTATAGTGTGATAATTCACAGATTGTACGCATATATATATATATATATATATATATATATATATATATACATATACGAGTATATATATATATATATATATATATATATATATATATATGTATATATATACTGCATATGTTCTTATTTCTTTTCTGCAAATAAAATTCAAAATAAAAATGAACAAGTCAAGTTAGATCGTGAATTATAAAAAAAGTTATTAAAGAACATGCAGATGTTTGGTATAAATCTACTAATGAATACTGTAAACATCCAGATTCCTTTCTTTGGTAACCAAAGTCTATAAATACGTAAATACTTCTTGTTAGTTTTGAAATGAAATTAAAAAGTTATAAAAAGGTGCATACAGTATTCTGGGATGAAACAAATGTTCACATAAAGTATACATAAAAAAAGAAACGATGTATTTGCAGAAAAATATGCTGTTAGTTTTCAAGAATGTATTCATTTATGTTTTTTATGAAATTTGTATTCGTTGAAGAAGTAATTGGTAATTAGTTAAAGTTTAATTAAAATTAATACGTTTTACTGTAAGAAAAATAAAATTTCTGAAACTACAACATGCCAAAAGTTAACTAACACATACACCAACATTGTGAATTGTAAAATAAATCGACAGATATGTTTATATCAAAAAATGAATAATAATCTACAATGTTATTTATATTCAGTAGAAAATTATTGGCTGTTCAATTTATTACAGAGAAAATAATCAGGCACGGTTTATAAGAAAACAGTTTTTCCATAAATCATTAAGGACGACAGGGATTCTCGTACAAGTTCAGTTAAATCAATTGGAAATGTATTTAACGAAGTTTATCTTGCGCATATAAATTACATTATTTTATGTTAAAATGGTTCCGTGCATTAAATATTTAAACAGTGTTTTATGAGCTTGGGCCGATTAGATTTTTTTTTAATTTGTTTCAAGAAAAGACCATTTTTGTTTTAAGATTATTTCGATTTTTTCAAATTATGTCCTTTAATCTTTTCTGTACACATTCTATAATACATGCATTATTTTTATTGTGTCTGCTATTTTTTTTATTTATTATAAAATTCTTTTTGTAAATTTTCTTAATAGAGAAAATATTTTGAGATATGACATATTAATGCATTTATTTAATATTCAAAATAATTTATATAATTTGACGTTTTAACCACAGAAATAAGTGTAATATGAATTTAACCACGCTTTAATTCTTTTTATTTTTGATAAAAAAGCTAAATATAAGAATTTACTCGTAATACTTTACGTATGTTATTTTTTGGTAGATGTATCTTTACAAAGATACGTATTTTTAAGAAAAAAAAACGTTTTTTTATTATTATTAATTATAATAATTACTGTATTATATAATTAAAATAGAATTACTAAAGAATTTATCTCTCAGTATATGTAAAAAACAACGTTTTATATGGGGTCAATAACTATTCAGAAGGAAACATATTTGCATACAATGCAGAATAGTACATTATTCAATTCTTAACGGTGTAAACAAAATGACGACGAAATTGAAAATAATTTGACTTGATTATTAAATGTACTATAGTTTGTTAGCAAGTATACCATTCAAAACAGTTTATACAAAAACACCAGCTTTCACTTAAGACAATAGTTTGAAATTTCATGTCAACAATCCGTTTGTAATGCTATTCGAAAGACCAATCTTTGAAAATGGACTGATTTTTATGTATTGATAATTATGCAAATTTGATAGAAATTAAAAACCAATCGTATACATACTTTATATATATATATATATATATATATATATATATATATATATATATATATATAAGCGTATGTATGTATGTGTGTGTGTGATTGAGAGAGATTAAAGAGTGAATACTTTTATACATTAATAAATTCTCATAAATTACATATAGTTTGATATTCTACTGACAATTAAAACCGTTTATATGTTTTAAACGCTCTGAAGATGATTGAAAAAATGTAATCAAATTCCAATTGAAAAGAAATCAGTTATTGAACTTTTTGAGTTAAGAGTTCTTTTTTTAAAAAAAAAATCGATCGAATCGATGCGAATAATCTTAATTATTTCCTCAGTGTTAAGTCACATTTAACAATAATTCTATTTTTCTCTTTACAGGTAAATTTTGTAATCACTCAACTTTTGGCTTTGGCTTTAGCGCCATTATTTCGCACTGTACTTCATCCATCGAAAACAAGTTCTGCTACACGACATGCGTTCGGTCTTATCCTTGGCCTTATATTCGGTTACTTCTGCTTCGGACCGTAAGATTTGTTTGCTGCCGTCACGCTCGACGCGGTTTGTTATTATTTACTAAGATAATTTAAATGAATATTTGTTCCCAGGCAGGCCATCCACTTGGCAGGACTACCAGCACTTTGCTACATGATGATGCGCACTCAGAGTCCTCGAATAATGCAAAGGTACCAGAACATTTTTAATTGATTTCCATTAAAAAATCAAATACCCAAATCTGTTTAAAAGAATTTGGAAGTCTATTATTTAGAATCATCATAAAATAACATATATATATATATATATATATATATATATATATATATATATATATATATATATATATATACATGTATGTATATGTATACAGAATTTTCTTATGGAGATTTAATGAACCCGACTATAATTTAAATTTATTTTACCTACGTTGTTTTGACATCTATAAATTAATTTACATCTATAACTTCATTCATTTATTCCAACATGATAATGAAGATCATATGTTATAAACTCATTTTGTGTACACACAATGAGAAGTAATGTCATTCTGACAGATTCAGTTTGGGTCATAGCCAAAAATCTATTTTAAGTTCGAACACGTCATTGTGAACTTTTTTACAAATTTTCATTACACGTTATATGTATCATAAAAAATATCCAGTTTTCGATTTTTCGCTCTTAAAAACATATCTGATTTAAACGCAGTTTTGAAACGTTTGTAGTTTATTATTGTTTTATAATACGAAAGCAAAATATGTAGTTTACTTTAAACACAAATAGATTGTGTTTAATATATTTATCCAATTCATATCAAACATTTTAAACCAAAAGAAATGTGTTTTGAAGTGAGTGGATAACTCTTCTATATTTTCTTTGTGATAATCAGTTCGTTTAATTTACTATTCGGTACAACAAAGGCTTGAAATGAACAATAGTTGAAAATTCGTCTCAGAATTGTAGTCTACCGGCTTCTTATACATTATATATATATATATATATATATATATATATATATATATATATATATATATATATGATTAATATATATGTTACAGGCTGGTACTCGCAGTATCATTGATATATTTGTCATGTATACATCTGCACAGACAATTATATGATTATGGTTCATATTCATTAGATATAACTGGTAAGATTTATGATGCACTTTAAAAGAAACTCGTTTCAACAATAGCTTTATTTGTTTGTCCGTAGGACCGCTTATGGTAATTACACAGAAAGTAACAACCTTAGCGTTTAGTATTCATGACGGTCTCGCACGCGAAGAAAAAGAGCTGACCGAAAATCAAAAAAATTATGCAGTACGAAAAGTTCCATCCATGCTTGAATATTTCAGTTACGTGTTTCATCATCAAGCATTAATGGCCGGGCCAGTTTTATTTTACAAGGATTATATCGAATTCATAGATGGGCAGAATATCTTGAAACATAGACCGACGCCCAGTGTACGCATTTAATTAGATTATATTTTTTGTATCGTAATTACTTCATCGTTTCATATAAAGTCTAGTGAATATAATGATAATTAGTTATCTAATAATAATGATTATTTTGGTTCATATTATTAATGATAACATGCTTTCGACATAAATATTGTAGATTGTGTAATACTGACGAACTATTTTTTTTGTTTTTTAACATATTATTTAAACAACTGTAGAAAGAACACAATTTAAAATCGCACGACTGAAAACTATCTATTTTAGTTCCTTTCTGATCTGAATTTTTTAAAAGCTTTTGTAAGTTAATAAATAGTTTCATATAGTTGTAAATGCAGTGAAAGGTACACATGTAAATAATTATAATGTTCATATTAGGAAAATAACTTTTTTATATGAAATATCAATGAAGTAATTAGTAATATTACCAGTTCTCTTTAATATAAACTTGAATATACAGTAAAATAAAAATTATTTTTACAGGGCAAAATTGATAACAATTCAAACAGTAAGAATATTGTACTAGAACCATCTCCGTGTATTGTAGTATGTAAGAAAGTGATTGGAGCTTATTTCTGCGCATTTATATTTTTAACATTCATTCCTAGCTATCCAATAAAAACAATTAAGGATGAAGACTTTGTAAAAAACACTCCACTGTTATATAAATTTTGGGTTTTAAATGCGACGACCATGTTAGCTAGATTCAAGTATTATCATGCTTGGTTACTCGCTGATGCAATCTGTAATAACTCTGGACTCGGTTTTAATGGATACAATCCAGATGGTACCGCAAGATGGGACCTTATTTCAAATATCGACGTGATTAAATTCGAGGTCAGTTTTTAACATGAATTGAAATAAAGGCTTGTTTCCACACTTAATTTGATTACAGTCCTTAATTTAAATGACGCTATTTTCGTTTTGTATTATGAAAAAAATACGAAATTGGTAAACGTGAATGTTTTTTCAGTAAAATGTTGTTTGTTAAACAGCTTGGTTCGAGTTTACGTGATTGTATCGACAACTGGAATAAAGGGACCAACCGATGGCTACGTATGATAGTATACGAGCGTGTTTCAAAGAATGGCACACTCCTTACATTTGCTTTGTCTGCATTGTGGCATGGATTTTACCCTGGATACTACCTCACGTTTGCGAGCGGTGCCCTATTCACGTTTGCGTCACGAAATGTGAGTAATTTGGGCCCGTTTTTAATGCATTAACAAATCTAATGTCTTGTCGTATTGTTGCAGGTACGCCGAACTATCAGAGATTATTTTGTCGACAACAAAACTATTAAGGCTGTTTATGATATTATAACAATGATTACGACGAGATTTGTAATGGCGTACATCACATTTTCGTTTGTTTTATTAGAATTTTGGCCTAGTGTTAGACTTTACTTGTAAGACAACAACTTTATCATATTTTTTGTTTTTCATTTAATTGAGGTTTATGTTTATATATTCTTTTCTTTTTGTTTTTAGACATATGTACCTGTGCCTTCACGTCTTAGGTGTTCTGGCAGTATTGGTTGTGCCTCGGGTGTTCCTTAAAAGTTGTAAACGTTCCCCTGCCTCCCTCAAAACACCAGAAACCTTGAACAACCACTCTAAGCAGATAACCTTGAACGGTGTTAATCTCCACCATGACTGATTTTTAAAGTTAATGCTTGCATTTAAGATTTAGTTATGAAACATTTGGATTTAAAATTAATTTTAAAATAAAGTGTTCATTACATATTGGAAGTTATCTGATATTCGAGTAATATATAATATTAATAAGTAATAAGCCATATCATATATGGTAGTTTTTCAATGTTTCATAAGTAAATGTCGTCATTTGATAGTAATATTTTTTGTAAAATTAAAAAGTAGTTTTATAAATGCTATTTTATTAATTTTATTTCGTTTTTATTTTTTTCGTTTTGTAATGCTCGGAGGAAATGAGTCGTAGAACCTGATCTTTCATTTAATAATTACATCAGACCAAGTTAGGGTTAAAGTATGTATAAACCATAATACAATTTGGATTCTAATAAATTCATTTCCATTTGGTATTATCAAACCCCTATGACATATCTGTACAAATTTCGATTTTACGTTATCTAAAAGTTTTTCGCCTTAACTGATAAAAAAATATATATAGTTCATAATAGTTTCGTAATTATTACCAGTACATACCAAATAACAGGTTAGGTCAATTAGACTATCAAATCATTTTATCGTGATTGTGAATCATGTGTATTATATCGTGTATGTTCACTTTCAAATATAAACCTTTATAAAAAAAAAAATAATTTGACAGTCTGCTTTTGTGATATATCTGTTGAGATATGTAAACAACATAGATTTTATATTGTTCTGAATCGTATTAAATTTTTTATTATACGATATAAACCTACAATCATTTTGATACCTAAATAATTTAAAAGTTCTATTTTAATATCAATGTTCCAGAATTGCCAAAATATCAATTAAGTATGAATACTTACATATTTAATGTGAACTGTAATAACAAATTTATTAAATGTAACACAACTGGTCTTCCTAACATTAGTTTAGTTTATTGTTGTTTTCAACGAAAGAGCACAATTTTTTTTAAAAATAGCATTTGTTTAAGGAGAATTCGTTTTTGTATTTATGTTATAAATAAATAAATATATATATAGTTTTTTTTATTTAAAATGTATATTTTTTTCATAATTCCACTGTTTAAAGATCTTAAGAATTTATATTGTACAGAAAAAGAAAAATATAACATTTACAAAACCAGTGTTCTATTCATTTACTATTTTATCTTTTATTACAGCAATACAGTCAAAAAATCAATCGATTTAATAATAAGAAAACTTGCTGAAATATACAATTAACCAAAAAATGAAGATTAAGCAAATAATATATATATATATATATATATATATATATATATATATATATATATATATATATTTATATATATATTTCTTCATAAAAATTATATTTGATTTAAACTACAGTAGAGGCATAAATTTGAATACATTTTTTTCAAAATCATGAAATCTTTTTGCACACTAACTGTAATATAATTTTATATCAAATATTAAATCAAATTAATACAGTGAATATTTAATTCATTCTTAATTCTGCACAATAAGATGGAAAAGAGCTATAATTTATTGTATGTAATTATATACCTATGTAATCATTGTAATATTTGTACTGTCTGTTTCTATTCTATATTTATGTGAAAGTAGTCTCAAATAAACTTGACGTTTAATTTTTTATTCTCGTTCTTAGATAAGAAATTAAGATCTTAATGATGAGCAAACAAGTTCATTTATAATGTGCTGTTAAGAAAAATAATACCTCAGTTACAATTTTTCAAAACGTGATATAGTGTATATTTTATTCCTTTGCGATTGTTTTCCAATAAGTAACAGTGCATATATATATTAGTTTTGAGGAATATGAGATATATTAATCGCTTCACAGGTGAGATTAATATAAATCATTACTAAATAATTTTATCATTTATATTATGGATAGAAACACAATAAAGTAAAATTATTTGTTTAATATATATATATATATATATATATACATACGTATACAAAATAAAAAATAATAGTGTGACTCAAGGATATATCGTTTAGAATTTACCAAAGAAATAATCATTTATAAAAAAGTCCTCATTCGAAATTACTGTTTGTAGTGCAAAGTATCACCAAAAAAATTTGTCTCAAAAATCAGTATCAAAAATATGAAGAATAATTTAATATATTTCGTAACATTTCATAATTTTTAAATTGTGAATAATACTTAAAAATTGAAAATGTTTACTTAGAAGCAACTTTTGTTGACTATCAATAAATTACAATAGAAGTGAAGCAGTAGTCAATATTCATAAATTTTTATTAACTTAGTGTTTAATTTTTCAAATATTAATAAAAAATAGTTACTCTTGTCTAAATTTCCTTTATTAGTTTTTGTTTATTATTATCTCTCCTTTTTAAATACGTAATAGAATGAAATAGAACTAATTTCAATATAATAAATCTAAAAAAATCATTGTTTTTCATATTTATTATGCAAGGTTTATAAAATTTTCATTTGAGAGTATTATTAATGACCAAAATTAATAATAAATTAATTATTCTGTGAAAAAAACACGAATCTTTTATAATTTTTCGTATTTTCCACACACATATAATTTAAAAACAGGGAATGATTGAAAACATTTCATTACGAATTTTTGACTGAAAGAAATATTTAATACGTTTTGATTTTAAAAATGTTGAAACCGAAATATGTATATAAATTTACTGAAAATAATATTTAACAATAAAAAGTATCATTTTATTTAGATAAGAATGTACGTTTTATACTTAGTACTTGATAAAGATAACTGATAAGAAGCATTAAATGTCAGAAAATGTATTTAAAAGATTTTAAAAATAGATCCTTTCTAAAAACAAGTTCAGTCCAAAACAGATGTCATTTTTTTATCTTTTACAAAATTAATTTTAATTTCACGGTTTCCAATTTGATTTTTTAAGGAATGCGAATTAAAAATATTATACAAACATCTCTAACCACCTTCATAAAAACTGTATTATTAAATAATAGGTCTATTTTTATGTTTATGTTTTTATAATAGGAGGAAAAATGTTTTTGGAAATAAACTTCCTTGTTAATATACGTAATATTTGTATGTGTATTTTAAGTCCACAATCAAATATAATTTTGGTTTGAGTAGTGATTCGCTCAACAGCAAATACATTTTCCTTTTATTAAAAGCAAATTGCATTTATCAACAAATTATAATAAACCTGTTCTGATCAATAAAAGTTTATGACAACAAATATTTCATTTCGTATATCCATTCTAATACATTATACTTTCACCGTATCGCTACAAAATATAATTTCGTCACTATTCTATTTATATTTCATTATTAGTAATTATCTATCTGTGCGTTTCATCTCGAAACTGAAAAAAAAAATACTGAAGGAATTATGTTGAAATCGCAACAATGACGCACGGGATGTATGGTTCGATATACAGAGAAGTAACTGAACGGATAACGATGACGTCAATTACACAGCGCTGTCGTAAAAGCCGAATGACCATGTACTACATGTTTGTTGTCTATTGGAATTTTAATGATAGACGTCTGCCCGGATTGTAAATAAAAACAAATCTTGAGTATGGTCAGTCTAAACTGAAACTGTACGACTGTTAGGTTATGTAATAGCACGATACATGCTCATGCGAGCAACTGGAGAGGTAGTTGACATTATTTTCGTTGTTTGGTCTTATTAATTTTGCGTTGCTAATTTTTTTTATGGCCAGATACGCACCAATAAGTACATTAAAAAATAATACACATATGTACAGAAGGTGCATGAAACTCCATTAAAATCTTTGAGATTTTTTATAAATGATTTCTTCATTTCAGAAAGGTGCACTAGCGTTTTATTTCTTTTCATCATATCGACACGTATGCAATAGAAATATTGCAGGTTTTTATATTTGATATATTTTAAACATGTAAAGTATTACAATGCAATTTTCCCCTATTTAATTCATTTTTTTTATGAATTACATACCCCATGCGAATAACAATCTTTGGAAGATAATAAATGATACAGAAAAGCATGTATGTCAAATATACGGTCTACTAACGCAATATCTACAAGAATTCCAACATTTTCTTCCTAGAATTCAATATTTCGAAATTTAATTCAAGTCAACTATATATATTTTACTTTTTTAGATTTTAATTTTTTTCTAATAGAGAACTATTTAAATGAAGTAAATAAAAAATAATACTTTACAATTCTAAGAAGTGTAACAAATTGTTCATCGGTAAATAAAGAACATTAGAAATTCAAAAATATGCAAAAAAAATCTGCATACAATTCCTATTGGATTACAAATCGTATAAGTCCGGTTTCAAAGCCATACATAACTTATTACAAGTGATTTAAATGATCAGTACAATGTTTGTTTTTTTAAGATAATTGATATAATTCATAACTTGAGATTGAAATTCGTGACCAATTACTTAATAATCGAAAATTATACCATTATTCTTTGTATAAAAGTATTGTTTTATTTTATATTATTAACGTGTTATAAAGAAAAACGAAAAATATTTAAAGAAACTGATGTATTTTTATAATCGTTAAATCATATTTTTTATTCTTTTATTTTTTTTAACTAAGCATATTTTATCGTTTGGAAAATATCTATATTTTATATCCAATAACATCTTCATTGGCCACATATTTATCATTATTTTCAGTTTTGGAAGGTATTACATATGTAAGATGCATTCATCTTAACAACATTATTAAACAATTGATCCAAAAAACAATAAATTTATTACAGAAACATGTGATAGAAATTATATTTCTAATATATTTTTCAACTAGTTTCTCAATAAAATATCCGGTTGAGGTGTCGCAAATTTAATACAATTTCAGTCCATAATCAAATAAGAACGGACATGTGTACAAAATTGAATCAATATTTGTGATTTGGTATTTCTGCCAGTTATGGGAATTGTTTGGTACAAAAATGGGTCAATTTAAATTAAAAATGATTCGTAAAATAATTTGTAATCAAAAAATAAAAAAAAATAGTTAAAGAAAATATTAAATAACATTCGAAAAAAATAAACAAAAGGTGTATATCACAAAATTTGTCATATATTTCATATTTGATAGTTTTTTGAAGAATAGTAATTGATAACCTTTAGAAGAAATGTTATTTTAAATAAAACATATTTATTTTAATGTCAGTTTGTTATCGCATTACTAAATTCTGAATTAAACATATCGATTTCATATTTCATGGAAGCTATTAGTTTCTCATATATTTGATGAACAATAATTAAAATTAAATAGACTGTAATTTATTAATATCACATAAATTAGAAACAGTAAATTACAGATATATATATATATATATATATATATATATATATATATATATATATATATCTATATATATATATATATATATGTATATATATATATATATATATATATATATATATATATATATATGTATATGATACTTTCATTTTGACATTGAAATCAGTTCAATACCACGTACATAATTATAAAATCTTTAAAGAGTCATTACAAATTCAAGTGTATGTTTACAGTATAGCATCATCATCTTTGGGAGTTTCCAACCTGTTCGCACGTGAGTAAATGAAATCCCCTGTTAATTAATTTATTTGTATTACAACAATTTTTTTATCACATATAACATTGAAGACTCCTTCTATGTTCCACCCCACTCTTTTAGCAATTCCTCAGTCTTCTTTACCTGCAAGTCTTTATATATCGAATAAAAAGATATTAGCGCCGTTAATAAACCTTCACTACCTCAGCATGTTTAGGTTCCTTATATTCAAAATGATTGGAGTTTTACTATAATATTTTTTAATATTTGTACGGTTGATTCGTTGTGGATTTTTGGATAACATAAATAATAAAAATATATATATATTAAAAATAATTAATTTTCTTCTGAATGTGTGGCATTTAGAAAAAAATCGAAAAAAATATAAATAATAAAATAAGTGGAAAAAGCGAATTGCATATTTTTATATGAGAAGTTATTATTTTAATCTTTTATACATTTGTAATTTTAGTATTAAAATCGAACAATTAATAGTGAAAGACATATATAGTATTATAAATTATTTTTATTATTATCTATTTTGCATTTTTTTAACTGTGCTGTTATCAAGTGTGAATCGTGCTCGATATATTCTTTTTTCTTTTGTAAGTATTTTATTTATTTTCATTTAACTCTAGACCAACTGTTTTAAAAACATGTATTTCTACTTAAACACGTTTTAAATATCAAAATAAAAAATTAATCTTATTTACATGTTAGAATTTTAACTCACATTTATCTCGGAATTTTTTCAAAATTCTTTTGAAAATCACATTCATTTAAAAGAAGCTATTTTAATTATCTAGTGAAACAGTTAGATAATATTTGAAAATATATATATATACAGAGTTCTGATAAGTTCAAAGTGTAAACATTTTTGCTTTTCTTACAAACCACTAATATTGTTTGTTTATACAGTTCAACGTACATAAAGTGTTCTTAACACCTAAGAGATTTATGGATTGATTAAGACTTGAAAGAGTCAGAGTTTGATTTAATTTTTAAAACCGCAAATAAAAGATTGTATGTGTAGTTTTTCTAGCTTTATTATTAACTGAGTAAGTAAATATATATATAGTTATCTTTAATCTTAAGTTAGAAATTTAATTTATATATAATTGTTTTTTTGCTTGATTTTTTTGTGAAATAATCGAATTTATTCATTAGTTTGTATATATATATATATATATATATATATATATATACTATTCAAGATATAATTTATATCATTTTAATTGTTATCATCATCATTATTACTAAATACTGTTAATGGTATTTTTTATATAATCATCAATAATACATATAAACACATTTTTATACCTAACAGTATTTTTAAGATCAATTAATAAAGAATGAACAGTTTTAAAGAATTAACGTATTAGATCTATACATGTTTAAGGAAATAAAATAATATATTAATATTTTATTCAGATTTTCCGACTTTTGTTACTGACTTTTTAATAGATTATACAAAAAAATAAGCTACTAAAAATTAACTAATGGCTAAAATCTCAGTTTTATACACACAAACAAAAAAATCTCGACCTCTATTTTTTAGTAGTGCGTTTATTGATCTGAAATATTATTCATTATATTTAACTGGTTAATATTTCTCACATAGATAATTTCGATTTAATTAGTCACAAAATACGATTTCTGATTTTCATAATAACATTTATAAGTTTATTAAGATATTTCTATAACTGAAATAAAATCATATATAAAAAATTTAGTTTATAAACATAATGAAGATGATATTAATGTTAGTTGTAAATTTTAACAAAAATATATTATCTATTATTTTTTTATAAAAACCGAACTGATAATTGTAAATATTTTGTATAAATTGTTTACAGTATTATATACTTTCCCAGATATTTAAACTATCGTATGCGTTGAAATAAACTAGTTTAAGGTTTTTCTAAGAGGTAGACATTTTCCTAGAATCGTACTGATTCCAAGATTAGTTTTTATATGTTTACAAAACATCGAATATAATTTAAAATTCAAGTAATACAAAAATGTATATAACCAATACAAAATTATTGTGTATAATTAATAAATATTTATTTTTCGTAATGTTATGTAGTATCTGTACGGAAGTTACATACATGCGAGATACAGTTCAGTCTTGTAAAACTGTACTCTCACTATTTATCGTTTAACATATGAAAGATATATGTAGTACAGCTCTCATTATTATTATTATACATATTTATATGAAAGTGTTGACCTGATCTGGCGCTAAGCAAATTGTGTCTCCGTAACGCATTTACACGCGTCGATAAACTGATCGAAAAATAATAAATGTACACATACTTCTACTTGCATTGATTATGTAATGAAATAAAATACATATAAAGAACTGAATAGCTCATGCACGCATAGATTATATATATATATATATATATATATATATATATATATATATATATATATATATATATATATATATATACAGTAGAATCGCAAAAACATAAAATAATCTAAAAAGAACAACTTTTCTTCTAAATTTCGTTCGATGACACCTAAAACACGAAGATTTGTATTTTAACAAGTGAAAATTTTTATTAAAAAAATAAAGAAATATCTTTTTTCAAATTCTTCTTTTACCCAGACTGTGAACTATAATATTCTCAATCGAGATTGTACAATTTATGTTATTTTTATTGTAATTAATAAATACATGAAATTCATATTTTATTTCATAATTTACATGCTTTTAGCTAAATGAATGCACGTTAAAACTAGAAAAACATTTCCTTTTTGATATTTTTTTTTAAAATATAAACTTGAATTTAATTAATACACGTTTTCGAGAGTGTACATAATATATAATATAATATATATATATATATATATATATATATATATATAAATGAACATTTACAATTTGTTTACTTTTTTATTTGTTTTATATATTTTCAATCACATATTGAGGACTAAGATATTATTTTTCATATATATTATAACTGAAAATATAATCCTGTGATTTTTGTAACGATTTGCATCTGTGGTTTAATTCATTCCGAGTTTAATAAAAATATAGTTTATGGTTAACAAACAAATCTGTTGATAATGAACAAAGATAAATTTTGGTCTGAGGTTTCCGTAAACAATTCATCTCCGTGTACCCAAGGATATGCATACTTCCTTAGTTAGAATTGTCGGAAATTCCTTTTCGAAAAATTATATAAAAATGCACAAAATCCAATATTTAAAAACAGTATAGAAGAGAGATGAGTATGATATTACTTGTAAATAAAAAATTAATAATTTTTTCAAAATATTTATAGATTCCAAATTCTGTCTGACTGATCTTAAATTAGTATCTGGCCATAAGTGATGTCTCTACACTGCGCATCTTTTTAAAACAGGTGTAGAAATATGTAGTAATTAATCATGAAATCATTTTGTAATTGACGATAAGAATTTTACACTTTTTATTTGGATTGGTTTCACTTCTAAGTATTAGAAAAGGTGCAAAGTCATACATGACATTTACATTTTACGATCAATTTGACACATCATTTGTAAATATACATGTTTCATTCATTTATTTAGTAATATCTTTTTAATATGACTAATATATTATTATTACTATTGCTAATAAAAAATCATTAAACAATTAAACTATGAGCGAATATAAGTACCACATACGTAAGTACCATAATGATTAATAAATTTCATTACAGTATCTACTTTATTAAAATGTTTATCATACAGTTCAATTGTGGAAAGACAATAATTATTATTTTTGTAATATTAAAAGTATTTACTAGTTGTAATATATATATATATATATATATATATATATATATATATATATATATATATATACATATAAACCAAGTCAAATAGGAATTGTTTTTCCCAAAAGATAATGAGTACATTAGTAACAGAAAAATACATTTTATGATAATTACTGAAGGACATACTTGATATTCTGTGGTAGAAAGATATAAAAGGATAGCGTGTTAATTAATTTCGAGTTTTATTTCTATATATGTGATAAACAGTGCAAATTGACTCTAGTATAAATAATATACTGACTTTTTTCTGAGCAGGTATATTTAATAGATTATTATGATATCTATATTATTTTGTATTTAAGATATACTTCTTGTATATACATTTTCGAAAATTTTTAATTGCATATTTCAAAAAGTTCTTAACCTAAATAACATTATTTGTAAATTATTAATTTTGAGTTACAAACTGAAACAAATTAAAATATTTATTATAATACTCTGGTACTATGACTAAAATATATTTTCTGAAATGAATTTTCACTTCCCACAAATCACATAATTATTTTCCTCGTTAAAATAAACAATAATTGATTATTTATTAATAAGTTAATAATCTTTTTGAACGAAAAAAAATACATGTGATTTAAGAGAAATGTTAATTCATCTGTAAAAATCAAATATTCAAAAAAACTAACTAAAAATAAAATAATGTTTCGAAATATTAATAATACATAATTATTCACACTAATCAATTCAATATTTTATATTCGTTTCTTTTTCTGTATGAATAAAATCTTGAAACCACATCAAATAGTCTTTTATTATATAATTTTTCCATTTTTTAGTATTCAATAATAAAAGCAATTATTCGATTATTAATTTGCAGTCATCCTAATGATTTCATTTCAATATAAATGAGAACAAATATTCAAACTTTTTTTAAATTTTTAATACGACCATTTTCAATTCCATATATATATATATATATATATATATATATATATATATATATTTGATTTTTATAAACCTTATCTTAAAAAATCATACACAAACATTGTTAAAAACCTATTCCAAAATACCTTTTTTGAACAGATAGTCTATTTTCTTAAAAATTGAACCAGATAATATTAATGATTAGATAATAACGACCTTAAAATGTTTTTACGTTTATTTACAAACGAAAAGAAACGTATTGATGTGCGATTTATTATTTAAAAATTTTTAAACTTAATTAAAAATCATCAATGCCCTTTAATAAAAACCATTTGCTTTATTGTAAATACAAGTCTTCAGATAAATAATGATTTTTTTTTAAAATTTACTTAAAGAGATTTCAGTTAAACCCTTCAATTTCATTCTTTCAATATTTTGTAGACAATATAAAAAATAAATGCGAACGTATTGTAAAACATTTTTCACATAAACTTTATATAATAAGTATTATCTTTATAAAACCATTGACATATATTTCATCTACGATATAATATATATATATATATATATATATATATATATATATATATATATATATACATAAATTCGAATTGAATTAGATTGATGGTATTGTTTTGTACATGGCATTTATTAAATAACATGTACAATATAGACAGAGCAATTTTTCATGCTTCATTGAAGCGAAAGTGATTTCTAGACAGACCATCTTTCGCAGTGCAAACATTGTCGATAATAGGTTATCCAGTTCAGCAGGTGAATATGTTGTTATGCGGGTACATATTGTTGTATGATAATGTTATATTTAGAGATTACAGGTAAAACGCAATAAACATTATAAAGTATTCATCTGAAAATTAATTAAAATACATAGTTGTTTTCCTACAGAGTAAGCAATGAAATAAATAGGAATGAAGTGCAACTTTTTGTTATTTCTTGAAATATGAAAATATGCTCAGAATGTGGAAATGTTTGAAACATGACTAATCATAAACGTTTTATATTTTTTTTATTTGGGCATAAAAATTATCTGCTAAGGACAATTTTAATTGTTGTAATAAATTTCTTGTTAAACATGTTTATAGTTATTATGATTATATATTTATAAATATATCTATCTATATATATATATATATATATATATATATATATATATATATATATATAAATTCATTTTTAAATATCATTTTATGTTATTGAATAAGATCGACATTGGGAGAAGGTATTTAAAAATAAACAAAAATTGTAAAATACAAACACATTATATAAATATAAATGACGGAAATAATATACTTTCCATCACTTCATATATTTTATTATTTAATTCAGGAATAAAAAACGCAGTAAATAATTAAATGCCTTTTAAAAAACGAATAGTTGTCAGAAAATTAACTTCGTTTTAAAATTTATCTTTTATATCGTTAAGGTCAGCCTAGGATTATATTAAAAAACATTAACCGTACTGGAAAATCCCGCTGTTATTTTTTTGTAGAGGTTAATAATCTAATGATCTGACGTAAATTAAATCGTCATTATAACAGATATACGACCGACGACGTGACTAGTGGATGATCGTCAAAATATGTACATAAACACCAATGCCAAAAAAGTATTTCTGCGGTTTCAGTAATCCGTCAAAATCCTAGCAAACAAACAATGCCAATTTATATTAGATAATACACTTTTTGTGGCTGCATACTGTGGTTTAATTAAAAGATAATAAATTATTCGATGTGGGTTCTCTAAGAAAATTATTTATTCAGATAAGATTTTAATTTTAATCAAATTATTTGAGATATGACAATGAAATCAAATCTTATTTCAATTTACTATGAATGAATGATTTTTTTTTAAATAACATTAATATAGATAAATAGTCATTTCAACGCAACTGTAAATTCCATTGCCAACAAAAATTCAACACATCACCTCACATTCAATTTTTTATTTATGTTTATTTGATTTCATTTACAGTATCAATCATTCTGTTTATTTGTGCATCTCCATCCATTGGAAATATATTCAGTTTAAACTGCCAGTATTGTGATGAATTATAAGTTACAGAACAATACAAATCGACAGGAGAAACATGAAATGTGTTTCAAGCGAAATCGATATCGACAGAAATAAATATACATTTATTTCATTAATTAATTAAAAAAATATTTTTTATTAACAAATTCGTTCATATTATAAAGGAGCTATGGTATTTAGAATGATACGGTTTCAAAATATTTCGAATTGAACGAAATCAATTTAATTATAAATGATACACTTTCAGTATTTTACTATTATATATACATACATATATATATATATATATATATATATATATATATATATATATATATATATTGTTAATAAAGAAATATTTTGTTCCAGAACAAATGTCTTCCAACGAAGTCGTAGCTTTACTTGCAGTCGCTACATTTATATCAATTTTAGCCATTTCAACATCAAGCAGTAAGTGTAATATTACTTTACAACTATTTATATTTTAAATACATCTAAAAATATAATTAATAGAAGACAAGGCAAATTCCAAAAATCGAAATCTTGTCATTATAAAGTCATTTAAAATAGAAACAAAACAATCCATTAAGAAATAATTTTATTTTTGTCTATTAATATTTCGTTATTCTAATTTGAAACTTCGAATAAAACCTGTATACCGAGATACTATATCGACACTAGATAAATAATAAACATAAAAGTTGGTCTGTAATCAATAAAACTTGTAATAAAAATGTCTATGCAGAAAATACTCCATCGTTCTTTTTAATTATAAAAAAATATATGAAGGGACAAAACATAACTTTTTCAAATCCTTCGTTTTTCGATATCCGGTCTCTAAACGCGTAACCTCTCATCTATACATTATGCCTATAAATTTATTTAAAAATATCAAATAAGGTATCAAATTTAGTAAATGATAAACTGTATAATTTAAACGATATTGACAACAATTGTATTTGAGTAAGGTCGGTGGACTTATAAGTCAATGCTATATAATACTATCAGGTGGAATCTTGCCTTGGTATTGAACATTGTATATTTAATATAAGTACACTACAAAAAAAATTTTTTTTGAACACAGTCTATGCATAAAAATTATAAAATCCTTTGGAACAATAAATTAATTAAAATAGAAAAAAATAATGGTAATCGACAGGAAATTGTGTAATTTGCTTATCAATATTTGTTTAATTATTTGAATGAAATAAATAGATAAATTAGTATAATTTTCTTCAAGGTTTTGTTTTCTTTTAATAAAATTAGAAATGTAAATTTAATTATTAATTATTTATTTATTTAATAAGAACGATGACAAGTATTAAAAAGCACATTTTGTCATATTTAATTAAACGGTTATGAAATAAGATTAATTTGCCACTCCTTTGAAAATATTTATATTTATCACGTGTATAAATTTCTGTTTTATGTACATAATTGATTACTGGAATATATTTTGTCTCTATTTTAATATTTTGATAATAAAAAGATATTTAATCGTATTGATCTTGAAGCTGTTTACAAATACGAACGTTTGATTAACAGTAAACACGACCGAATTAGAATACGTGTTTCTGAACTCCTCGGTATCGACATGTCAACGTCCATGCGAAGTAGGCGCTCCGCCTATGGTATGCAGATACAAATTCAAAATCGAATGGTTTAGTACGATGAGTAAAGCCTGTTATGATTGTCCGTACAACAAGACTGACTGTGATAGACCTGACTGTATTCCTGCTGATGGCGTCAAGAGAGCAATCAGTGTCGTCAATAGACAGTTACCAGGTCCTAGCATTGAAGTAAGTTTTAACATTGACATTTCAATATTTTACTTCGTTCGTTGTTTGTTTTCCTGTTGTTTTTTCCTATAGCATCCGTGTAATTTCCAGTTATTTCTGATTTACAGACACATTCGGCGAATTACTTTGAAATCTATTTAAATATCTTTTCATTAAATCAATGAAGAGTTATGGATATAAAAAATTAATATTTGAAAGTATAAAATCAATATTAATTATTAATAAAACATTTATATATAAATATATATATATAAATTAAAAAAATGTATTCAAATAATTTCATAATTATAAATATTTATTTAATTTTTTCATCCTATTGAACCTAATTTCTAGTAAACCTCATAAAAGAAATAAAATTCAATTCTGGTTTTATATCCAAAAAATAGGTATGTAAAGGAGATCGTATAATTGTCGACGTCGTCAATAACTTAATAGGAGAAACGACAACAATGCACTGGCATGGGTTCCATCAAAGAGGGACACCTTATATGGATGGAGTTCCTTATATAACGCAATGTCCCATTCAACCAGGAAATATATTTCGATACTCTTTTCATGCTCATAATGAAGGGACGCATTTTTGGCACTCTCATACTGGTAAGATGCAAAACATATTAAATATTTATGAGAAAAGTATTCGTTAAAATTTGTTTCGACTATCTATTTTTTGTGGTACTAAATTAGTTTATAATATAAAAAAAAATGAATTTAAACGTTCAAAATTCCAGTTTAAACTCATCGATAAATGCTATGAAACTGTTAATTATTTTATATTATATATATTATAAAAGTTATTAAGTATTAAATTAAAACATAATTATTATAATCTCACAGTTTTTATTCAACAATGTGTAACAGAAACCTTGACCGTCTGTACATTGACACGTTTATTAATATTCAGTCATTTCTTTCCGTAAATGTATACGATATCTATTTAATACAATCAATAATATTTAATACAATAATGTTCGCGAAGTCAACATAGTCATTAAATTAGCGATAGAAATATTGATAGATATAAAACTAATTTAAATATATATATATATATATATATATATATATATATATATATTTGTTCTGGTCATTTACTAAGAATGACGAGATTTGTCATCATTCTACTCCTATACAGAACAACGCTTTAAAAACAGTAAATATTAAAAATAATCAATTTATTGTGCATTTATCTATCATATTACGTTTTGTAAACAATAAAACAAAAAAAAAAAATGAAACTTGAATCACTGAAAAAATGAAACTTGAATAACTATAAGATTTTATTCAATTTATTCCAAGAACAAAATGATTTTACATGTTTCTTTTGCTTATTTTTAATTTAATTTCTTTGTTTAACATAAATTATTCAAAGGAGTCATTTAAAATGTATATATATATATATATATATATATATATATATATATATATATATATATATATATATACCTTCATAATAAAACCCTATATTTTTCATTTATAAATACTATTTCAATAATGGTCGATCATTTTAATAAACTAAAAAAAATACAATTATTTTAAATTTAAACAAATTTATATTTTAAATATTATAACTAATGTTTCTTAATATAAAAAATAATATTAAAACATGAATTGTAAATAGGTTCATTTCGAAATCAATATTATTTATTTTTTCTAATTCTGCTAATTTTTTTAAAAAATATTATAGATATTATGTATAAAATAATTACATAGTACGGTTGTATAAGACAACAACGTTTAATGATATGGAAATAAGGTAATGATTGTACAACTGAACGAATTTTTAAATTAATCAGCGAAATTTAAAAAATATATATAAACATTAAAAGTGTAATTAAAAACTAAGCATTGAACTTTAAGGATCTGTTGTAAATTTGTTCAATTGCACAATAAAAAAAATGGAAAGTGGTTTTATTGTGAATGTATTCAAACATTTAGGGGTATACTTGAGATTAAAAGTTGAATAACCTTCCATTATAAAGTTAAAAAAAAGTTATACCAATTCATATCTAATTTATTTTAATGTTTTATTGTAAATTTAAAGAGAAATGCGTTATAATATTTTTTGATTATTCAAAATCGATTACAATCAAATTACCAAGGGGGATTACCTATGCTAATTGTTTTATCTGATGTAACAATAAATCTTTAACTTTTATTATACACATTCCAACAATTATGCTTAATCTGAATAGATAATTTTGTTTGTGTAATTTCTATTTTCTTTGTATAAGTTTTGACAAGTACTAGATAACATTGATTTCTGGTATTGATATAAGAATTAACTCTCTAAAAAAAATTACGATGAGATGCCTAACAAGATTAAATAATTCTTCTTAGAGTTAGGCTAAAATCTTTTATATTTTTGAAATTTAGATTAACCTAATGAATGAATCTCCCTAATAAATAGAATATATATTAAGCTTTACGTGGTTATTTATCCCCTTAATATTTAAAAAGGGTGTTTTTTTCCAAAGAATTGAATAATTGGTAAATAGTAGTCTTTATGAAAATGAGACAGAATTAACAATTTTATTATTCTGACAAAAAAACAGTAAATTTTTCAATAAATTTCAATACATTACGAAACAGTATCAAAATTGTAAACGTTACTCTTTGATCAAATTCATACGGTATCTTATCAAACGTGTTACATTTTTTATAATCGTACGTAAATAAAATGCGTTATTTGACACAGCGGGTTTTTTTTAAAAAAAGTTTATATCAAAGTAATTTTCCTAATTAATGATAAGACAATTGATTTTTTTACAGGAAGTCAACGAGCGGACGGAGTATTTGGTACTTTTATAGTGAGAGTACCTCCATCACAGAATAATCATTCGAAACTATATGATTACGACAAATCTGAACATGTATTGATCGTTTTGGATTGGGTACACGAATTGGGTGTTGAGAAATTCGTCGCTCATTATCATAGCGATGGAAATAATAAACCGACGACAATATTAGTAAATGGAAGAGGACGCTATAAATCTTTTAATTCCAGTGAAGATGGTGTAATTTATACACCAGCAGCTAGATTCAATGTCCAACAGGCAAGTAACAGTTAATCACTTTTTATAAGAAGAAACATAATCCGAATTATTTAAATACAGAGATTTCGAGAGATTTATTTATAATATTTTCTCTCATTGATCTAAAATAATTTTCTTCTTAGTAAAAGTGAATGTATAAAATACAAGGATAATAAACGTTTCATATATTCATATAGGATTACATTTTGAACATACTCATAAAATATTATTGTTTTTTACACAGGTATGTGTTTATTACGTTGTTTGATATAAAATGGATTTGTTTTTATAGCAATGACTTACAACATTCAAATATAGATTTTCGAAACGTTAAAAATCCTGTTCGATTTTATAATTTATTTTTTCAGTTTATAATATATATGAATATTAATTAAACTCAAATTTATTTCGGCTATTTTTAAAAACAATAAGTAATATAAAAGAGAATTTCGAATTCGTAATATTATTTTACATTTTATTTATTTCTTTGAAATTTTGATTTATTATATAAATAAATCGAGTTAAATATACATTATAATCTACACAAGCCAAAGTAAACGTGTTTATATTAGATTTATCGCTTATTGAGTATTTACTAGAAAAATAAGTTAATTTACATTATGTACCAACAATACAATATTCGAACAATAAATTTATTATTAATTATCATTAAATTTTTTAATAGCTATAGCAAGCATATAAATTATCAGCAATTAAATTATCAGTAATTCAATAAATATTTTTGTTTATTATAAATGTAAATCAAAGATAAAAAAACTTGCATCATTGACATACTTTTCTTTCACTTTTTTAATAAAGCCATTGTAAAAAATCTACCATTTAAATATATTGAATGTATAATACGTGTAGATTGTACAAATTTAAAAAAGAATAATTAAATTCCTCCTAGTTACGAAATTTATTTAAGAGTAATACATCTCATTTCGTGTTACGAAATTACATTTTTATAATATTGTGCAATGCATGTAACGTATGATTGCTATAAAAAATTGTCATGGCTGTGAAGGTACTTACAGCCTAGATTAAACGTCATCTGGAGAATAGACAGTCGTCTTATGACTTTTTTTACAAAATCATCGAGGCATGTTCACTTGTTCGTAAAATATGACAAGTATTAATTTAAATTCTAGCCAGTTACAAAAATTGAGGAAAAAATAATGTATTTTTATACTTTGTACACATATTAATCTAAAGATAAAAAAATATAAATAATTTCCTCTTGTAAATATGAAAAGACATAATATAAATTTTTATATACGATGTATATATTTAGATAAAATTAGAATTAAATATATATTTATAGTTATGCAAGTATTTATATGAATACTTTAATATAATTTAGATTGAGGTAAAAAATAATAAACAGGAATTAGTTTATTAAAATAATCTACAACCTATACAATGAATGAGTAATTATTTTCATATTTATATTCTAGTTAAATATTATCAAAGATCACAAAAATAAATGCCTACATTTTTTTCAATTGAAAACGTGTTTAATATAAATATAGACATTTGTTTAAATACTTAACAGTTATTAAACTATGCATTAATCAATAACACATTTTTAATCCGTCTGTTTCTCAGAAAATAATATGATATTTTCGGTTTTCTTGAATATTATTTAATTTACAATGTAAATTGATAATAAAATGAAAGAATGAAATAATATTTCATTAAATGCATGTGTATATAATTTATGCAGCCATTACATTTATTTAATGTTCATTGTTTTATTCTTATAAACTCGTGATAAATTTTTAAAATATTTACAAAATAAACATCAAAATCGTGTTTAACTTTTTTATATCCTTTCATAATTTTTATTAGTACTATCAAACATGTTTTATTGAAAATTATTTATTATAACTACTAAATAAAATCTGTTTTCAAATCACCTAATATATATTTATGTGCGTAGTAAATACTCATATTTTTGATAAGATATATTCTGATTTATTACTAAATTTATAACTTTAAATAACATTAATTTTTATACGATAGATTAAACTATGGCATGTATAGGATAAGAATATATATATATATATATATATATATATATATATATATATTGCACGAGAAGGTAATTTGCTTTGTCTTGTATAATTCGACAATATTTTAAATACACATTACCTTGTACGGTTGCGATTGCAAGTTGACATTAAAACTCATAATTTATTATTTTTAATTCGTATAATAGTGTTAGATAAATTAGTGATATTAACGAGCATGACAAATACAAACAAACCAATATAATTGTATGGTTATACTTTCAGGGTTACAGGTATAGGTTTCGTGTAATCAACGCAGGTGTTCTAAACTGTCCTATTGAAATCTCTGTTGACAATCATACGATAATGATAATTAGCAGCGATGGTAACGACATACAGCCAGTTCAAGGTATGTCATTAGATTATGAAAAAGAAGTGCATTGGACTGTTGACATCGTCACGCTATATGTGGTTTTATTTATTTTCAGCTGATTCGCTTGTGACCTTTGCTGGTGAACGATTCGACTTTGTACTCACCGCTAATCAAACAATAGACAATTATTGGATAAGATTCGCAGGTTTAATGGATTGTGATGAAAGATTTACAAGTGCACATCAAGTAGCAGTTCTGCATTACGAAAGTGCGAATGATACAGAACCCGAAGAGATACCTGTATATGAAAATGCGAGGAGAGATGGAATAGTAAGAATTATTTTATTTTAGGATTTTCATTGAACTCTAGAGCATTAGTGTTCTTCCCACATATTGTTATTAAAAATACAACGTCTGACATTTATAAAACTATAAAAAAAGAACACTTGTTTCATTTATTAGAAACTAGCAATAAAATAAATAGTGATTTTCAACTAATAAATAATTTTATTCGATAAATATAAATTAAATTATATTTCTTTGAAATTGATTTATATATATATATATATATATATATATATATATATATATATATATATATATTTCGTATTAATTTCATACGTTTTCCGTAAATAAACCCATAAAAACTTTTCCATAGATTATGAAACTAAATGATAAAAAAATACTCATTATTATTTACGATAAAAGATAGAATACGATTAATAATTAGATTAAATGACGTCAATTACTACATAATTATTTTTTGCAGCAAGTAAATCCGTTAAATAAGCCTACTTTCGACAATATGTCTCTGACAGTTACCGAATTAAATTCAGTTGACAATTACGATGTTTCTCTTAAAGAAAATGCTGATTACGTTTTTTATGCGCCATACGATTTTTATCCTTTAGATAATCCACACAATCATCGTGAACATCTCTATGGATTTTATCAGGGTAAATAGTTTACTTTTATATGAATAGAGTTTTAAACATGAGGTACAAAAAAAATTAAAACGTATTAATTTTAATAATTAAAATCAAATGAACAATATTTGAAAAGAGATATTTCTAATTTCAGTCAGAAACCCAAACTCTCAAGCATACACTCCTCAAATCAATCACATGTCGTTTAAACATCAGCCGTTCCCACTATTATCTGAAAGAGATTTAATCAAACCAGATACGTTTTGTAATTCAACCCCAACGGAATGTCTTCAAAAATATTGCGAATGTACACGTGTTCTACAAGTACCTCTTGACTCTGTGATCGAACTCATACTGATCGATAATGGATTTACATACGATGCGAATCACCCGTTTCATTTACATGGTCACGCATTCAGAGTGATCGCAATGGATAAAATAGGATCGAACTTGACGTTAGAACATTTCCTAGAACTTGATTCGCGCGGACTTATTAAGAGGAATTTGAAGGGAGCACTTTTGAAAGATACAGTCACTGTTTCAGATGGTGGATACACGATAATAAGATTCCATGCATCCAATCCAGGTAATTTAATATTTACTTCAAATTGGAATGTAAGAATTATATATAATTAAAAATATAGAGAACTTTTATAAAAAAATGAAGATTGCTCTTTAGTGACAAGGATAGCGTTTAGAATAAAAAAAATGCTTTTATAATAATATGAATTTACTAATAATTTACTGTATGTAAAAACTTGATACTTTTTGAAATATAAACAATAAAAAAATATATTCGTAACAATTAGATTTGAGCACTATAATTAAGTTTACTATCACAGATGAATCACTACCCTAAATTTGTAAAGCTTTCGTACTGTTTAGAATAGTGATTAACTTGTTAAAAATAATGTACAAGGGCGATTGTGTTATTTCCTATTAAAAGTCTATGACGATAATTACATAAAAAATATGAATAATATGTATTTGTTTTTGAAACGTATAGAGTACGTGTCATTAGTCAGATATATTATCAGTTAAATTCATATAATGTTTCTCATTACTTTTGTATACGTTGTTTCATCTCACAAAAAAAACACTCACAATCATCAGTACTTAAACATTTTAAAGAAAAAAAACATCTAAAATATAATTTCATGAATATGACGTTGCAATTTTTCGATGATAAATGATAATCAAAATATATACCTTTATATATTAATTATTTCATAATGTGTAAATATTGAACTAGTATTAAGTAATTAATTTTAAAATAACAATTCAATCAATGTTCAAAAAGAAATCAATTTACCTAAAAATCCTTAGTACTGTTTATAAATTAATTTTTCGCAAATTGAGTTAGAAATATTTTTACATAATTATTCATTTTAACTTAATGAAACAAGAAATTAAAAAAAAATAATAATAAAAAGATTACTTCTTAACATTACTTGTAAAATTTAACATATTTTAATTCTTATTTTACATACAACTGAAAAATATTCATAGTGGGTAAAAATGCATCTAATATCGTATTGAATAACAGTATTTTCAGTTTTTAAACTATTAACAATAGTATTTTCTGTTTAAATATTGTCATAAACTGACTATAAACGTAATTAAAAATATTATATGTAGAAGTTTTTGATATTTCATGGCTAGTTATTAAAATAATATATATTTTATGTTATCAACTGACTACTTAAGATATAATTATATTATCAGAAATAATACATATCGTTTAATATTATATCCAAATTTCAAAAAGAATCAAACACGTTTACCAAACGATGTTTTCATTCAATATATTTCATAAAATAACGTTGATAAAAATGAACAATTTAAAAAAGATTTTATATTTTTTAATTTATTTCCTTATTTTGAAATGATTATAAAAAAAGTATTAAATATTACTTATTTTCAACCTTTAAACATTTTGTTAGAAAATCTTTTATTGAATTTTCTATTGTGTATATATTTTTAAATAAAATGTATTAAACTCTTATTCTACTTTAATGTATCTATTAAAAAAAAACGTTATAGATATTTTTAAATGTATGGTATAATAATATTATTCATATTTTAAAAATAGATTATATATTTTTATTACTAATGATATATTAAAAATTCAATTTCAGGATATTGGCTGTTTCATTGTCATATTGAATTCCATGTCGAGCTTGGAATGGCTTTTGTATTTAAAGTCGGTGAACATGAAAATTTCCCACCAGTACCAAAAGATTTTCCAAAATGTCACAATTGGATACCTTCAGAAGATTCGCCTGGTACAGACGAAATCATCGATACAACAATAAATAAAAATGAGAAAATAGAATCGACAACGAAACAATTTATTGTTGATGATGATACAAATTCTACGTGGCATTGGTGGACATTTTTTATTCACAACACGTGATCGTCATCGAACAGAATTATTTTTTCATAAAATCTATAATATATATTCTGACAGTATTTTCGACTGTGCATGTTTGTACATTATTGTCAAGTACACTTAATATACATGTACAGTTATAAAAAAACGTGATATAATAATTAGAGATTAACATTGGTTTTTATAATATTTATTAAAAAAGATTTTACTTTATTATTGTAAATAATCTACTTATATATTTATATTATGTATGTCAAAGTATTTAAACTGTTTTTTTTTTATCTGGAAAATATAATACAGTTTATTTTATAATTGGAAATGTGTCTGTTATATTTTTTTCACCTGACTCTGAACAAATGATTCCTGATGTCATTTAAGCCGATAATTCTTAGAGGAAAACAAATGATAACTTTTTTCTAGGCTATTCATCGTATCATCTATGCATGTACCAATTTAACAGAATTAGTTTCAAACAGTATATTTTGACAAGAAAATTCGTATACTAATACATTAAATAAATTATTCATTATACACGTTTTCCTGGTCAAAATATTTATATAGATTTAAATATATACTTTTTATTAAATTTGCAACACTACAATTAACAGAAAAATATAAATAATATATCAATAAAACTGGTGGGTATTATGGATAAATTCATTTTCAAAAATTATTCTTTTCGTTCCCATCAGTTCTTTACAAACTATATACTTTTTTTTATCAAACATATTCAATAATTTATTGTTTTGATGATCGTTTATATATATTTTTATTAACAAAATGCAATTAATTATAATTGTAATTTAGCCTTTTTTGCTATATATTTATATATATATATATATATATATATATATATATACATATATATATATATATATATATATATATATATATATAATTCCCTATCGGGTATTTAATTAAACTGATTCATCTAAAAAAACATTATACACAAATTGTAATTTCTTTCAATAAAATGTTAATTTTAGTCAAATAAAGAAATCCCCAAGAAGTACACCATTCGATAAAATAATCCCTGGATACAAAAAAATCATAAAGTTGTCATATTTAAAAATATTATAAAAGAAAACATTTTGAGATTAGAAAGTATGTGGAAAATACATATCTTTTTTAATCAAAGAAAAAAAATATCATACGTTCTTATCGATGATTTATTTTGATATTTAAGTGAATGGAAATGTTTTTTTTTATAATTAGGTATTTGTTTATCTGTAGAAATCAACGCCTGTATTTTATATATAAAATATAACACTTTCAAAGTTTAAAAGCAACGAAGAATGAATGAAACAAGGTTTTAGTTGTTTAACTGAGAGTATACTTATTTAATATATATATATATATACAGAGAGAGAGAGAATAAAATACTGAAACGAACAAACGAAATTATATGGAAGCATTACGAGAAATATAAATATTATTGAGGATAATTTTAGAAGCTGAAAACAGATATTAGAATAACAACAAACGTAAATATTATATTAATCCGATAATGTGCCTATTTAAATTCTGCGAGTACGATATCAGATTAAAAATTGTACTGGAGATAAGGAAACAGTTGATAATATTTACGTAACAAGAGATACGCCAGAAATTGTTGTCCTTTGTAATAGTAAAATCCCGAAATTGAAATATTTAATCATCAAACGTAATCCAAACAGAAATTCTTGGAAACGATTTATCGAAACAACTCATTAAAGAGAATCACGTCTAAGTTGGAGCAGTTTCGATTAAATGCAGGTTACTTTCACGTATTTTATCCGTTTCGTCATTCTATGCAATTTCAATACTGATCAAAGGTTAGTTTTATATCATTGCTGACCTCAAAAACAATGACGTCATTTCAGTCGAATCATGTTTTAAGAATAAGGAGATCCAGTTTAATAATTATATATAAACATAACAATTTTTAAAAGTAAAACACAAAAATCCCCAAAATATTTACATTTGTCCCAAATAAAAACAACAAATTATTTTTTTTTGATTATTGTCAAAATACATCTTTTTTTACTTTAAAATAAAAACAAGTATTTCTATATCTCATTATAAATGCTTCTTTGTTAGAAAATAGTAATAAAAGTTTGATAATAGCATGATACGATTTTTTTGATAAGTACAATTAAAAATTTTAAATATCAACCAGTTTCATTGTCTGAATAAAAAATACTTTATGTGATAATATAAAATATATTTTTTACAGTAACACGCATAAAATATAAAAACATATATTTTCAATAACAGTCGACAGTTTCTGAGCTCAAAAAAATTCCAGGAAAATAAAATCGCACGTACCTTTAACGTTAATATATTTAAATGCGCATATTATGTGATATGAATTGTGCTTAACAACTAAGTACATCTGCTAAGTAAATATGATAATATATGTAGTCTATGACGTCAAGCCGGAACTATTTGTCAGTGTTCATTAAATTGTAATGCATTGAGTTAATCATACATACGTACGCTGTTTTACTTTATTACTTCTATTTTGCAATATTTAAGAGATAAATGATATGTTTAAACGTGTTACTGTATCCTTAAGTAGAAAAGATGTTTGAAAGTTCTGTGAATCATTCACGTTTTAGTGTCTGGTATCCAGAGAAAATCAATACATATTTTATTGTCTTGACAATCATTACTTTAAGTATAAGTACGTCATACATAAGATCATTTCTCAAAATAACAATTAATAAAAAATATCTTGAAGTAATTTTATAAATTGTGAATTCAAGTTAAACACCAATATGACTATATAAAGCATCTATATTTAAATAAGTCAAGAACAAATAATATTCATTTTGTATATTGAATTACTATATAAATAATAAAAATAATACGCTCACTAAGAATAAATGAGAATATTAAGGAATTCTTTTGGAAGCCAACTATCGAAATTTCCCTGATTTAGTCTTTATCGAACGAAGATATTAAATGTGAATTCCAAGATTCAAGATTGCAATTAATGACATGCTGTTACGTCTCTACTGATAATGAAATATTTATTAACAAACTTTCTACATTTTTTTCTTTTATGGTTATATCATTTTGATCTATGTAAAATAAAACTATTCTTTGATGAAATAACGTCTGTACTGGAAATAATTAACATCAAAACTAAATGTAGAAACTAATATTGACATTTATCTTTTTTTATTAAACAAACCAATCACAGTTTTTTTCAAAATTCCGTCTGCATTATTAAAATTACAATATTTATTTATCTTCAAATGAGATAATTTTCCCTTTACATCTTTGAAATTCTCTATTTTACAAATATTATCATTTTTCACATTACTACAGTATTCCAGTAAATATCTTAACATTGTTATGTAAACTACTTTTTTATTTTTAAATCGTACCACTAAATGGTTCTGATTTTTAAATTTAAATTTATAAATTAATAACAATTTTGTGAAGATGATATTCCCACCATATATGGATCAGTGAGTTTTAACTGAATTCTTTTTATGAAATAATCAAATTACAATTGTTTTTATTTATAATAGAATATAATTAAGATTTATAAGAAGATATAAATATTGTGGCGATTTCATTTAGGTTTAATACCATTTTTTATAAAAATATAGACATATTTTAATTGTAAATGAAATAATTTATATAGACAAATTATCTTTACATAAAGGTAAGAAATAGGATTGCCTTTCCTTTCATGATTTTTTAAAATTTTGGATAATTTCATCTAAAAAGTCATAGAATTTCAATTGACGTTAATACTTTTACATTCAAGAAATGCATCATGAATTAACATTTGTTAATTGAGTCATCTGTATGAAATGAAGAAATGTTATTTTGACCATTAGACGTGCTTCAGAGATATTATATAGTGTTTTTAGTAGGACAGCCGTATTTTTTGAATATGTTAACATTCGTTACAGGGAGAGATTCGAAATGGTAATACGCTGATTTGTATCTTAATGTATATTCGTATAATTAAAGTACTACAGATAGTATATACCAAGGCAAACATTTTCAAGAATCAGAAAATTTTTGATATAAAAACATTGAATCCCCGTAAGCAGACAAAAACTTGATGACTCATAACGAAACCTATTTAATATATAGATTTTAGTAGAAAGTATTAACTTTTTCCAAAAACAATGATGTTGTGTTACATCATATTAGTGACATCATTTCAATTATCGATATTCTGAAAACATAGTTTTTTAATGACGATCGTCAAGTGGACATAAAAAAGATTTTAGTTTCGAGAAAAAGTAAATATTTTGATTACAATGAACGGAATATATCAGGTGATCTTTGTACCGTATATTTACAAACAAGTAGTGTGAGTTTCGTGAATCGCGATATCGTATACGTTATATCGTGAATGACATGTACATGGGGCATCCCGATACCATACACCTCTCTCTCTCCATCTCTTATCTTTCACGGGGAACAACCGTTGGGTTTCCCTATGTATGTTTGGATTAAGTGTTTCAATGGAATTATAAGAATTGTTCACGCTTGCGTATTACAGCTCTAACAGTGTCAAAAACCTCGTGTTACAGTGAAACTGGTGCTTATAAATTAATAAACTCCGTAGTGAGAGGTATTCAAAATGCATTGTCAGTGGATAAACGGACAGTGCAGAGTTTGTGCAATTAGAACTACAAATTTAATAAGCATATTCAGTGAAGAAGGAGTGAAAAAGAATTTGCAATATAAACTATATAATTGTCTTAAAATAATTGTAAGTGTGCAACAATGTAACATTTAAAAAATTGTTTAAAACTTATCTAAACTGAATATACACGTATGTAATATTATCAATTTTTAATAATTTGATATTCCTTTATTTTAAAGGTCGCTCCTAAGGATATTTTACCTACGACTTTGTGCGAAATATGTGTATCAAGAATTAACGAATTTTATAAACTCGTCGAAGATTGTTGGAAAGGCCAAACATATTTTTCGTCAATGCAGTATCCAAATAAAATAGATGCTCTTGATTTGAAGCAGTACAAGACAAGCACCCAAGAATCAATTCCAGTGTGTAGTAAATCAGAAAATGATAAACCATCAAGAGTCTATGTATCGAGTCATGAAAAAAACTGTAGGTGCCGTAAATGTGAAATTATAAGATATGGTACTCTACCACTTGTAGTAGAATTGATTGAAGGCAAAAAAGAATCTGAGACAGAGAAACTTATTCTCATTCAATCATCTTCAGTCAATGATAGTGAAACCAAAAACAGTATAGTTAAAGATGATGATAAAATAAATAATACGGATACTTTTCCCTTAAACTTGCAAGTAAAATGTGCTGATAAAGACAGTGATTTAAGTGATTACAGTGTTACAAGAAAAAGCAAAATATTCGAATGCACAGACTGTGGCAAAACATTTAAACATCGTGGGGATTTCAATAAACACCTAAGAAAACATACTGGAGAACGACCTTTCGAATGTCCAGAATGTCATAGACGTTTTGCACATACTTCCAATTTAACAAGACATCTTAGAGTTCATACCGGTGTTAAGCCATTTAAGTGTGATAAATGTAATAGACTGTTTAGTAGAAAAGATAAGCTTGCATGTCACCGAAAATGTAAAAATGTGAACTTGCAAAGCTCATGATATCAATTTAGTTTTTAAGTTTAAATCTAATTGTATAAATATTTCGAATTATATCACTATATGAAAAAGTTGCCATATCATTCCATATTTATAAGTACATTTTTTTTATTAGAATATTTATAATTTCAAAATAATGAAATGAAAAATATATTCAATTTTAATTCAATTTATTTGGTGCTATTAATAGGCGATAAATACTAATTTTAGTAAACTGTTCAATATTATAAAGAGAAAAGATTAAAATAATGCTGTTAATTTTATTTATAAATACAAACAACTTGACTGTATTTTATTTCCTATTTACAAATTATTTATTGTTATTTACTAGTCATAAATTTTAATTTCTATTTCTAACATTGTGAATTGAAAACTATTGTAATACATAAATTAAAATATACAATATAACATGTTTATACAAGTAATTTGTTTTTAATGTACTTTCATACTACATAGATGTTCATTTAATAAATAGGCAATAAATGTTCTAGGTTTCAAACGAAAGAAATAAAATAGAAAATAATAATAATAAACATTATTAATTATAAAATTTTATTTCATTATAACAGGTTTGAAATATAAAACGCAAAAATATAACAGTTTATTCAATTACAGGTGATTTTACCTGTGCGATATAACATACATAAATTTTTACACACACGCAGCCACACACTATATATATATATATACATATATATATATAACTTGGATTCATAAATATGCATGTTAATTTACTTTATATCTTATGCTTGGCACAAATCAGCTACATTATAACTTGCACATATTTGAGGAGGCCTTTGAAGTGGATGAGCCAAAAGTTTAAACATACATATTTGAATTTCAGTCATACTATTTTCAGAAAAAAACACATAAGAATTATCATTACAGCAAGAAGTAAAGTTATGTTTAATTTCTGTCAGTTTAATTTCATCAGAATTTTTATCATATATATACAAAATATCGACAAAGAAATATGGTGTAAATAAATTATTTTTAAATATTTTTTCCGGTTCATCCACGATGCAATTTGAACGAGAGTAAAGAATAATCACTCGAGTAATATGATCAGGATGTACTGATGTATTATCTTCGGTTATCTGGTTCGACAACAACTCAAATAAATTGTTCAAATTGTAAGTGCATGTATTATCTTCATTTTCTATTATTTTTATATTATTTAAGAAATAAATGACATCACGAAAATTACTACTAAAGCCGACGATCCATTCTGGTGTTGAAGCGTTAAGGGTAACTATTGCAAACTGGTGAACACTATTTATTTTACTTTTTAAACGAATGAATATTTCCACAGCTTCTTTTAGATCAGACATCCGATTGTTTTGCTGCCAAACATTATCTATACAAATAATTATTTTTTCTGGTAAAGCTTTTTGTAAAATTGTATTTTCCGGAACACATTTCAGAGTAGTGCTTACTTCACTAACAGTGGGTTGTGATTCTTTCAAAACTTTTTTTTTTGAACTATCATCATTGATTGCTGATGATGAATCAGTATCTGTATTATCAGAGATGACTGTTAACTCAGAGCTCGAGTCTTCATTAGAAGAATTTACATTTATTACTGTTGATGACATTTTAATATATTTTTGTCAATTTTAAAACACATTATATACTATTTAAATAAGTAACATAACCAATATTTATAAACTTTTAATTAATTAATAGATTATAACGAAAGTTATTTTAAATAAATTTTGATTTAGTATCATTCACTGCCTTTCATTTTAGAAAAATTTACAAATATATTTTTATTTCAAGTACATAAAACTTAACATACATCATTTCATGTACAAATCATCTTGCCTAAAATTTACATTGTAGATATAGTAGATTTAACATTTATCGACAAACACAAAACATACGTATAAATATTGTAAAAATAGTAAATAAGAAAAAAAAACTGTTATGTTTTTGAATCTTTATTTATAAATACATATTTCTTAATCCTATAAACACAATAGGTTAATATTAAAAAAATAATAAGTCGTTTTTAGGATCTCATTTATTTTATTCAAGTTTACAATCATTTCGTACAAATGTATAGCTGAAAATAATAAAAAAATGCAAGTTTTCAAACTAACTATATATTGTAATAATAATATTACTAAGAAATAAAAATCTTATGAATAAATTAAAAATTATTTAAATATTACTGAATAATTTGTAGTATCTGAAAACACTGCATACAAAAAAAGAAAAAAACGAAAATTACTTTTGAAATATTTTTTAGGATAATAAATTTTCATCATATTTATAATATAAAAAAATAGTGGAATAAAAAATGTATTTGGTAATAGTTTACTTTAAGTAATTAGATTTGCTATATATTTTCATCATTAGTTCTATGCTTAATGCTAAAAATTATATTGTAAAGAGACACAATACCTTAATTATTTTAGCGGTTGCATCTACTCGTGTTTTTTATACATATTAATAATTATCACTTACATGAAAAATTATTATTAAAAATAAAAGTGTTACAAATTTCTTTCAAACAAACTACACTTCTCCGGACGGCACCAAAATGTAACGGAAGCACTCTTTTCTGGTCTTTTCTAAATACTGCAAACTTCAAGAAAAGAACTGAGCCGATTGGTTGAAATATACATTAGACGCTAAGTGCTCTAATAGCTCTGTTTTTGACCAATCATAATCTTTATTTAAACAGTTAAAACAAAATGCGGTTGCTATATGAAAAATATTTATTGGTGTGTGTGTGTGTGTGTATATATTTATATATGTATATATATATATATATATATATATATATATATATTATATATATATATATATATATATATATATATATATATATGTATATATATATATATATATATATATATATATATATATATATATATATATATATATATTGACTGAATTCTTCTGATTTTATTTTTATTACTATAAACATATATAGTCTATGAATTATATTATTTTATAATAGAAATTAAAACTTATTGTAATTATTATTCAATATTTAGTTCTACTTTATATATATATATATATATATATATATTTGTTTTATTTTTTTGATTGCTTTTTGGAAATAAAATTAATTTTTATGTTTATAAGTGATGTATTTTAATGACGAAAAATTTCGTTTAGAATGATACAGTATACAATACACAAATTGCGCGTGTTTATACCACAATAGTTTGTTCAAATATGGAAACGTGAATGTACGTCAAGACATAAATACATTTTATATAAAAAAAGTATAGAATCAGAGTAATTTAGTTTATTAAGTATATTATTTATTAAAAAAATGTTAAGTCTCCAGCAGTATGGTAGTAGTGATGAAGAAGATTTATCAAACAACAAACCAAACATGGAAGATTTAACCTCACATTTAAAACCAATTTCTTCTGAAAAGGCTACATTTTCTGTTCAAAAGAGTTTACAAATATGTGCAGCACCTCTTGTTGTTCCAACGGTATGTATCATTAACTAGAGTATATTAAAATTGTCTGTAGATGGATAAAATTAATATACTTTTTAATCTCCGACCTGTTTAATAGGGTGCAGAAGAATGTATAAAACCAGTTGATCCATTTGCATCTGAAATAACACATAATCCAAAATATGAAGAATTGTTTGCACCAGACATTGGGCCAGAAAATCCTTTTAAAACTCAACAGATGCGAGCAAAGAAAAATATGCTTAGTGGCTATGTAGAGCAAGCACATATGAGTGAATTTCAGTTTGAAAATCAGAGACGAACATTTGCAAGTTATGGGTATGCTTTAGATCCATCTATAGATGGAAATGCAGTTGTTGGTACAGCTATTGTTGGTTCAGCACTTGCTGCAGAAGAAAATAAAGGAAAAACAGTGTTTGAATCAAGTAAAATAAGACCTTTAGATAAGAGAAAAAGACATAAAAATGATAATCCAGGTGATATAGATGGGTTTCTGGGACCTTGGGGTGGTTTTGTAGATGAACAAAAAGTTAGTAAACCGACAGAAGAGGAAGCTGCTGAATTAGAAGAGATTTTAGCAAAACGACAAAAACGTGGAAAACAAACAGAAGATAAACCAATGGAAGAAAAAACTGTTTTGCATAGTATGTATTTTATGTTGTGTTACATAAATATATATAACAATAAAAAATAATTTTATTTCAGTCAAAGACAGTACAGATTATCAAGGAAGATCATTTTTACATTCCCCACAAGATGTTGGTGTTAATTTGAAATCAGATAGCCCTCCTGATCGTTGTTTCCTTCCAAAAGCACATATACATACATGGCAGGGACATACAAAAGGAATTGCAGCAATACGATGGTTTCCAAGAACAGCACATTTACTTTTATCAGCTAGTATGGATTGTAGAATAAAAGTAAGGTTTTTAAAATAATAAATTAATAAACAATAAAATATAAATGTCCTTTTTTTGTAGATTTGGGAAGTATATAATGAACGACGATGCATTAGAACATATTATGGACATAGACAAGCTGTTCGTGATATTAATTTTAATAATAATGGACATCAATTTTTGTCTGCAGGTATTCATTTAATTTTTATTTAGGTATTCATTATTAGGTATTCATTTAAAATTTTTTAACCTTTTATTATTCTTTCAGCATATGATAGGTATATAAAATTATGGGATACTGAAACTGGCCATTGTATATCAAGATTTACAAGTCGAAAAATACCATATTGTGCAAAATTCAATCCTGATAAAGAAAAACAACACTTGTTTGTAGCAGGAACATCTGATAAAAAAATTATTTGTGTAAGTAAATTGACTGCTGGTGTTTTTTTTAAAAAAAGATATTTATTTCTGATATATCTTAAATTTAAACAAATTTTATAATTAAAAATTGGTAATTTAATTCATAATTAATCATGAACAAGTATTATTTTTACTAGTGGGATATACGTTCTGGGGAAATAATTCAAGAATATGATCGACATCTCGGTGCTGTTAATACAATTACATTTGTTGATGAAAACCGGAGATTTGTTACAACGTCAGATGATAAAAGCTTACGTGTATGGGAATGGTAAGATTTTGATGTACTTCTAATGATACAAAATAAATCATAAATTACTTTCAGGGACATACCAGTTGATATGAAGTACATAGCTGATCCAACAATGCATTCAATGCCAGCTGTAACTCCTTCACCAAATGGAAAATGGTTAGCTTGTCAAAGCATGGATAACAAAATTGTTATCTTTTCAGCTCTTAATAGATTTAAGTTAAATCGAAAAAAGACTTTTACTGGTCATATGGTGGCCGGTTATGCCTGTACATTAGATTATTCACCTGATATGTCGTAAGTTCTTATATTCAATTAATTAAATGTATCCAAAAGAATGTGCTGTTTTAAAGAACCGTTTTTGTAGTTATTTGGTATCCGGAGATGCTGATGGAAAATGTTATATATGGGACTGGAAAACTACAAAACTTTACAAAAAATGGAAAGCCCATGATAATGTTTGTATAAATACATTATGGCACCCTCATGAACCAAGTAAAGTTGTAACAGCTGGATGGGATGGCCTTATTAAGTACTGGGACTAATTATATAATATTTCTTATTTTATATTAGTTATATATGTGTGTATGTAATATATTTATATGTATATATTTTTGTAAAATATATTTTTTTCTTTTAAATCTGATGATTATTAGAAATAGTAAATAATAAAATTTATAAGAAATGATCATCAGTGATTTTAAAAACTCTTTGCAAAATAAAAAGATTTATTTTCAAATATATTTGTATATTAAAAAACATTTCTCAAAATACTTCCATGTATTTTTTTCACACTATTTTATAATCTCACAATTTGATTTATCACAATATATTTAAATTAATTCATTTAAACACTTCTATATAAAAAAAAACATTTTACTTACAAAAAGTAGTATCAATGTCAATTTGATAGATAATTGTATAGAAAATTCAAAAGGAAAGTTATTAACAATACTTTCAAAATTCTTTTATAGACAACATTTGTTCCATATATTGCACGGACTAATTCATTATTCAATTTAAAAACCATCTGTCCTTCAACAATTAATTTTTGTTTGATATCTTCATTAAGGTGCACAGAAATTTCATTAACTTTATCTCTAATTTTGTTTTTCAAATCTGGTATGTTCTGTTCAAATTCAGTTACTGCATTACCCTCAGATTGAATTTTAAATGGACTTATTTTATTCATTATTGTTCTTTTCTTTCTTAATATTTGTCCGCCTGATAAGAGACCCATATATAGATGATAAACATACGCTATAAGTAATTCAGGTTCATTCCTTTCAAGTTTTCCTAAATAATTTAGGTAACGTCGAACAACTTTTTTTGGTATGTAAGAGTTTTTCCAATCAGGCCCTAATTTAATATAAATACATATGTCAAACATGTATCCCTTATTAATTATAAACGTAATAATATTTATTAAGTTATTCCATCACCTAAATAATAAACTAAATCTTTTTCAAATGCTTGTGTTCGCATTATTTCAGGCATATTGAACTGTTTCAGATATGGGTTCGATGTTTCTCGAATAGCTCTTTCTAGGAATGAAAATACTTCATAGAAGAAAATCAGACCTTGCTGCCACACAATGTCGTTCGATAAAGCTAGAATTAATAAATAAAAAATTATTTATTTTGGCATAATCATACATTTTATTGGCTTACATAATGCTAATTTCGCATTAATTAACGAATCACTTATAGAATGTATTTGGCGAGTGGCTTTTCGCATTTTGACTGTAAATAATTCCGTATCCCCCATATTTATTAATATATTTTAATCAAAAACAAAATATTGTAATATTAACCTACAAATTAATAAACAATGAGATTTTAAAAGCCAAACGTTTAAAATCCCATATGTACACTCATCGAGATATTTGTACACATATGTGAAAGGGACAATAGACTTATAATCGTTTAAAAATGAAATATAATTCACATATTATTCATAATTTAACTTATAAAATAATATTTTAGATAACGTGCAAACATATTTAAAATATATTTGTAATTTTAGAAAAAAATATTTTTTAAAAACATTTAAATTCCTTAAATAGAATTAGCGATTAATATACATGTATGTATATTAATAGAAATAAATTAAAAATATTAGTTTTATGTTCCTAATATGAAGAATAAAAAAAAATTATTATTTTTAAATGTGATTTTATACTTAATAAGAATTTCGGTTTTAAAAAATGTAAATTTAATAAAGAATAGATAAAAAAGCATGATATAAAAAGTACTTTTTAACCATTTTACGATAAAAAAGGATAAACATTTTTTAAAATTTTGAATATTCAGATTATATGCTTAACAAAGCATTAAAGCCTTTATAACAATAAAGGCTTTAATATGAAATGAAGACTGATTACAAATAATAAAGATTAAATGATATGTATTTTTTTAGTTTTTTGACCGTAACAGTAACTTTATTCCTCAATAAGGAATATATTGTCCAGTTAAAAGAAAAAAATAAAACACAACTGGTTGGGGATAAAAATTATATTTAACGAATTGATTAGATTTTTATTTTATCTTCAGAGAACTGAAATATTTTAATTTCTCATCTCAGATATTTATGTTTTTATTTATGAAATTTCTGTTAACTTGTGTTAATATCTTTATAAATTAAACATATAGTGATACAAAACAAATGTATTACAAGCTAAAAAGTATAATTAATATTAATACAATTGTAAATGCCTTTTTCTTCATAATAACAAATTCTCAATAATAACATACTTTACTTAACGAATTAATAGTTCCTGGCAATAGCTATACATTCTGCATTAATTCTTAATAACGAATTTCCTCTGTAACGAAAACAACGGCGCGTTATAGTTTCATGGGGTCCAGGTAAATTTGAATTAGGGGGCCCCATGTACAGTGTTGTACTACAGCAACGAGTTTATAAAAGATTGATTTGTGCCCCCCTGTTGGCGGGGGTTCCAGGCATTTGCTCTTTTTGCCCATAAGATAACGCGCCACCGAACGAAAAAAATGTGCAGAATCGTAGTTGTTATTGAGAGGGTACACTCTCTGTTTGTATGGTTTGTATAGAATACGTGAACGATTCAATTCGCGCAGCAAGATAGGAAAACAAACGATCAATACTTGCGTAGGTGTTATGTTTTGTTCTCATGTTGTGCTGTTTGAAGTTTAAATAACAATTTAATCATATTAATCGAAACATTGTACTATATCAAAAAAAGTATTGATGAATTAATAGTAAAATATACATAAAAATGGATTTAAATTCGTAAAACAAAAATTGTTTAACGATGAACAGTAAAAAATAAACAGGTGAGTCGAAAACAACTAATGTGGCGTGAAAAATGTAATGTATTTGGTAATGGTTTATATTCAAATCGAACTGTTTACGATATTATGCGTTTTTATTACACAATTGCAGGATAACGTTGCTAAGCAACAGCGTCCAGTACCATGGCAAAACTGGACGGTGTAGGATTAGGCTATTCTTACCATCTACCAACAGCAGGATGGAGTTTGCGAATTCGAAATGCTTTATCACAATTCAGTGATTTGTTTAGTGAATTTAATAAATATATTGCACCTGCTTACCATCATGATAGATGTGAACGGTGTGTATACTTTATGTATGCATGTGCGATTTTTAAAATAATAAATGTTTATTATTAGATTCTATTACAATATTCTTAAAAATTAAAATACAAATTGACGAGGAATAAGATTAATATATAAATAATATCAGTTTGAATTGTGCTATTTTTTAGATCGGTTTCAATGCGTCTTTATTCGATGCATAAACGGGAATTCGTAATGGTATTTTTTGCATTTTTTGCATTGTTTGGTCTGGGCGTCTTTATTGGTTTAGCAGGTAAGAAGATGTTTGTATATAAATATTTAAATTTATTAAAGAATGAATATACTTTTAAGGTCCACCGATCACAAGTTCGAGCGAAGTTAATGCAAAAATATTACTTGCAAACAGTAATTTGACACGTAGTAGTGATATATCTTGTGGACCTTTTGTTATGAGAACTCCTGCACTAACAACATACAGTCAACAGTTGTGGGTTATTGCCGAATTATCTACAGATAATACAGATGGTACGGTATCTATTCAATATATTTAGATATGAAAACGTGTGTATATGATCGAAAAGTACGTATTACTGAGAATTTGATAAATATATGAAAAAAATCACAATGATTAATTATGTTAATTTGCAGCAAATAAAAGTTGTTCAATTTAATAAATTCTATATAATTATCAGGAAATAATTTAGTTATAAAATGTAGTGATCGTGAACTCAATTATTTTACTATTGCCTTTTAATTATTATGTTTTACAAAAGTGATTGTATATTTTAGAGGAAATATTTGATAAGAGTTTTCAAGTTAGTGTTTCCATTGATGGATTAACTGAAGATCACAAACCAGTAACGGTTTTGCACAGCAGTGCAGCCACTAATCGGTAAGAAAGAAATATATGTAGTCTATTGATACTAATTATTAGCTTTTACTATATTTTAAAAATTCTGAAATATATATTTTACTTTTTTGAAAATAATATTTGTTTATCTTCATAAATACACATATTCTATTTTCAGAACTCGACATCTACGTTGTGAAAAGCAAACTTGTGATGAATTTATAGTATTACATTTAGGCTTTTTGGATTACACTCATTATATTTTAACTGCAAAATTTTATGGACTGGAATCTTTTCACCAACGATACAATATTAAATCTCTTATTTTTTATGTGAGTATTTACATATATTTCTACTCAAAACTTGGACAAGCGAGCATATTTCTTTTCTGAAAAAAAGTTAAACATTCAAATACTAAAACTGAAAAATTTCATTACTTTCTTTAAATAACGAATATTCGTTTTAGTATTAGGAAAATGTTTTGTTATTATCGAGAACAAAGAATACAAACTGGAATAATATATCGAATACATTTTTTTATACTACATTTACTTTTATTAATTTGATTTCAGTTCAAAACATACAATCCAGCATTCACGCAAATCGAAATATGGTTTAGATTTATATTCCTTCTTGGAACATTCGTTGTCACGGTAAGAATTTATACACATGTGTATAAATATTTACATTAAAATAATATACATAATGTTCCAGTTTACGCGGACAGATTTATTTTTATATATGCCTCCGGGCCGTTTAATTCATTTTATATCTTAATTATGTTTATAATTCGAACAAATCAAAAATATCTGTATAGTACATAACGTCGTTTACTACATTTTGGCGTTTCATAAATTAAACACCCACCTACACATATAAAGAGAGTCTGTTTGTTATTTCAGTGTTGGTTTGCACACACGTTACGCAAATATACTATGTATGACTGGTCGATAGAACAGAAGTGGATGTCGGTACTGCTTCCGCTTCTTTTACTCTATAACAGTAAGTTTCTTAATAAATATCAGAAGAAGATTATCATCCATTTTAAATAAATCAATCATTGAATGAAATTTATATTGACTGAAAATATTTTTGTATATATATATATATATATATATATATATATATATATATATATATATATATATATCGGACAAATCTGTTTTTATTTCTGTAAAATTAAAAATAGTGCTTTAGACAAAAATGCGTAAAAACTGACTCACCTGTACGATGACTGGACTACAATCACATGTTTAATCGAAAAAGATGTTTTTATTTTCATCCTTCGTTTAAGTCAATTTCAAAGAGAAAAAATTATATAAATCATGGAAACGCCCTGCGGCTGTGACTTAAATAGCTGTTTACATATCGCTCGATATTTTTATCATTTATTCAAAAAAAAACACTAAATACACTTCTTCGCACAGATTTTTCGTTATACATGTGTTATAAAGATACAAAATACGACACAAACATAAATGTCATATTAACGATAATATGTCATTATTAACGACAATGTTATTTCTTCAGCTGAAACTTCTACTTGTATATAAAAATTAGTTTTAAGTCATCCTATATAAATTGCACATATAAATAAACATAGAATAGATGATATCACTAATTGGTACAGTAGAAATATAGGTATTTATACATTTATCATTTTTTTAATCATTTAAGTTAAAGACATTTTTTATATTAGTATTTGAATTAATCAATTCATTTTGATTAGTGTGAAACGAAAAATATTAGTTTGAATTCAAACAAGTAAATATTAATCTAATCTTCGCATAAAGTATGTAGTAATTAAGACCGTTCTACACATTTTAAAACTAATAAATCATTCTAAACGCTTTCTGTTGATGATTCATGTTGGTTATAGATGTGGTTTCGTTTTTAAACAGTGTTTTAAAGATATAACCTCCATTTCAAGGCAACATATAAAAATCCAAATAAAATACATTTGTCTATGATGTGTGAATCTATCATTAACATATTTTAACCGCAAGTAAATAAAAGCGCAGTTATTTTATATCTTGTTTATCCACTAACATTTTTTAATATTGATGCATGGCTATGAATGCAAATGTAAATATTTGTTTGAAATACAATATTTATACAAGTTTTATTACGTTTCGTAGATCCTATGTTCCCAATGATGTTCTTGATAAATTCGTGGATTCCTGGCATGTTGGATGCTATATTACAAGCGACATTTTTATGCGCGTTACTTTTATTTTGGCTGTGCGTTTATCATGGTCTTCGACAAGTAAGCTTAATGGAATATATTGATTCTCAAAGAATATATTTAATAATTGTTTAGTAAATATGAGCTTCTTATTTGTATAGAACGAACGGAAATGGATTTCGTTTTATCTTCCAAAAGTGTTCATTGTTGGAATGTTATGGTTATCAGCGGTGATTTTAGCCACATGGCAAAGATGTAACGAAATGCAGGATCCTACATATAATTATCAAGTTGATACTACACATTATTATGTATGAACATTATAAAACTATTTTTTCAAGTTAAAAAGAAAACATTAGAATAAACAAATACAACTAACATTTATCTTATTTTTTCCAGAGTTTCAAACTGTTCTTCTTCATTTTTGGCGGATTATATTTAGCATATTTGTTATTTTTAATATTAAGAGCTTATAGCGAACTGCGAGCTATGCCTTATTTTGGTAAATTTGCATAATCTTTTATTGATTCCTTTGCTATTTCCTTGTTGTATTTGATGCTATGTAAATTTTTACAGATATGAGATTGAAATTCTTAACATTGCTGATGCTCGTTGTGTTATCTATCAGTCTTACTGTTACGGTGATGCGTTTTGGTGTCGGTGTTCTAGAAGACAATTTTGTAGCCCAACTCTCGACACACTATAATAGTTCAGCCCAATTTATGTCGTTCTATGGCCTTCTGAATTTTTATCTTTATACAATGGCTTATGTATATTCACCTGGAAACAGAGCTATTCATGGTATTTTATTTTCATGTAATTTGTTTCTTAGGCGACATTTTATACTTAATAAGATCAAAAAGTATATACATGCATTTAGATTAAAACATTATTCCTTATTTCAACGTTACGTGTTGAATAAATGATAATTATATTTGTTTCTATATTTATTTCTATTCTGAATAAAGAAATAAATTTTGAAATAATTTCAAAATGTAATAATTGTTAACAAAGAAAGTATTATTTTAATAACAACGAGATTTGTATACTTATATCATAACTATTACAATAAAAAAACTATTTATAATCCAAATAAATAGAAATATTTTTGTATTTAAATTAAGAATAATTGCCTTTTTGAAATTAATATAATACTTAAAAAAAGTTATTTGATAATATCGTTTTTCTAGATTCAGTAATCACGAAAGATAATCCAGCATTCTCAATGATAAATGATTCTGATGAAGATGTTATCTATGGATCTGATGAAGAAAGTCGAAGACCTTTAAACAGAAGCAGACCTGACGATGACAGCGACTAAACTGTCCTATCTTTTTTCTTTTTTGTTAATGAAAAGATGTTTGGTGTTTCTAGTTGTTGATTAAATATTCTATATAAATATTGTTTTCAGTATTTATGTGTATATTTAGAAATACTATTCGAAATGAATGTTCTTTGTTGAATCATTACTGATATACTTTGTGTAAATACTGTTGTCATTAGGTACATATATATTTTTTTCTGAAAATATTTATTAGTGACATAGCTGCATATGGTTGAATGTATGGACCAAATGAATCTGTGTATTATCTATGTGAACGTGTGAAAAATATATGTTTTAATTGTAATGCAATGTCCATTCGATTAAGTAGGAAATTATTGATATTTATTAATAAATATTACTGAAATATACATTAGGTTGTTTAAATACTCGATCCTTTGTCTCAAATAACTCGTTTTCAAAAGAAAATTGTACTGCATTCTTTATTTATTTACCATTTATTTTTTACTAATGTATATTTTGTACCAATAATTTCTAAAATTTTTTTTTTCGTATATAACTTAAAATATGGTAAAAGCGAGTAGTATTTAGAAAAGTTCACTTTTTTGAATACAATATACACCAAATTAAAGTGGCACAAAATAATATTATTCTGGCTATTACACATTATTAAAATATATTTTATTTTTCAGAAACATTAAAATAATATTTTACTTACTCAACGTCAGTAAAAACACTTCGAATCTAAAAATAATATTTTCTATTAAAATTAATAGTTAGATCAATTTCCAACTTTTATAAAGTGAAGTTTTTTAAGTTTAGAAAGTGATTATTCTTTTAAAAGTTTGAAAAAATATTTAAAAGCAATTTAAACGAAAAACTTTCAAGAAATAAAATATGAGTAAATATTAACTATCTTTCTTTGATAAGAGATTATAATTTACGTACACACCTTATGTGTAAATAATAAATATTTAATTTGATCAATAAAAATGGGAGTAAGAAATAACGAATATTTTCAATGAAATATTGATCTTACTTTATAAATATATTCATATTTGAGGTTTAATATTTTATTGGTTAGAAATAAAATAATTACTGTCTCAAATACAGTGAGAAGTATATACAAGCACGTCAAATATGTTAAATAGATTTAATATATACAAATAGGAAATATATTTTCCTTTGGTTATGTAAAAATTCATTTATTTACTGAGCTTCATTTTCTTCTTAAAATAATTCAACGTGAAAAATCACTATAAAATTACATAGCGAATCTCGATGCATGTAATTCAGTAAACAACTTTAATGTTTTATTATCATATAGACTAAAAGTCATTAATGTAATAATAAATTTTGAAATATAGCAGGTGTCAAATATTTACTCATACTATGTAAATTTTCATCGGTGCGGTAGCACCGTGTTTATAAATGTAGTCATCCCTCATCATTTCTTATCTAGATTAAATACATATTCTATCTTAAAAGGTCGACATACATAAGTAAATAAATTTCGACTATAATTCAAATAAATTGCAGAGTTTAACCATCGTTCATACAACAAACCTTTACAAAGAGTTGTCGCCATACATTAATATGTGTTGGAAAAGAGCGAAAGAAAGAAAATCGGATAAAACATTGATGAATTGCAGAAAAACACACGATTTCTCATATCCATAAATTTTATTTAAATGTCTAAACTTTTTTTACATTTGATACTAAACAAATAATGCAAAGTACAGAAGGTAGTATGGAATATTTTGATAGTATATAATATCTGTAATTCGGGTCCATTTTTTTATTTGTATTATATAATTTTATTTCATCAATACATAGATTGTCTCTGTATATATATATATATATATACATATATATATATTCATATATGTTATTTTTTTTTCGATTGATCGATCCAAATCAATAAATTGCTTGTTTCTTTTTTACTGTCATAAACTTCCAATAGAATCTCTTTTTGGGCATTGATGTATCTAATTATTATCATATTTATACAAAATTACAATCAGACAACGTCTGAAAAATATAAAATTGTATTAATTATTTTTTTTGGTTGATTTTAATGATTGTTCTAGCAGATATTTTTTTTTGTTCAATTATTCAATTTTTTACCCTGCTATATAATCGATTTTTGTGAAACAATGATAATTTCATTTAATCTAACTAATGTTTATATTAAAATCTATATAATATAAATCTAATAATTTACTCACAACAATATAACGATCGAATTATAATTAAAATATTTTTTTTTGAAATATATGTATATACAGTCAAACATCGCAACGAAACGAATTATTTATATATAATATATATATGTTATGTAATTTATATATTTTTCATTTTTAGAATAACGTTCAATTCTAAAATTTAAGTAATATTGTAGTAACGTCACTTTTTTTGGCATATGACTTGTTCATTCTAAAAGCTTATCTTAACGAATTTCAATTTCAATTCAAATCGTTTCATGTTTCTGGTATTAATGGCGAAATACATTTACGTTTATATAAATACACGAATACTAACAGAATATCTGTTTTCGGAATGTGTAGCCGTCGATTTACAAATAAATATTGACAAGTAATAAATGTTTTCATGAGTTATACGAATTTGGAGTTTTGTACATTTATAAATGCATTAACTTGGAAATATAATTTCCATATTTTACAATATGTACATTTATATAGCATTTTGTTTTGCGTGATGATGTTTTCATCTAACTCTATGTATATTTATAAAGGTCTTTTCAAAAGCACATAAGAATTTCATTAATTTCTTTTAGCACCGTATTTTTATTACTTACTCTTCTTATCATTCGAGAATAAAATGTAGAGACATAGTTCCAATTAAATAACATTATACAGAAAGTATTGCATTAACAGAACATCATGAACCTACTTTAATTTTCAGATTAAAGAATATCTGAATATTTTTCCGTACAAAAAAAATTTGAATAAATATTTGATTTATATTGTAAAAATATACGTTAGGATAATAATAGTTTGGCCGGTTCAAAATTTGAGTGTTCAGTATTTCGGTATAGCAAGAAAAGTTTAACTAAGTATCAAATTAAAAGTTCAGTTGAAAGGAATTAATATACAAATAATAAGAGAGGCGAGAAAAGAAGGTTTTATGATTTTATTTGATATTTTTATTTTTTTTTTGTAACCAGGAATATTTTTAATTAATTGTCCAATTATTGTAACTTTCAGAATTTTCAGTGTATGTCCTCGTATTTGAAAAAAAATGTTTCGTATATATATACATATATACATATATACATATATATATATATATATATATATATATATATATATAAATGCACAAGATATATTCTACTTCAGACATTTCCAAATTTGAATTATTCATATGTCAGAAGTAGCCATTTCTTTGAAATATTAAGTTTTTCTTTCAAAATATAATGTTTCTGTATAAAAGATTACATCTTGTTTTGTATATATATATATATAAATATATATATATATATATATATATACATATATATGGATCATATATATATATATATATATATATATATATTATATATATATATATATATATATATATATATATACATGATCCTACTTACACTTATCAAACATGATACATCATATTCGATTTTCACAAGAAAGATTTTTTATTTATTCTATATTATATATTCTAAAAACTTTTTCGATACATCACAGACATATCCTAAAAATAACTTAAGAAAATTATTTTTGTTCTTCTTAAATTGATAGTTTTATATTTGATTTAATTCCTTCAAGATTATAATAATAATAATTATATATATATATATATTTATATATATATATATACTTGTATGTATATATATATATATATATATATATATATAAAGTGAACTGAGTAATATAAATTTAATGTATTAAAGAAAACTAATTTAAACTTCCACCCTGACTTCCATCTATCAATGAAGAATGATTAACATTCAAAATTTCAAAACGTACTATAATCTAATTATGAAAAAACATATTAAAGACACAATAATTATTACACTACTCCTGAAAGTGTCCATATTTTTTTTAAATGACATGACACTTAGTTATTTTTATGGAATACATAAGATCAAATAATTTGAACGAGTTAATTATCTGTGGAGTAGAGACACCAGTTTCTGACAAGATCAAATTTACAACTACTTACATAAAATATGAAATTTATAAATATTTAAAAAAAAGTTTGAGTTAGTTCCTACAGTAATATCAATTAGTTATGTTATCTTAACAAAGTTCAATATTATCATCTATTATTATAAATTGTAATCCTTATTTTGTGTGAGTGGCCTTTAATTAGATTCTGGTATGAAATTGGTATCTTTACCCTATAAAGAAATATATATTTTCAGAAATGAATTATAGTTTCCACAAATTTCACGATTTTCTTTTCTGATATGATCAGAAAAAAATGTGCACTCTTTTGAAAATGATTTTAGATACAGTGCATATGAAGGAATAAATATTTATTATTTTTTAAAAATTACTGTATATATATATATGTAAAATACGAAACACTTCAGTAATATATTATATTCGTAACTTTATTTAAATAAAAATCTTACATAGAAAATCAAATATAAGAATCTAAGTTATACACTAACAGATCAATAGTATAACAATTATAAACAATTTCCATTTTTTTGATTATATTTTATTAACAAATTAAGCCTTAACGATTCATTTAAATATTTTCTTAAATAGGACACAAATATCAACTATATTAATATTTCTATTAAGTATTAATGTATATGAAAATAAAATATAATATATAAATTTCTATTCAAAGTCCTAAACAGACATTACAAAAAATAGTACAGGGGAGATAATTATTAAATGTATTTGTAATAATTGAAGAATTACTATAAGTCAAAATCAATTAATGTTACGAGGAGTTTATGTATTTATTAATAATCATAATTGATAAATTATAACAGTAGAGATGAACAACGATCGACGGCTACTCAATTCATAAAATCCCAACACTGTACAAGCGATTTAACATAAAAAAGAAAACAATCGTTTCGAGTGACGTTATCAACACATCTATCACACGTGTGTGGCTAAATATTTCGATATTTCTCATTAAAATTTATGTGCTTATGATTTCCGGGCGGGACTGGGGTATCACAATAAATATATCAATCACAATACAGAGTTTACAATTATTAGAACATCATTTTCTACACAAGGGCCTGTCAACTATTTCGCACGGCTGTTAACAATAATGTGTGTCTAAACATGAACAAACTGAAACACTGTGCCTCTTGTTTCAATGGAATGAAATGCTGGAAGCGTTCGAAAAATGAAACGAGTTGAGCTGTAGACGTTACGAATAACAGATTATTTTTGCATGAGCGATCAAAGATGTGTATTGATTTTTCTGACAAGAATTCGCTTTTATTATTTTTGAAATTAAATTTTTTTTAGTCTCTAGATTATACTTTATTTGCGATGGGGATGAAGGTATTTTTAGATTGTTTTGATAAAGATATAAATTATAAATACAAAAATATGTCTTTATTAAATCATATATGTATATATATATATATATATATATATATATATATATATATATGTATATATATATATATATATATATATAGGAATAAAAATGTAATTAAATTGAAAGAAGAGATCAAATAATGATTTTTCTTTTGAAAATATTTCATAAATTTAATTAAAATATCTGTTGTTTATTATTATACTATGAGTTAATATAAAAAACATTGAATTATTACAAAAAAAGATATGAATTGTATTTTAAATATATTTTACTTTTTTATTATATGACTTTGATAATTGATTTTGTTTATTTATAATTATAAAGTAAATTTTAATTCTATATTCATATATACTAAATAAAACGTACACTGTTCCTTTTTTATCTTTTAGCGTAAGAATACGTAGTTTCTTTGTTAAATATATTTTTAAATTCTTATCGTTAATGGATTTTTACAGATTTATTTACTATTTACAGTTACTTGAATATTTTATGTATAAAAAAATAAAAAATTATAAACAAATATCTCTTTTAATACGATTAAATAATGATATGTGAAATAAGGATATATAAAAAAAATTGTGGTAAACTAATGTAAATTTTCTTAAATAATAGAAAACCAAATTTTTACTTTGACTGAAACGTCAGAAAAAAAATGTCTCGTGTATATTACTGAAAATTCATTTATGAAAGAGATTTTAACTATAGTTCTAAAAACTTTAATTGTAACAGAATATTGTTTTAAATAAATTCTATTTTTCCCAACAGTATTCTAATTTTATGTTAAAACTGTCCCGTCTTGAATTAAATTCGCAATAAGGCTCATCTATCTATGAGAAATATTAATGTTAAATGACACTATCCGAGTCTACGCCGAGGCTTTACAAACTAATTCAAAATTTGAACAATTTCAACAATGTATTTGCATATTAATATAATATCAACCCTTTCACGTAAGGGTAAAATGTGAAGAGATGAATTTGGAATTAACGTTGATCAAAATTTTCGATTACAAGTTGTAAACATTAGATATGAAAATGACGTTTATCTTTGTTTGTACTTAGACATGAATTTGATTTTATGTATGTTTGATTTCCTCCTGTACCATTACATCTATAAAATTAACATTACTTTTATTATATTTTATTCGAAAAAACATAAGATAAAATATTTATATATTTTAATAAAACGATTTGTTTTTTTTCCAAAGGAATATAAATAATATACATTTAATAAAATCGACCTAATCCTCATATGCAGACATTTTTTTTGTTCTTCAACATATATATGTGTTATTTATTTAGAATGAACATAACAGATTTTATGATATACAGGAGAGAAAAAAATATTAAAAAAATACAAACACATCTTTAGCTTAAACAAATATTTGTGAAAATCAGTCGTTGATTATATCATTTTTTATTGAAATACTGAAACATAAATACAAATACACGTATTTGCTTTTCAAAAATAGCTATATTCGAATGAATTAGTGGGATCTGTTTTGTATCAGAATTGTTTTCAAACTGAAATGATAATATGCACAATATTTTAAACATATTACTGTTATCTACGTAATTATTTTTGCGCCTGCTCATAAAACTAACAAAGTTTATTTATAGTTATATATTTTTTTACGCTACTTTTTTAATTTTCAATACCGTTGCTTAAAAAAAGATTAATTAAATGTGGTGTCTTTTTTATCACATACTCACTTAAGATAAAAATTGATTTAGTTGAATGAAACATTGTATTTACTTGATATATATATATATATATATATATATATATATATATATATATATATATATATATATATATATAATTTTCCATCGATGTTATTCTTTTTATTACACTCCACTGTTTAGAAATAAATCAGATCTTTCAAGTTACATATTTATCGATGCACATTTATTTATAATCAGTCGTTATGACAAGAATGAAAATAATAGAAACATTCATAAAAAGCATAGATAAAAACAGAATAAATATAAAAAGTGTATTTTAAATTTATATTGAATGTCTTAAATAGTACAAGTAAATGTATTAAAAAATATTACAGCAGCCTAAATTTAAATATAGAATGAAAATATACTTTTAGATCCCATACTTTTTTTAATGTCGATTTTTTAAAAATGTGAAACTTTACTCATTTGCAGAAACATTGAAATGTTTACTATTGAGTAAATTTTTCGACAAATTTACTGGCGTCATTTGATTAATTGGAAATGTAGAAATAAATACGCAACAGAAGATACGTGGGTGAATGAATCATATATGTTATTTTCGACTGTATCAACGATATCTATTATTCTTTAGACCACTTAACGTTTTATACAGTTAAATCTTGTCGAATTTACGAATACGATTAATTATTTATATATATATATATATATATATATATATATATGAAATTATATACTTGATCAATTTTTAGATCTATTAATATATGTACTTAAGAGTATTAACAGAATGTGTGTATTTATTTTCACAGTGCACTGAATGATTTCTATAAAATATAAGATTTGCATGTCTGTTGTAATTTCAACGTTCAGGGAATTAAAATAGTACGTATAAATATTATACAAATCGATTGAGATAAATGAGAATAACATTAATGAACGGTCAATAAACTGCATCTTTTATTGATTTAGCTATTGTTTTATCTAGATTGAATTAAATCTTAAGATTTTAAAAATCAATATACATTCAATAATTAAATACACTTTTTATACAATTTTAGCTTTTTATTCAATATTTATAGTGCTTTTTTATTTTTCACGATAAAAAATGTAAGAAAGAAAACGTTTACTTTTTTGATTTATGTATTAAGCTGAGACATTTTTTTAATTTAATTTTCTATTTTGAAAATTGATTAGCAAAATTGTAATAGAGTTACAATTGTCAATTTTTACACCTGCGATTCCATTGATGTATTGTCTTGGAAGTATCAATCGAGCCTTTATCTTCATCTTTCACGGCTAGTTTTGACTTTTTAAATAACTTGTTGATAAACTAAGTTTATCAATAATCCACCTGATAATTAGTTTAAGAATAAAACTAATCATGTTTGGTAAAGACTCGAGTGATTTATAAAGATCACCTGGATAAACATAATGATTATAATTTGGTTTTTTATTAAATAATTAATATTTTGTATCACTCATTACTATTCTTAACTTAAGGCTTTATTTTATATTAGTAAAATCAAATCCTAATTTTATATATTTTTTATACATTTAATATCTAAGATAACACATTTCCTTCAAATATTAATTTTCTTTGTATATTTTCTGGTTTATATTTTTATTTATGATTTACATCATTTATCTATTAATTTTCACGTATGAAATCGTGTTCATATAAAAGAATAGATTTATGAATAGATGTATAGATAAATCAATTTTTTATTTCTATAAAAAGTGCAAGATTTACAAGATTTTCATGTATGTATAACATTTTGATTCATTTACCTTGTTCTATAATTTGGTCTCGGGTTTTCTAAGCTTCTATCGTTTCAAAAATACTAATATCCAGTATATAATCTATAAAAATGTTTGACTGGACTGTTATATGATTTTAATTTTCTAAAAAGGTTATTTTTATATAAAGAATATTTTTTTATTATATTTGATATTAATATATAAAACCAATATATTAAGGAAATATAAATAAAGTAAGTAATACGTTTTAAAGTTTTATTAAAAAAAACGTTTTTATACAAAAATTATAATTGTAAATATTTTTTTAATCAATTATTAAATTAATTAGAGACACAATCTACTTTTAACTGATGATAATAATAATAATTATGAATACTGAAATAAATAATAAGACTTACAGAAAAATCTTGTAACGTATAGAATTGAAGATAGATTTTTTTTATTTAAATTGATGAATAACTATTTGAATATTATATTATTTATAAATAGTTTAAATTGTATTTATTTTCAAGTCAAAAGAAGATAGTTTGGACTTACATTTATCTCTTTTGTGCGATTTTATTATATTACTGTGTATATTTTGAAATATTTAAAAATATACTCTATCATTATTTGGCAAAAATTAATAAATTTATTGTAGGATTACATGAGCGCGTATAATTAGCAACATGTCGAGTTTTAATGAATCTGTTTATATTTGAACAAAGTATAATCAGTATATAACATCTGGAAACTCTTATATGGTAATTATTTTTACGAGCTTTGATCAGGAAACAGCGAGATGAAAAGTTCAATTAGCTGAAAATAATTTTAAAGTTTATATTTTGTACTTTATATTTAAGAAATTGTTTCAGAAAAAGTACAAGATAAGACAGACAAAACGAATCTTCGTAATTACACGAAAAAATGATACATATACGTGTTTAAATAAATACATATATATACGTGTATGTATTTTTTGTTCTACAAACTTTTTTGATTATATTGTTTGGGTATCGATACGGGGACATCGTCAAAGACTCTCTCGAAAGTTAAGTCGCGCAGAAAGAATTTCGTTATCACTCTTTGATACTGCACAGTGTTTCAGTCTTATTAACATTCCACGTTTCGTCTATCGGGGAGCGGGGTGCTCGATATGGCGACTTACGAATTGTAGTGCCATGCCATGAATACGAATTCGACCATTTGGTAGTCGATACTTTTCACGGACCAGTCCCGTTTCGGCCTACGATACTGGGCAGCGAGAAGTTTTGTTGTATGTAGGTGTAGTCTCTATTTAACGAATGCATCAGTTCTTCGTTTTCCTTTCGCACTGAAACAAGAATAATAAATCAGATTTGTACAGATTTTAAAACAATCTGTAACAATAGTACACGACAACTGTTTCGATTGTATTAAGTATGGAAAGAAAAATGGATAGATACTAAATATAATAGGACTAATAAATTATTGGATGATCAAAAAAGTTTAGCTATTTATTTTTAGATATTAAACATCATAAAATATAAGTTAATTAAGTATAATTGTTGATTTGATTACAGAAAACTAATCAACTTGCAAATGATTATAAAGGAACAGAAGACATCTGAAAACATATAAAAGTTATCAAACTTAAAAAAGAATTGATATACTAAACAGAAAAAACGAAGAAAGCGCAGATGATTCTTCCATAAAATAAATACAATTAATTACCATTTTGGTGCTGAAATCAATTTACGAGATTTTTAGTTATAATAGTCACAAGTTTTTCTGAATCATAATTAATGATTATCTTTTGAGTGTACTTAGGTGCCAATCATAAATAGAGTACGAATAACATGTGTATGCGAGGCAATACATTCCAGTTTACCACATTATAAGTAAATTAAAAACTTTAAAGTTTAAATATTATAAGTGTAAGCGAAATAATGATATGTCATAAATGATAAAATTAGTTAAGTATACATTTTTTTATTTATTTAATACCTTGATCAAAATCTAAATATATTAACAATTCACTACAATTGATGTTTCAGTGAAAGCAATATAAATAGGAAATTCAAACATTTATTTCGATATATTGGCCGATAACTGTATTCCCATCCACTCCGCTATCAGTCTTCGAACTGCAGCTAAGTAGAATACCGACACAAACAGTGTGTGTGTGGGCTAAGTGCAAGTTAATTTTACATTAAAAAGAATTGAGTCGAATAATATGATCGGTAAGTTTTTTTTGGATGTTTTGTAATAAATATTTCAATACATACGTTAAATATTTTACAATTAAATATGTGCGCACGTTACTTATATTATTAATAATTAAAAACATCTCTTTTCAATACTTTTCTTTACACTAAAAAGACATTTTTAGATAAGAAGATAGCTTTGTATATTCAGAATCAATTTTGATTAAATAATTCTTTTTATAAATATTTATTAGATCTAGGGTGCACTTTATTAATTCCCTTTTCTGTTGCATATTGATAAAAATGCTAACTTAATAAAAATTAACATTGTTGAAAGATTAATGTTTTCTTTCATATATATATATATATATAGAAAGATAGATAGATTCGTCTGATGAATAATTGTTTATATGTATAAAATATCTCATAGTTATAATAAAATTAGTATACTTGTATATATAATTAAACGAAGAACTGTAATTCAGTTTCATGGCATTATAAATAAATAATGAGTAAAATACTAACGTGGAAACATCTACTGCGTTTTCAACTTATAATTTGAATCTATGTAATCCAGCTTTCAGGATTAATGTACACTCATAAGAGATAGGTTTAAATACACGTAAGTACAAATATTATATATTCTGTCGTCAAATTACATCCAAATACTATAAATATACGGGCTCGAACTATTCTATCTGTTGGTATTTACATATATATAAAATGTAAATATGAAATACAGACGAGAAAAGTGAATGAGGCTGTGGGATTGTATGAAATATTTAAGTAATATGTATCTAACTTTTTATATATAAGAAACATTTTATTTTATATTTTCATTTCCTTTAAGTAAAAAAGTGTAGAACATTGTTAAAATATTACAAGAAATGAAGAGTGTCCAGTTGTTTTTATTTGCATACCACAGCTTGACTCTCAAATAATCATTCAAATATGCGAGAGAGAACAAGTCTAATTTAATAAGAAATATCATCATGTTTTCTCATGTTTTTTCTACATTGTTCGTTTTTTATAATTATCTAATATTAAAACAGGTAACAACACACAGTGAATAATAATCCTGTTGGGAGAATTCTGTAGCAGTTTAAAGTCAATTTAGTGTTAGTTTTAGGTAATAACTTGAAATATGTATAGTTAAATAATAATGATTGCTCGTACTATACTTATTCTTCAATAGATATTTGTCGAAAATTTTTAAATGTATTCACATTATGTATTCTTTTTTTTCTAGAACATTAAATCGTAACGCGTTATTCAACTTGATACTAAAATTCTATTATATATAATGACAATTTAAATATGAATAATGCGATATTTAAAAAAAATACGAAAAATGTTGTACGCATATAAAAATTTATGTATGAAAGGTTTATGTAGATATATATATATATATATATATATATATATATATATATGTATAAGCAATATATCTTATGAATTATGATGATGTCATTTTAAACCCGGTTTTAAGGATTTAAAATATTCAACAGTTTGAAGTGATGGAACTTTGTTATTTAGTATAAGTAGATGTGTATCATATCCCCAGTGTATTCATAAGAAAATTCGGTCATATATTATTAAATCATGTAGTCGAGGGATACATTTTTCATCATTACACGTTACGAAATTAAAATGTTTAAATAAGATTATGTTTCGTTTATACTGAGATTATGTGTATATTTTTTTTTCGAACGCTTTTTCGAAATTCTCTATTTTTCATCGGCACCGTAAGATGTAATTACAATTTATAAGTGGATACTGAAATAGAATTTTTGATGGTATTGGGTTCAGAACTTTGAGATTTTTACTTAGGCATCGTTTAAAGGAAATTTTGTTGAAAGTTTGACCAGGTTTAATAGGAATTTTATTTTAGAATGATATGAACTAAATATCCTTACACTATTCCTTATGTACTAAACACGATTTCATATTATTCATAGTGATTCAATAATATGTTTTTATTAGATACTACCATTATTTTAGATGTTAATATACTCTAATCTGTGAAATACTTCAACGATCGTTCTACATTTTGTCAAAGAAAATATATTAATTATTAGAGTTGATTATTTTTTTAAGAATGTTATTCAGTGTACAAACCCATACAAAATTTCATTGAAATCCACTAAGAGTACTGAAAATTCCTCACAGTGCTGAAGCCATTTAATATGCTCTCTATATAATAAACGTAGTGTCTCTTGACTGTCGTAACGTAGACGAAGCGTGGGACTTTATGCCAATAAAGTCCCACTCTTGTCATATTGTACTGGGTCGTAATTTACACGTATAATTAAATTTCTTCACACATGTTTCGGTGACGAAGTTTTTGTTTTATTAGATTGTTTAATTTAATTTATATAATATTCTATTAGAATATACAAAAGGTATATGTGGCCTCTTTGTAACTAAAATTATATTAGTTAGAATTAATATAAAATTATCATATATATATATATATATATATATATATATATATATATATATATATATATATATATATATATATATATATATATATACATATATAGAAAGAGAGAGACAGAGGGAGAGAAACCTGAAATAATTGACATTATTGTAGATATAATAATAAAGATGTATTATTTCATAATAATAGGGCATGAATTGGAAAACAGAGCTGTATTATTAATATTAGTAATTTATATTTGTGGTAAAAAGTGTATCATGGGTGTGGGTGAGAAAATTCACTTTTTTAAAAAAGCAGAGAAGTAGATGTAAGTCATAGCTAGATAAAATCTCATGAGAACACTGAATCGATCTCCCTGATCTCATTTAACACACAACCGTTATTATTGAGTCGTAAAAGTATTCAAAGGTCTTTTCAATTGTAAACTTTATTCAATTCTGAAGCTCAAAATTGAATGCCGATTAAAGTTTTATCGATGAATTAAAATTGTATTGTTAGTTGATAATAGTTTGTGATAAAACTGTACTTTATATAGATTTATCTGTTAAAAATATGCATTTATTCAAGAAAACAACTTTTGATAGGATATAATAGATTTTTATTTCTTATAAAGAACTTCTTAAATTTTAATAACTTGAAGTTGACGATAGAAGCAATTTATAATTAAACCCAACTATCAAAAACAGCAATGAAAGATACTTATTTGATTTTATTATGAAACTACATACTATATTTTTTTCTGCTCGTATAAAAGCTTTGTATTATTCTCACTTGTCACTTCAATACTTGTGCGATAAAAAGGGATATACGAGTAAAACGATGTAGATAAGTCTTCATAAATGGTCTGTAGTAAAAAGACTCTTAAGTAGAAATGGAATACAGTCTTATAACAATAAAAAGTAATTAGTATCGTATAAAGAAAAATGTACGATCGATTCTTCACTCAGGTAACATGGAACTGAAATGGTTTTCACTAAGACGAAAATAGAAATAGGAAATTACCACAGCTTTTTTCTGATTTATAAAAATAGTGAACATTTTTTTTAGAAATGTGTTCAATATTTAATATTGTTATTACTAGCAAAATGATAATTATAAATGAAATAATCAGTTATTTCCTAATAGTCAATGGCACATTAACTAAATATTATTGAATCAATAACATCACAAAGAATATTTACATATCATTACGACTCGAAATACAAATAAAAGCTTTCAAATGAATGGAAGAAATGTCCGATTAATTATTTATCAAATTGAAATTATAATAGCGATTATCCTTTTTTTATCCTACAGTTTTCATACATAGACGAGAATTGAGTCAATAATCGTTTTATTGGTAAAAATAATATTTCACAACTATTGTTGTTTTGATTCGATTTTAACGAGAGGTCGAATTGATATAAATATTATTTCATGGACGCTAAAATTAAAATGCACGAAAACACTCATGTACTTTGATTTATAACTGTTTTATACGTGCATGTTATTTAATTTATTTTCGTTTATCTGAAATATCAATGGATGCACTCTAACTTTTAAAATTTTGGATTAATATTTAGAAATATACGTTTGAGAAAATATATATAATCTTATTTTTAGAGATATTCTACTCATGATTGTCTGAGGAAAATCTGATTTTCAATTAAGTATCTTACTTGGAATTTTATGAATAAATAATATTTTGTTTAAAGGTAACTTCTTCATCGATACTAATGTTAATAAATTATGCAAAAGTGCGACAACTGAATTTTCTTGGAAAATAAATAAAGCAAAAAATGCTACATAAAACGATCATGAATGAAAAATACATAAATTTCAATAATACTTCTCATTTATTTGAAAATATTTTTAGTTGAATGTGTCATTTGTACTTCTTTATTTAATTTGACTCTTGAGGTCATTATTTCTTTTACGAATGACTAATTTGTTCTTCAATCGAAACATTTTTGACACTGTTTTATTTACTTCAATGTAAAATATTAAATGTTTATATTGCATACTAAATAAGTACGTATAATTAAAAAGAATTCACTTAATTGTGCATAACATATTTAACGAACATCGATCAGTATACAAAAATAAAAATAACAGCATCCCTGAAAAAAATCAATTTAGCATTGATTCATTTAGTTCAGGTAAAAAATTCAACAAGCAAGCAGGCATTGCAGTGATTGAACAACACCTTGATAAATCTTTTATCGGATACACCCAGTGTTCGATATATATATATATATATATATATATATATATATACGTAGTTAAACTGTATTGAAGTTTGTCGATAACTGGCGTATGGAAATGTTTTTATCCCACATATTTAAATTCCGTTTTGATTGATATGTATATATATATATATATATATTATTTTCATATATAAAACTGATGCCTTTATTTATTGTTTTATATCCAATGAAATTTACTTGGTTCCATCAGAAAAAAAAACATTTTATTCGAAAGCAAGTATGAGAAAATAGAAACAGACCTGTAAAATACACTTTTTACATGTATGTATTCTGTATAAAATTATTATTTATATACGTTTTAATTAAATATAATTTAATTTTAAAATAGTTCTATTATTAACAAAAGAAACATGAAAATATTCTAAAATAAAATTTGATTACATTTTTCTATTTTTCAGGAAACAACAAAAATAAACTTGATTAAATATTTGATAAAAAGTTAAGTCTGGATATTAAATTCAATTATTTTGTTTTCACATCTGAAATTTCAAATTAAATCATAGATGTTTCCTGTCATTTAAATAAAACAATCGTATATTAATTTAATTCGAACGCTAGACCAATATCTTCACACTCTGAGTGAAACTGTAAATAGATTAAAATAAAATATTAATGTCAATAAAAACATATACCTTCAAATTGAAAAGTGATTACAAATTTATAATAATAGAATACATTTATAATAATAATAGAATTCAGTTGTACGTTTTATAAATGCATACATATTTGTGATATTTTTGTAAAAAAAACGTCGATGTTTAAAAAAATAGATAGATACTTATTCCTGCATAATGACATAAAACACGAATTAAAAACTATTATTATTTACAAACAGTATCTGTTAATTTTGGATTTCGGTACACGTCCATTGCAATTGATGAAAATGGGCACTGACGCATATGTCTCAGTGGAATAATTTCATGTAGTATGCAAATGAAAATTGATGAATTTATTTGTGTAACATGCAGCGCAATATGGATGCTATTACTAATAAATATATTGAAATTAGTATACCTAGTGTATTAGTCATACATACATGTATATTTGTATCCCATTTATCTTTGACAGAATTTTATTTTATATTATAATTTACTATAAGTTCGTAAACATGAATATTTATTTAAAAGATTTATGACATTTTCTGTTTTTTAAGATAAATAATTAAAGAAACGAATGATCTATTTTAGAAATATTTTTAAATTAATCTTATTTATAGTTTTATTTCTGCAAGCATCAAAAAAATCTAAATTGGAAAATTTTTAATTTTATACAAGGTATAGAAATTTGCATGTGTTAAAAGAAAGAATTTTAATAATGTTTTTAAAATGTAATGAGGTACGTTTTCGCTTTAAGTTTGTTTTTATATTTCAGTGCATTTTAACAGAAACTTTTTTTTTAAAAAAAACAAACTCATAGCAAATAAAAGTGTATAGTTTCACTGTGGGGAAAGATAAATTACAATGAAAATAATGTAAAAAATTTGTTACGAATAATTTCTCTGCAACATGCATGAGAATAGACAATGTAATATTCTTGTTTTTGTTATTTAAGTTAAGTATGGAAATGACTATAAACGAAATTTCGAAATATTAAATAGGCATGTTTTATGTTTAAGTAGATTTTGAAGACATATTAGAAATCGTTTTACACAATATATAAAAAGTCGTTTGTATCAATGCTATTGTTAATATTCTATTAGTGTATATTGTAATATAGAAGTAGGATCTAGAAAATAAAATACTTGAACATTATACTAACATGGACTATCCGAAGGTGAAGGTGTAACATAAACGTTGAATCGTTTTAGCATCGTATTGCTACCGTTTGGCGATGGATTATGTAAAGTTAATGTAAATATAACCGCCAAAACGCTCGTCATAACGATAAAAATAAACGTTGTCATCACAATAGTCACAACACAACGTCGTCGTTTCTCTTTTGCGATTTCCTCCGGTGTTAATTTGCGTTTCGACGACGCACTATGTTTTCTACATTTCACTTTTCCGGTCTCTACGTCGATCCCGTTCTGTATTTTTGGATCTACCACGAATCCTTCGCCGCTGTTCAATCGCAGACGTTTCGAATAACCATGCCCGGATTTATGACAGCTGTAATTACTGGCCGTGCTTGCTTTTCGTATTCGGTTCGATGATCTGTCGTTGACAGAATTTCGACGAGTCGTCGGTTTCTGGGACACGACCGAGTTGCTCCTCGAACGGTTGTAGTGGAGGTTTTCCAGAGATCTGTACAGCTCTTCATTAATATGGATCACTGGTAATGTTTGCATGATTGGTGTTAGCGACGTTGATGAAGTGCCGAGACCCTGTTCGATATCGTTTGCGGTTGTTGAAAATATGCCGGACTTTCTGTCGTCTTCCATCGATATTGTTGAGATCCCGTTTATGAGAATCACTGGATGTAAATGTACCAGTTCTGGTTTACGGGTTCTGTTCTCCATTACAGCGTTTAAACTTTTATTCACTCTTTACGATAAATCAGAAAATGATTTAAATTGTCATTAATTGATTAAAATTTATATTATTCTTAGTTGTTTAAATATATTATAAAAATCTTATATAGAAAGTTCTTTCCTGTTTCGATTCTCTGAAAGAATGTTTAAAAAGTTATATATATATATATATATATATATATATATATATATATAACTTTATTCAAAAATACCATCATAAGAAGGTAATACCTCACGAATCAATGTTAAAGTCTGTAAAAAGTGAAGAGGCTATTGAAATGTTCACGATTTGTTCTTTGTACTTATTTTTAGAGGTTTTTCTGTTTGCTGATTAATTTTACATGGATCTGCATATTTTCAATTTCTTTTATAAGAAATATTGTGTAAGCAGAGGCGAATTTATGGATATTTGCGTAAAAAATGCTACTGAATGAAGAAACAGATTTAAAACCGAAAAAAAAACACAAAAAGATAAAAATGTTAATAGTTATTTATATTTTTTTTTTGACAATTCAAAATTTCAATAAAGATGAGATTTTTAAAACTATACGATTATGATATATAATAACTTTTAAATCATAGTATTTATTCAAATATAAGTATATAACTAAAGGATTAAATTATAGTTGCACACAGGGAACTAGAAAACCATAAATCCGGCACTGAATACAAAGTAATTTTTTATGAATTTTTCTGTAGGTGTATATTTAATTTTATAGATTTATCAGCAAAAAATAAAATTCTATCTTTCCATTTTACAATTAATATAAAGTGGAAAATATTTATAAGCGTATATAAAAATTATATATATATATATATATACATATACATAAATGTATGTATATATATAACGAAGAAAAACCTTATATTTATTTTTATATTCATATGTCGTCAATCTTTCACGAGAAATCAATCAAATGGTATTACTGAACATACATTTTATCTTAAATATTTATATTATCATCAGTTTTATAAAAGAGTCTTGGAAATTTGTATGGTTTCCTTTGTAAGAATTATTTTATTATTATTTTTATAAACTCGAAAAGATTTTAATGAATTAAATTTCTTTTATATATAGCATCAGAAAAAGATAGATGCTTTTAGAACACAATAATGAATAATATAAATTATTAACTGAACTAAATTGTAAAGAAGGAAAAATTATGAAAACAAATGTCCTTTTAACAATTATTTAATATCATTTATGCAGACGAGCTAAGCGTTTTAATTTGGATCATAAATATTTTTTTAGTAGAGAATTTTTATATTAGCAGTTGAAATCTATATGTTTAAGATATATTTTTTAAAAATTTGAAACGTTTATATATTAAAAATATGCTAAGTACTAAAAATTGTATTATTGATAAACGAAAATGTAAATAGAATTCAAATTATGAATTATGAATGAGTATGTTCGTCGAAAGATAACAGAATAAAAAAGTTAATGTAGGCATTTTATACACATATTATTTAGCAAATAAGTATTTTTTTATTTTAAAAAAAAAACGATAAACTATAATAATGGCTGATTATTGTTTTTAATAATTCTTTTACAAATCTAGAATGCAAATATATTTAGTTTTTACGTGTGTACCTTTAAATAGTATTAAATTATAAATGATCATTTAGGAACTGGTAATATATTTATGATATATATATGAACACAACTTATTAAATTTGGAACAGTTGCACCCTTATATTAATTGGAACTCACAACGTGTATTAATTGCTTACTCGTCGATTAATATACATGCTTATCTGTAACATTATATGAGATTCGCACGCTTGTCTGTTGTCACAATTTTTCCGGTAAAGCTTTAACGTACTTTTACCAGTCTCGGTTTAAACTGATCAATGAACATCTCACTCTGATCAAATAAGAGTCGCGCGCACCAAAACTGAAGTCAAGGTCAATCACACGGGGATGGGAACACAATAAATGAATCGAAGACAATCAAAAAAATGATTTCTTTCAGCGATATTTACTGCACGCCAAACGTGTTTTATCTCCAGGCGTTCGTTCAAAAATGTACATTTTCAGCGTCGAGCTCCGCGCGATCAACTAAAAAACAGTCCACGTTCAGTACATAAATAATCTCGACCGAATCTGTCAGAATCGATACGATTTGAAAGGGGTGAAAAAAATATATATAGTATTTATCGTGAATTTTGTACGCGACACGTTTGCAGGAGATGCGTCGCTCTTGACACACAAACGCTGACTCAGACGTTGTTGTCTGTGTCGTTTCTGTTATGAGTGACGTCTGGAATAGCCTCATAGGATGAAGCGCCGCATGCAGAATAGATTCACGCGCGTCCTACGATGATGTCGACGTGACTGAGAGACTGAGGAAGTCTCAAGACACTGAATCGTTGATGCATAAGTGAGTTTAATAATAGATTCTCGACTCGTTACGTACACTGACGTCTTACAGTCTGCACTTTGTCATGAAATATGGAATTTTTTCACTGCACGAAAAATATAAACAATAACGGCATGGAAAAATATACGGACGGAGAGCTTTAGGATTTTTGTTGTGGATGTGCGTGGTAGCGAGGGTGTTAATCTCGTGTCCGGCTGTGTAATTTACGAGCACCGTTTTTTTCTCTCTGTAAATATTTGCCGATGTTTATTTGCAATATTAAATATCTGGAATATCTCCGGATACCTTCGAAAGGATTAAAATTAAACGACGAACGGGCTGAAAGTATTCATAAATTGATGAAAAATGTATATGAAAACTTAATTAATATTTTTTCCTAAACGCTTATATGAATATAAAATTAATATAGTTGTTTGAGTTTATGCAAAAGATTAGAATTTTCGTTTAATTTATAAGTACATATATGTATATATATATATATATATATATATATATGTATGTATTAGTGTTATCAAAAATCCATGTCAAAAGGAATTTTCGATTTTTCTTATTTGAAGGAATATAGAATCAACTTTCAAATAAAAAATAAATTATCTTTTAACAATAGGTCAATTTGTTCAAATATTTAAAATGTAAAATACAGTAACACGGATTTGTTGTTTAATTTAAATGTCTGAAATATTCTAGAGTTGTCATATAAACGACATTTTTAAATTTTCAGAAGTATTTATGTAATTCGTAAGTAGTGGAAAGTATAGTTTAAGAGATAAGTATATATTATAGGATATGATGTATATGAATGAACATAAATCTTATACAGATTTTTTGAATTTCCAATTTAAACTATAATTTCCTGATGTCCGTGACATATATTCATAAAAATCAATTTGATAGTAATTAGTTTTTTTATCATCTTTACAATTATTCATTCCTAAAAATAACTTCAATATTTCTTCTTCACTTTTACATATTTTTATGCCCTATATTTAACAGACTTTTTATTTTCAATCTCAAAGTTAAGTTAATTTCAATCTCAAATTATTAATTCAAAAATATACACAAATAAAAAAATTAATTCAGATCCACACACCTATTTATACAACAAAATAGCGTTCTTTTAAAAAGAAATACATACTTGACAAGAAATAATCTTCTAGATGAAACCATAAGCAACAATTAAACAATTCAAATGAAGCTCAAGAACATAAAATAATACATCCCTGTCAATAACGGATCGAATGTGTATAATTATGTGCAGATATTTGCAAATATTTATAGATGTAAATTAATTGCAATCCCATAATAATCAAAATATTTACCAAGATTCGAATTAAAAAGATGATAATTTCTTTTTCAATGAAACAAAAATAAATTTGAAATCGTTTCATGTTTCAGAACAGTTCGAATAATAAACATTGATTGGATTTATTTATCGTTAATGATTGCATTGGTATATATTTTTTAATTTTCATTTATTATTTTAATATTGGTTGAGAGTATAAATCCAATAACATTATATATATATATATATATATATATATATATATATATATATAAGGTTAACACTATGTAAGATAGTCATACATTTGAAAAAAATATTTTTATTGATATATTGACGAAACAAAAACTGTTTTCTTATTAGTCTTTTTAATGAATTAATTAAGCAGTAATTAAATTTTCGCGCTTATTAAAGAATACAAATGTGTTTTAAAGAAGAAACAAAACTTTAATTAGAATCTGTATATAATATTTTTTTTCCTATCATTATTTTTAATTCAATTAAAGTTAAATTGAATTACGATTTGTGGATAGGAGAGTTGAATCACATACTAAAGAATATTCATTGTTTGATTACTGTTTGATTATTAGTTTTCAATTAAAAATACTAAAAAGTATTCATATATTTGTGTGTATGTAAAAACTGATTATTTATGAATATAATTTAATACAGTAATTAGCTGACTAGATATTATATTTGATTATGTCATATATATATATATATATATGTATATATATATATATATATATATATATATATATATATATATATATAATTGAAAAAACAGACATATTTTCCAGATTGAAGATGGAATGAGGTCTCAGAAGTAATGGAATATATTGCATAGTTCAACAAGTTATATATATATATATATATATATATATATATATATATGTAAGCACTTAAATATAAGAGATAGAAAAGATAAATAAATATTGAAATGAGGTTAACGTAGACAGTATTATATGTATATTTAAGCACTTTGTATTGAGTGCTGAATTTTGTATAATTAATTAAACAAAAAAATCATTTTTAGAAAATTTAAAATATATCTTAATAACGCAACTGTCTATTTCTATTATTTATGGATTGTTTTATTCTTTTTAGTTTTTAAGATAATATATATATATATATATATATATATATATAAATTAGTAAAGATTTATATTAAAGTTCACATTTTTTATGGATATTATTTAATTATAAAATAAAATAATGAACAACTATTTAAGTTTTTCACTCAAATTAAATGTTGAGTTAATTCGATTTTAATAAAGAATGGAAAAAAATTAGTATTAAAATCATAAATAACATGTTATCCACTATATCGAACAAACAGCTGTCATTGTCGTAAAATGTTCACAATCGGTTCACATTCCATACGAAAATATATTAAAAAAACATTGAATATTTGAATTAAAATAAACTATCACCGTGTAGGCTCTATAATAAACACAGAAAACTAGACAAATCGTGTCTCGGTCGGATTTAACGCACCCGCAACTAAGTGCACTACACATATAAATTATTTTAGAACTTCCATACGCACATATTCTATCAAAAATATTCATACAAATGTATGCACGGTAGTGTAAAACACACACACACATATTTATAACTTAAGAATATGTCTAATAATAGCTTTTCTCTCACTAAGTTCCATTGCAAAAATCGACTGTGTATTTTTTATGTACGCATAAAATTATCAACGCCACAGTTTCAATTGATCTCTAAATGTCGTGTGCGGATGTTTATTGCAAAAGAAATAATTTGACAGGGTTTTTTTTGGCCGAATATTTGGTCAAATGTACGATTTTTTAATAAATCATGAAGTCTATTTAGAATATTTTCTTTAATATGCAATAAAATTGATAAGTTCAAGCTATATTTTTTTAATAAATGTTATATATATATATATAAGCTAAATTGAATAATTTCATTTTTGATAATATTTAGTTAGTCCATTTTTTTATAAAACAATAATAATTTACGAAGAACATGTTAAACGATTTAAAAAGTTGTAATTCTTTTTTTCTGTTATGTACAATTAACATAACAAATTATAAATTTATTATTTTCAATAACTATTTAATTGTAACAATTTACTTCCATTAAAAGTATATAACCATATAAAGACCTGCATTTTAATTTCTTTTTGTAAATAATATTACATAAATATTATCTACATTGTACTGAATTTGTAATTAATTTAGTTGATAAAAATAGAAAACATACAAGTGTTTCTTGTTAATTTTCTCTTTAAATTATTTCTTGGAATTATTAAATGTTTTTAATATAAGTTAACACTCTTTCCAATTCGTTTCATTGTTTAATTGCTTGTATTCGATTTCAGGAACATAAATTAACTGGCAATTAATTACAAGAATCTTATCGTGAGGTAATACATTATTTCCATTATTTAGATTTTATATTTATTATTCGTATTAAGGCGAAAACTCATGAATGATTATAATGAATATGATACATTTATATTAAGATTAAACGATTGTTTCCAAATTTTATTTTCACATTTTACGTTTAGCTATTTTCTTGGATGCTCTCATTCTAAGACGTCAAACAAATTATATACACATTTTTAATGTGAGTTTTATTGGTTTTAATTAAATTTTAATTACATTTTTAAATGTGATCGTAATAAAAAATTGATGGTTTATAAAACGAATCTACAGAGTCTGTTTACAGTTTCTAAAGTAAACATCTAATAGACCAGAAATGGTACGAAAAGTAACACCGTCCCGCATTCTTGCATCTCTTGATAACATTTCCTCCGCCCACGTTCTGTATTAGTCACATTAAAAACGTTTCTTTACCTCCTCATCAATGTCAATATCTATGAAACTGCGGTCGTTACGCGTCTTGATGTACTCGAATAAACGTCACTCGTCCGTAATTTCAATACACATAACACAAACAGCACGTTTCCAGCCGTCTGTGTTATTCTTCGCGGAAAATTCTCGTTGCGAAAACAACCATCAAGAACAAAGTGAAATTAAACAAGTTTATAGGTTTCGAGTGTTGCGAAATCGGCGCGTGTACAGCTGCGAAACTCATCCCAGAAAGTTTCAGTGGAAGCCATTCGAAACGTTTGTAACGGCACCGTTCTGGATCTGCTGAATTGTGGGGATCAAAGCAAATATCGTATATACCTCAACCGCATGTGTGTTGAAGACGATCAAAATTATTTACAACTTGTCTTTAAACTATAAACTGGAACAATAAATTTTATTTCAAGTTATTGTGTCTGCTTTTAATATTCAAATATTCGATATACATATGAATATATATATATACATACATATATATATATATATATATATATATATATATATATATATATATATATATTCATTTTCTTTCGTATAAAATATTTAAAAGAATAAATAATATAAATCACATTCTGAACGGATTGTAAATTAAAACATCAATTATAAGAAAAATACAACTTTCATATGACATCTTTATGAACTACAGGTTCTAATTTTAACCATAAAAAAATTTGATATTTATCTTTGAATAAATAAACATTTGTCTACAAAATTACAAGTATAATGATTTACTTTGATATTCGAAACGACATATTGCAAATATACAAATATTTAAACATCACGACAGAAAATTTGGACATATATATATATATATATATATATATATATATATATATATATATATATACGAGGACATATATATATATATATATATATATATATATATATATATTTCTCGTATATACATATAAATTTTTGAATAGAAATTTATTCTGTTTAATTTTCAAACAATCCATTCAAGAAATGTATATAAATTCAATTACTGTAAAGAATTTTCCATGATATAATTATTTATTTGCTACACCAATAAAAACAAAAAATAAAAAGTAATGGGAATTCTAAAAATTAAATTTATTTTCATTTTTTAAGATAAAGAAATTGTATATATATATATATATATATATATATATATATATATACACGTATATATACATGCCGGTGTGTGTAGAATGGCTTTATGCGGATTTAAAAAGCTTTTACCAAGTCTGGAACAGAGGCTTTAGTTCATTGTTAGTAGAAGTGAGCTGAAAATGAGAGGGATTACGCTTGAAAATAGAAGTGTACCGTAGATACACTGTCAGCTAATTTCACTAAAATTTTCCAAACTATACCAGTTAAACTTTTGCTACAAAAAGTATCAACTTGTGTTTGTGGAACATTTTCGTATAAAAGTATCTAACATTATTTCTCAAAATAGGAAAATTAATAGAATAAAATATATGATAACAATTCGTGCAAGAATCTTTTAATACAAGGGTGTCAAACTGGCGGCCCCCGAGGTAATTTTTTGTGACCCACGATGCTTTGAAATAAAATGAAAACAGAACAATATGTTACGAAGAAAATAGCACTTAGGGGAGATCGAGGCAATAACGTACACACAATTTCGTAATTTGAAAATGAGTTAGAGCCCTCTGAATGATGCTGCTTCCTAGCGGTTGCGCTAGCTAACATTAGAAGGAAGCCTTTACGATTGTGCATCAGTGATTCAGTGCATCCCGTTTGTCAGCTGTGCAACATTTTGTGTTTTTTATTAGTTACTTTGTTATATTTACAGATCACAACATAAGAGGTAAGTGAACATGTGTAATTGTTAGACTTTGTTAAAAGTTTGCATTAAATTATACGCATCTTAAAGAGTATATTGATATGTTAGTGGCATTTGTTTTCATTTACTTTGTTAGGTTATAGATCTCATATATTTTTTCTCTGTATTTAAGCACTTTTGTCAAAAAATGTTAGTTTATTTTTTTAAGTATTTTATTCAAGATTTTGTTCATTAATTTGAAATATTTTCAATTCTGATTATTTTAATGTTTTTAACGAAAGGCATTTGCGCTAGTTTCTTTATCTCGATCGGCGTGTCAAAGATTTGTGCGTTGTTTCTTTTATAACTTACTTTTTTAAAAATTAAATAGTTGCAGTTATGTGAATTTTTAAAATTAACCCTAATTTTTTTACAGAAAATGTCAATTTCAACGCTAAATCAAAAAACGAAAGATTGATGACGTGGGAAGAAAATTTCAAGAAATGTGAGAGCTGAACTATTTTTGTGTGGAAGTGAACAATAAAATTACGTGCTTAATTTGCAAAGAATCAGTTAGCGTCACTAAAGAATACAACATTAAACGGTACTATGGTACTAATCACGAAGAACAATTTTCGTGCATCTATCTGCTTTTGGAGGAAATAATTGTATTTCTTGAAATGAAAGATGAAAAAAACGAAATTATATCGATTATAAAAGATTTCTCAAAATATATTCTTGTTTACATGAAAAATACCTGTAAATTAAAAAGTTTGCTGCACAAATTTTGTTATTTTGGGAGTACGTACTTGTGTGAGCAACATTTTCGTCCATGAAATTAAATAAGACGGTCTACAGATCAAGATTAACTGATAAACATCTATCTGCCATAATGAAGATTGTCTGTTCTTAGTCTTTGAATCCAGATATTGGAAAACTAGTAGGAGGAAAGCGCTGGCAAGTTTCTGGTAAAAAAAATAATTTTAGTTTTATAAATACATTAAATTAAATAAATGTTTAAATAAAAGCAATTATATAGCAATATTATAAATTATTGCCCTAAATTCACTTAATTACATAATGTGTTTTAATTATCCGATCCATATTCCTGAATCCTCACTACAAAATATAATTTTAAGAAAATTTGTAAATGTAGTCTGTAAATCTTACCAGTTGCATTAAATGGCCCGTGTTTTAATTGAGTTTGACCCACCTGCTTTAAAATATATTCTCAGATTAAACAGATAGTACAAGTGAACCTATTAATATAAAATAACGAAAACTGATAAACATTTTTTAACGAGAATTGCTTTTAATAAATAGTTTTTAATCTATTAACAGACATATTCTTATAAAACGTGAAACACACCATCTCAATGTCCATTTCTCTCCATGCGAATTGTTTCAAATGTATTTTATCTGATAATTCAATATTTTCACACGACCAGTACATTTTCAACATGTGTGAAATATATCTGTGTTTATTTCCAAACAACACAAAAAATATACAGTTTGTGAACGCCATACATCACGAGCACACAAGATTCATATATCATAATTAAATAAAAATATTCAGCTCGTATAATTTCGAATCTGACATTACGTCTGTATCGTTTATATGGCTGAACATTATTTCATACACTATTAAAAATATTATTGAGGAAATTGAACGTGACATGTGTGTCAATAATTTTATTACGTTCTTTTACAGTTCATGTCGTAAAAAGTTTTATCGTCAGTGTAAATATTATTACATATTTTTCAGTTATTTTAACAGTGAAATTAAATTTCAATATTTGTTTCTATGTATATTTATATATATATATATATATATATATATATATATATGTGTGTGTGTGTATTATTTCGTTTTTAATGGGTTTTTAGATTACTTAAATTTGTTTGAAATACGTTTAAAATATTATGTAAAAGTCTATAACTTATATTTTTTATATATTTAAATTACTTTATGTACATTATTACATATTTTAAAAAAATCTATGAAGATTAGATTTATACGAAAACTTAATATCAATTTTTATAAAATTATGTACTTTTTTATAGAAAATCTTAATTTAAAGTTGGATGTGTGCAGTAAGATATTTAACATAAAGCATCCTAAATTTACAATCCTAAACACATACTTAATACATAAATATATCTTTATTTTGCAATCCTAAATATTAGTCAGACTTTTTTCACAAATATTTTTAGTATCAGTGACATATTTTTTTATTTCTGCTAGTTAATCTAAAATTTTCTTTGTTGAAAACATTAATAATACTGTTTATTCAGATATGAATCGTATAAAGTTATATATTACATATTTTAAATGAAGGCTTTTCCAGTTCAACATTTTTTATTATGTACCATTTTCACATAGTTGTAGTAATTGTTATTAAAACGAAATCATATATAACTACCGAACAGTTATAATATATATATATATATATATAATAGAATAATGCTTATTAATACAATCGGTTTTTATTTGAAGAGAAATTCATGCTAATTCACATGTGTCAATAATACTCTTCAGCTCAAGCACCATCAGAGTATTATGAAGCATAATAAACGGATACTCAAACATTTCAATGTATGTTTTCCAACTTGTCGTGTGTATTTAAGCTTTTGTTATGCAGATTTTAGATTCCTCTAAATTTGAAATAGGTCTGCTTTAACAGGGGTCCATTATAGCAGTGTAACTTAAATAAATTTTATCAGATTGTGAAAATATTTTTGAATCATTTATGAGTAATATATATATATATATATATATATATATATATAATATATATATATATATATATATATATATATATATATATAATTATTTAATTTAATAAAATCAAGAAAATCTCATGATTAATCCATCACTAGATCAAATTGATTTCTTTGCATACGACTTCCTTTATGAAAAAGACAGCTGTCTCCATCAAAAAAAACTCCTTAATGAATTTCATTTCAGTGTAATTTGAACGTTTCAAGTCTGTAATTCAATTCTATCTTGCATTTAAATTTATTAAAAGATGAAAACGCATTTCGCTATTCACGGATTCTTTGAATTTTATTACTTTTTTCTGAAAAATTATAGGATTGTATATTAGTTTATGTATCAAAAAAGCAGTTTACATATTTGTCTTATTATATATATATATATATATATATATATATATATATATATTACTTTCTGTTTATTAGACATATTAAAAGTTAATAAAATGTTTCAAACAGTCGATTTGACAAAAAAATCAGCTATTATTTTACAAAGCATTCTACTAACGTCTTTGATTACATATTATAACAGGATTTGAGAATATCTCTCTGAATCAAACCTTATAAAAAGACGATAATATGTCAAAGAACCACTAATGTACATTTGTGCACAAAAGAAAATAACAATGAGATAATATACGTAGAGTATTGTAAAGTTTGAAGAAAAATATTCCGTATTATTTATTTTTCCTGCAAGTCCCTTTTATACATCTTATATTCTTTTCTATTTATTGTGCATAGTAGTTGGTTTTTTTATTTCTAGTCTGCATTTTTTTGATAATGTTATGGAAGATACCGATAAGAATTTATTATCATTTCATTTTAAATCTCATTTATTTTCAATATGAATTACTGAAAATATCTGTGGTTAATATTTCAATCAATAAGATAGTATTTTTTTAAAACAGAGTACTAGCAAATATTATTTAAAATTCAAAAATATCTCAGTGTAATAATTAATAAATCCCAATAATAGCTCTATGTTTTAAAAATATAGGAGAATAAATTAAATTTATTTTATAGATTATCCATTCAGTAATAACTTTTGTAGAAATCTATAAAAATATAAAAAATTGTTAAAAAAATAATAAATCGAACAGAAAGTTATAAATATCAAACCAAAAAAAAAATACTTATTAAAGTACATAAAAAGCATATTTATAAAATCTGCAAATAACTTATAAACGACAATAAACAATTCCAAAGAAATATATCTTTAGAAAGTACGTGTTTTTATATCATTGTGCGCTCCAGTAATTTTCCCAACAGAAAGTTATTCTTTCCCATTATTTTTTCTGCCTTTATGTGGTGTGGTGTGCTGGGGTCTCTGATTTATGAGCGAACGGATAAAAGTTGTTGAGGACTGTTTGTAATTGCTGCGAGTGAAATAAGGAAATCGGTATAAAAATTCAATAAAGTCTCAGCTCGCACTTCCAGCAGTCCAAGATATTTTACGAATATAAGGACGATCGATCAGGAAAAATAAACGATCAGTAAAATAGATTCATTATTTATTCTGAGTGTAAAGATTGGACTTAGATTTCTTATAGATTTTTTAACTTTTGTTTTAAAATTGTATCTATGTAAATTGTATAATATTATATATATATATATATATATATATATATATATATATATATAATTTGCATGTGAACTAACTGAATCAATTTATAAAGTAACGTTCTAATATAATTTCAAATATAAAACTATTTAAGGTTATTTAAGAGAGGTTCTTTAATTGTTTCACAGCGTCATTAAACAAATTGAATTTAGCCTCTCCGTATATTATATAATAACATTTAAAACAAATCATAAATAGTTTGCATGAGTGAGTAAATATCCAGTGAAATCTATGAAATTGAATTAGCAGTTCACGTTAGAAACGTTCAGGGTAAATGTATTAGAGACGTTATCTTTCTTTGGTGGAATTAATAACCTGTGAAATCGATTTTGTTGTACTGTATGAGATCGTATCATTTGTAAAATTATATTAGTTTTTACCAAAATTCGTATTAGAAAATGATTTTATTTCATTTCATTTATAAATGATAAAAATTATGACTGAGAATAATGTGAAGATTTACTCAAAAGTTGAATTACGTTCTTTTAATATAACTTAAAATCAGTTGAAATGATATCAAAATCGTTTTAATCCCGAATTCTAAACGTTTCTCTCGATAGAAAATAACACTTATATCAAAAATACTGTTTATTATTCAACGTACAGTAAAATAAAATATTTACACTTCTAGTTTTAAACAAGATCTGTTCTCTAGACGCAAGAAAACAATTTCTAATTTTAAAGAAAATAATATTTTCTTAGATCAAATACTACTACTCAATTAAAGTACAAATGCTTATCAAATCAAAGATTATATTATTCCACAATTTTAAATTTCTATACAAATCTAATTGTTTATAAAACGTACATTCGGTGAACTTGATTTTAATATAAATTTAATAATCAATTCGTCTATAAGTTTGACGTCATAGAATTTTTGTGATCATCTTTCGAAACTATTTAAAATTTATTGTATACACTGAATACGAAGAAATTTTAAAAGGTTTATGATTTGTACGAAACATTTATATATATATATATATATATATATACATACAAATAGATATGCTAGTAAACTTCCTTATCCATAAATCTAATTTCCCTACATGTTCTTACTTTCTCCCTTTGTTAACTTAATTCGAACGCGTTTATCATGTACACCATCTCTCTTGTTTTCTGATATCTACTAGGGTATTTTCATATCCCTCGGGACGTATTCAATTATCTTAGCTGTCCAACATTAAAGATTTATTTCTATAACGTGACCTGCACATTGCTATTTTAAACCCTCGGCACTTCTAATTATATCGCGTACACCTGTTTGTCTTTATATTCAATTGTTTTTAATGGACATAAAACGTTTGAATAGTTCAACGGTGCGCACTTCAAGTAATCCCTTGGTCGAATCGTTATTTCATTTCATTCAATGTCGCATGTTTGAAATGTGCGAAAGCAGGATAAAACCGGTAATCGACTCAAATTGAATTTAATTATCACAGAGATGTTTTCATTGAAAGTTGTGATAGATGTTTCATTATATTAAACTAATATAAATATCTGGAGTGTTCTTACATTTTTAATTCTTGTTATTCTAATCTATTTTAATCAATGAAGTAGAATAAAGTAAAATATTTTTTAATATTCAATGACATTAGAAAAATCTGAAAAATCTACTGTTTTCAGTATCAAAGTTAAGTTCTTATTCTTTATAATAACTTATATCTTATTTTACAATATACATTCTTTTATTGTTTTAATAGTTTCATGCCTTTCCTGTCAATTGTTCAGTTATAAAAAAGTCTTATTTCAATTAATGCTTTCTCTACTGACTTTTATTCTAGCAGGTTTTTTCATAAACAACATATTTATTGTAGTCAATATACCTTTTTTTGATAAACAAGTGGTTTAATCTTAACAAGTACTTGTTTTCTTATCGATTTATTGTATATTATTACATTCTACTTACTTTTTATTCGAAGTTATTGTAAAAACAAAATCGACAACAAGAGTGAATTTGAATTTTTTTTTAAACCGAAAATTTAAAATTCAACACAAGGCGCTGCTTCGAGTGTAATATGATTTGTGAAAATTAACTAAAGCTTCCGATGCTGGGCCGGTATTGATACCATAACCATAATGATATATAATCTGATACGAAGCAATTCTGATGCGTTCGGAATTCACTGGCGCTGCAAAAGAGGAATCGTTCTAGTTAACGTTCCAGATGTGGGAAACATGTTCGTAGATGGTCCAAGCATCGATCGCGAAACTTTCTTGCTTTCGCTACGAAACACAGCCGCTGGCGATGAGCTTGATTTCGACGCGAGCGGAAGGGGTGTGTAGGTGGTGAATGTCGTCGACCGGATGTACCTGTTCTTTGTAAGGTGCGCTACAATCTTATGACGCGACGGTTTCGATGTTCGCTTCGACGACAAACGGAACGGATGGTGTTTGAGACGACGTTATATATTTACTATTTCTTCTTCGCGTCGCTTGTGAAAGAAGGAAAAAGAACTAAATATAATGCATAACGTTGGTGGTGTATCTACAAACCCACGCGCGCAGTATATTCTATTATAAAACATTCTATTTCATATCAGATGGAAGAAGTAAAATGCGCTTGCATAAATATATGCACAGAAATATGTAGACATATATGTATATATATATATATATATATATATATATACATATATATATATATATATATATATATTTATAAAGCAAAAAAAGAACGATAATTTTATATTCTGATATTTAAAATCAAAAATTTTAGAATTGTAAGATATGCAAAACACCCTTTTCAAAAATACATAAAGAGAGAACAATTAGAAATTAATTTGAAGATATGAAATATTACAAAACATATTTGTTAATGGAATTAATCAAATATTTGTAAAATATACTTTATCAAATTTGAAAGAATATAGCAAAACAAATAATAAAAAATACAGATATAATTAAATTTTTTATGTACCACATGTTTACAGTTCATATGAAAAAATATAAATATGAATTTATTTAAAAGATAAATTAAATCCGGATATAATATTAATATATTCTGTATTTAAATTAATATAATAATATTTTTTTATAAACTGAAGTTCGACATATTTATTTATACTAAAATTATTTGTTTTCATGTTGCCACATTGAACTATAAAGTTGTTTATATTGAAATGATTGCAATAATTTAATCTAAGTTAAATTTTTACAAAGTATAGTACACTCTCACAGATAATTGTAATGTAATTGTCTGTTGATGTTTCGGTTTACTGGCTTTGATCTTGTTAGTATTTTGCAACAACTAGTTTACTACTTAAGATGACTCAAGAGCTGAAATTAGTTGCAGCGGAATATCATACAAGTAAATTCAAGACCAGTAAGATAATATAAAAATGTTTAGAATTCGATAAATTATCGCCCAAATTTAAAGTAAATTCGTTGTAATGCTATTTATAACAAAACTTTATTCTTAACATCAAATAATACTCAATTATTATTATTTACTTGATTTATAATAACATTGTCAAACTATTTGTTAAGAAGATAGCTTTTCTAAGAAAAATCAAATTTACATCTACATTTTAAGCTACTTGAAAGAACTTCACAACAAAAAACTCTTTTTTTGAAACAATACAAAAACCTTACATACGTTTTTTTATGTAACTGGAAACGAAATACACTCTGTTCGTGTATTTTTCCAACCGAAATGTAATGGAATTCTTCAAGCGCAACGACGACGAATGTTCCAATTCCAAATCAAAGACATTTCAGTGCACTACAGTCTTGGTAAATAGCGATACCAGTCTATTTTCGGATGAAACTGAGCTCGCGTTCGACATGTGTGCGAAAAAGTGAACAAACTGTCCACAACACAGCTCTTTGTTAACTGCTTAGTATCTATCTGAGTTCTGTAATTCAATCGAAACTTGGAAGATGGATTTGAAAAAGGTTGATAACTCTCTTTTACAAAATATCGATTTTTTTTCTTAACTCCTATACAAATATTTTAATTTATGGACGTACGCTTCTATCATATTTTACATTTTTAATCTTTTATTTATTTAAATACCACAATTTAGAACTAAGAAAATCGATTTATATAAAATTGAACGTCAACAATTCAATGTGTTGCATATATCGCACACAACAATTTATGAGAAAAGAAAATGAAAAAGTAATGGACATTGAAACGCGTAAATTACTATACATCTAAGCAAAGAATACGTAAACTAGTACCGTAGTATACTTGAGGGAATAAAAACGTTGTTTTAAATTTATTATACAAGCAGACACAAGATGGAAGAGATGTTTGCTTTGAGACTTGCGAAACAAGTTTAAATACACATAAAGGCATCGTGCTTTCTCAGTATATGGAAATAAATATGATGAAATAAAAAATGTATTAATATTTATATTAATATTGTGTCTCACTTGTGTATCATATTGTACAATTGAAAGCAGGCGACAAGTTAGAGAGGTTGATCTTTCTTGGAAATAGAACGATGTGTCTTTCGGCTTATTCAATTTAATATTGTATAGAATTTTTTTTCAGCCTTAATTTCTGTATACACATTTATATTATTATATTTTGATAGATGCTCAGTTTTAATTCTAGAAAATAGCAAGTTTTACTTAAAATACGAATTACAGTTTTTACAATTACTCGAGTGGTTTTAGGAAATTTGTATATTGGATACATTTTTGTCTTCTTTTTTTATTCTTATTAAATACAGTATGAGTGTGCAGGATGATCACCGCCAAACACTGAAGAGAGCAATTCCATAGACAGAAAATCAACAGCAGGTACATTTTAATGTAGTAATATAAAAACTTACTTTTTGAAATATAAAACTATGATACAATTAATAACTTTGGCCGATAGAGAAACAATGGTATTTATTTGTAATTTCAAGTTATTATTATTCATTATCTATGAAATTAGTTTAATTTTATGGTCATTTTATATATTTTTTAATATTTATTACCGTTTTCATATTGAGTTTCTATAAAAATCTCCTCTCTGATCTTCTTTAACGATATAGATTTGTGGTTTTTATATCCTGCCACAGATGAATGTTTCAATTATGTACTTTACGTTTCATTCTTTATTGAACAGATTCGTTAAATCCGTTGTAAATATTTATTCAAAATATTTTCGTTTTTAATATTGAAACCAACACAGGTCGTTTCTTTTACGAATCTCTCTTTTTAGTAAAACAAGTCAGATTACTCATTCATATCCTTTATAATAATCGCGAAAATCGTTCACACACTATCAAATTCATTACGATAATAGTAAAGAAATATATACGCCTCGAGTTATTATCGTCGACCATAGCCTATAAAAGCGAGTCAATCAGAATTTTATGCCGGTCACCACATTTCGTCTGACATTATATTGATACACGTACATCCGCATACATTATATGATTTGTCGGATTCAATCTTGCAACGCAGGTCGAAAAACTTGAAGAATTACGACTTTTATATGACATGTGAATACGGGAATACGAAACGTTCAAACTGTATTTCATATGGTGGCGGCGTGTGTTTGCCGCTTACTACGAGCCCGGATCGCTCCGGTGAATTCTCATCGGAATTGAAACCGTCCCGGCAATAAAGTGAAATCTTTCTTGTGTCCCTATAACACACACACATATGACTATATAGAAACGATTATGTTGCGATTTTTTGCACTTTGTCTGGGTGTATCGAAGGAAACGACTATAATGGTCGGTTTTATTTTATATTCGAGGCAATTATGTCATAAAAATTATTTTAATTTAGTGTTTCAAATGCATCAACATTAGTTTGTGATGTGTAAATATATTAAACACATTTTTTTCTCTCATTAATTATATATTTTAATAAATACATATAAATCATTTTATACTTATATTTTATAGAAATAACACTTAGGATAAAATTAAGAAAAAAGTTCAGATTACATTACTATATCTTATAATCAAGATTAAATTTTAAATATCAAGACAGGCTACAAAATGAAAATTAAAAAACAATTAAACAATATTCTGTTGTGCAAGTTAGTTTATCTCAACGGATGTGTATAGATTTCATTGTAAACATGCAAGCACCTCCTTACTCATCTTGACTGCACAAGTGTAATTATATATTAATGAACCGCAGTTCCGTTTTATTTATACGCCGCAGTTCCGCAACACATTAAATCCATAATATTTATTCTACTGAAAATTCAATTGTAATTAACGTATTTTTCGAAACGAAACATTTTACAAATTTCCCTTCGCGCACCAATTCGATTTTAAAGAGATGTGTTTGTAGAAGCTTGATTATTTTATCCAGAGTTAGAGAGTGTTTGTATTTTGAATGTAGACGCTGTGTCATGTTTTTTGCCCTCATTTATAAACAACGAGTTTTACCACCAGTTTATTATAATATATTTTCAGAAATGATATCTTATTTTTTGTATTTTATCAAAACCGAAATTGTTTAAATCGAAATTTATTATTGTTCCACTGCAATGAAATACGTATCAACGTCAGTTATAATATAAAATTGGGTTAATTATCAACACATATTTTGAATAAACCTCTATTATTTACTTTAAATTATTATTGATTACTTCAAATTTCCGATTTAGTTCATTTCCACATTACTAAAATAAATTATTTATGGTTAGATCTCTTCTTCAACTTTGAACAAATCTAATCGCACATATGAAAAAAAAACTTAGAAAAATATTCTTAGAAATGCTCAAATCATTTACTGCTGTTTAGTAAATTGCAAATATTTTGAAAAAAATTCCCAGAATTTTCTTGAAAATATTTCTTTTCATAGATTAGATTGAATGAGTTACTTACTTATTCATTCAATATTTATATTTATTTCAAGTTCACAACGTAAAAATAAATTTCGTTTCGTTTGAATATACACAACGATGGATTTAAAAAGAGAACTATAACAGTTTTTGCTAACTTCAAATACTGTTTTGTTTAATATTCATTTTATTTATTATACTTGTTCAAAAATTGATTATCTTTGAATACAAAAATATATTAATTTAAATAAAAATAAGTTTAAAATTTATTAAATATTTTTTAGATATTCGATTTCTAACACAAATTAATTTATAACATATTTAAAAGTCTGTAATTAGATGGTTAGCTTACAAATATTTGCCTGTAATTTTTCTATATATTATATTTGTATTATTGATTTTATAAAGTGTATATATATATACATATATATATATATATATATATATATATATATATACACAAAAGTGAATATACTTAAGTGTATTTATTACAATGGCTAAAGTTCAAATGCAAACAGGATGCAAAAATCATTACATTTCAGTGTATAAACACATATAAATAACTCGAATGTAGTATATGTGTACATTAAAAAATTAATACAACGTCTAAAAATAAGTTTTAGAATATCGAACATATTTTTATATAAATATTTAAGAGCGATATGTTTAAGGAAACACAAATTAGGGTGCTTGCTAGTAATGAATATTGGAGCTCGATGGACTTACCGTATATCAAGTGACTAATCTCAAATCTATTTTGATCGTCGCAACTGTTGGCTCGCTGATTATACAGATACGCAATAATCGAGTCAGAAGTATATTTATTCAGATAAGTTCACTTTCAATAATGTCAATCAAGTTCAGTGACTCCACAGATGTTCAAAGTGAACATTCTCTATGCGTATAGATTACGGTTTGTCACCTGCATGACAGATTTGACGGAGATTTATCATATTAGTCTGCACGTAAACACATAAAACTCGTCCGTACTCATACTTGTACGCATATTTACACACATTTATAAATAACTACTCATGCGATGTGTTTTGAAATCTTCATGTGATCTGTCTTCATTTATTGAAAACAGTTCTAACTATTTTCGACTGACGGATTGTGGATAAATTTCGAATAAAAATCAAATAAAGCTAGATATTCGAACCGACCTGATTTCCTGGAAAGTAAATCATTTTTAATCGGTATTCGTTCAGAAAAACATATAACTCAATTAGCCATCTTCACGGCCGAAATGAAAATGAGTTTAATATCATTAACTTTATATAATAACTTCATTACAATTGTAACTATACAAATTTCGCTAATTAAAACTTTTGATTCTGAGTGCACCTCGAGAACTTTCCATCTTCGCAAGTTTAAATAAATCAGCCTTTAAATATTTATCCGTTGTGTAGATTATATTCGTTCAACAAAGTATACGGTATTGTTTCATACAGAATATTTGTTGCGTGTTTCTTCATAATTACTTCTTTTGTGCTCACTTCATTAATGTTACACGAAGCTTTTTTTCCCTCCTAACGTTTCATTCAATTGTATTGATGTACGTAGACAATTATATTTAATAATGAGTGTGTTTTTGTTTTAATTATTGCTACCTGAGTTTTGTGGAACTATTTTTCTTTGATTTTTTAATTGTGTAAGAACAGAACTGCGTTTAACGTTGTCATCGATTTTTATATATTTTCAAAAATATTATTTTCAACAAGTAACCGTGCTCATTAATTTCATATTAAATATTCTATAATAATCTCCAATAAAAAATAACATGTTAATTATGAGACGTTTTTAATCATTCATTATTTAATCTCTCTAATTATTTATAAAAAGTGTTTCAAATTTGACTCAGACTTTAAATTTAATTTTAAATATAATCTTTCTATCCAAACTGTAACGAAAATGTTCTTTTAATAATTATATTAACGAATTGAGATTGAAATTTTATATAATATTCAGTTTTAAATTGTTTTTTATGGCAAAGATTATTTTTATAAATTTTCCAAACCATTGAGTTTATTCTGAATGTATGAACAATACTTGTTTTAATTAAGAACCAAAATTTAATTCACATTAACATTATAGAAATAAACTTTATTTTAATACTAACAAATTTAAGATTTACTGGTATACGAATCAAAGCTATAAGACGGTGGATAGAAACAACAGAATATTTCTTAGAATTCCGTCCACATTTTTCAAATATTTCATGCAATATATTACTCATCAAATATGAATAAAAATATGTTAAAAAAATATACTGAGGAGCACCGTTCACCATATCATGTACAAAGAGAGTATCGGCCGTTTGAAAAATGATTTGTTCGGATGAAATATTGACGTCATCAAATATAATGAGCGGTCAGGTGTTGATACGGTTATTTCATCGCGGTTATGAATCACCAATTCCATGAATATAAATTCAAGCACACGGGCTTTATAACGTATATTTTTGATAAACGCCCCGCACGGTGTCCCGTCATAAATAAATGTATTTCGAAACGCAATTACTTTTTAGTAAATTAAACATGTTTATTAGCCGTCCACTAAAATAGTGTAGCCGTACGCTACCGACGTTAATTTCATTTTACAATCTCATTATTCCGTTGTTATATGCTATGGGTTGGTTTCATACCTGATTTGTTATTCTATAGTACAACTGACAGCGATGCAATTCGATGTAGGTTTTTTTTGGCCTGTGTTTGCGTGTAAAATTCGAATTTAATAGCTTTTATTACAGCTGTTTTTATTTATTCAACAATTCTGTATGCAGATACGAGTGTATTCGACTTTAACATAGTAATCCAATTTCAATTAATTTTAGTGAGGCGTTGTGATAAAAAAAATACATTTACACCTCATACCACATCATTTTATTAATTTTTTGCGAAATTCGTTATTCGGTTTTTAATTAAATGCAAATTCATCGGTAATTTCAATAAATTGGTTTAATTTAAAATTAAACTAAACATTCAGAGATCTAATCAACTTAACAATTATATACATACATATATATATATATATATATATATATATATATATATATACAAATATAACAATGTATATTATTGAGTAAATTTATTTAACAAAAATATTGTTTCAAAATCTTGCCAAATAAAAATATAAGTAAAGCATATCATATTCATATTGTATTTTTCATTCTTGTAATAAATAGATTAATTTCATATAATTTTAGATCAGTGGTTAAAATTTTATACTTTTAAAATTGCCATAAGGATAAGGTTTTTCTAATAGAACCTATTCTTCTGTGCATGTGTATTTCTTTTATGGTCGAAACTAATTAAGACTGTTTTTACAAGCTATTTTTTATTTACAGTAGTGATTTTCCTACGTATTCCATAAATGATAAATTATATAGTTTTTTTAGCATACGTGATTTTATTTATATATAAGTAAATGTTCATTACTTTTTTTTACAAGTAAAATTATGTGTCGTCGAGTATTGACATAAAAACAAAAACATATTTCTCCAATCTCTCCATGCATCTAACTTGTTTTCTTTGTTCGAAGACATCGTAACGAATCTTCGACAAAAAAGAACATATTTTTTGTCTGCCTCTTTCGCCGATTATAGCAAGAAACACAATATAATAATTTACTTACCCATCTCATCGATGATCGGCGCCATTCTAAGCGTGACGCCGACGAGCAGGAGGCACATGACCAGCAAGAGGCACGCCGTGGCAACGATTGTCCAGCGGGCGCGTTGCGGCAGGTCATCCGGATCGACCACTTTGACCCGCTCAGTCGTCTCCGCCGTCATCGTGATATGATGATGGTGGTGATGATGTCTTTTCCTTCGTCTTTTTTTTCGACGTCTACGATGCTTCCTCGTTATCTGCGGCGACGTCATCTCTTGTGGCACTATCGCTTCGTCATCTATCGCGTCGAAGTCCTCCATATTGAGTGATACGTAGTCCTCGTCGTAATGGATTTTTCTGTAATAAAGATTTTTTTCTTAGTATGAGAGGATGTTTTTTTTTACTTATATTTATCGTTTGTTCGAGGAACAACACAGTACATTTTATTTTATCAAATATTATATTTTATAAAAGACATGAAAAATAAAAAAAAAATATTTGTTAAATTAAATATCAACTATTTAAATTAATCACATTTATTAGTTAATAACAATTTTAACAATTATATACAATACTCAAAACCAAAACATATTTCATTTCTTTTGTAAAAATATCTAATCGTTTGATCAATGTACTTAAAAACATTCATATTTTTATCCTGTTAGTACTGACTTTGATTCAGACATTATTCATACTTATTTATTCATTTTTATACTAATTCTTAAAAAAACATCTACAAGACATCCTAACAATAGTTTTTAAATCATACTTTGAATTCAGAAATTACTTTTCTGTTTCTAAAAACTATACACTTTTCTAACAAAATGTTCATTAAATGATTGGTGATCATTTTGATGTTTATCAATGTGAATTTCAAGAATAATATCATTAATTTTAGAGAAAAATACATACAAATAATAATTAAAATCATAACAATCAATTACTAGATAACTAACTGGAAAAAGAATTGTAACTAACAAGATGGAACTATGACTATTCGATTAATTTATTGGTTCTTTCTTTTTAGTTTGCATACACTTTTAATATATTATGAATCCTTTTTATCTTTGGTTTTTTCATTAATACATAATACATACATACGCACACATAACACACACACACACATATATATATATATATATATATATATATATATATACAATTTTATTACAAATTATAAACATGTAAACAAGATAAAGAAAACTATGCACACGGTTTAGTTATGCATGGAATTTGTTCAAAAGCATATTCCAGACCAAATATTGTTCCTATGTATTTCGCAAGTACATCACTGTTTGATGTCACCAAAATCAGGAAGCTTGAGACAATGTGTTGCTTGCGGGGATACTTTCATGAAAGCTCTACTAACCTATACGATGTACACATCAGAGCAGTGTGTATTTTTAATGAATTTAACCGAGTTCCTGCTCTACACAACTTTAACATCAACTTTGATCCATGAAAATCAAATAAGATCTAATACAATTTAATATCGAATCATTGATCGATAGAACTAAAGTAAAACTTTTAAAATGAGCTGAATTCAACTCAGTAAACATTTCATTTTCCTGTAAAACATATCATATTATGCTTGAACAGAAAGCAGAAACGATGTGCAATGTTTTTTTATTTAAAAAATCTGTTATAAACAAATGCAGAACTCTGAAGATAATTTTCGTTTATTTTTTCAATATCCATGTGTGCAGATAACCATGAACACATGAATATATTTACAAATATGTATGTGTTCACGCTTTGAAACGGTTATTGTTTTTTAAAATATTTATACATTTATATCTTGTAATATTATATAAACACAATTACACATAATATATATATATACATGTATATATATATATATATATATATATATATATAAATTAAAACAACAATAGTTGTTTACTTTTTAAATGATCTGTACGTACACAGCAATTTAATTCAATCGATATGAAAAGAGTATAGTAACGCATTTCACGAAATAAATTTACAATATACCTTGGTACAGTATAAATAATAATCATTAATATCCATCTTTATTATATAAAACAAAAGCTCTTTGATAAATGGCTTGTCTGTTCTTTATTTATACCTTTTACACTAAAGAATAAATATATGTTATATTGATTTATGTCTGTGCGGAACTGGTTATTTTCTTTATCATATTTCACTTGCATATCTTTTCATATAATTATCTTCTACTAAAGTGGTAGTGCATATTCAGAGCATTAATATGTAATGGATTCGTATTTTCTGTTACATTTTTATGTTCCAGTCCATGAGATGGAAAATAAAATGCAAGGAGCTCATTATTAACATTGATATTCTATTTTCCTAAATGAATTCTTGTTTTACCCAGAAAATTATAAAAAAAATATATTTAAAAATGTTCAATAAATCATTTTTGATCTTCAGATCACCAAAGTACATAAAAAAATTGTGGTTTGTGGGGGTGGAAAAGAATTCGTCTTTGAAAGTAAATATGACCAATGTCAAAAGTATATTGATATTATATTTTTAAGTAGAATAAAGTTTTTATAATTTAAATTATTTTATTTTTTACATATAGGCCGTCCGATCTGCATTGTCGAGAATGTTTAGAATTGTGTTTCCATATATGATTTTTGTCTCGAATTACAACATTGACTTTCTAGGTTTAAACAATTCTTTTCAATCGTTATTTAAACGTATTTAACAAGAGATTCAATATTAATAGATTCATTTTAGTCATTAACTGTACAAAATACTTTATAATATTCAGCAAAGTTTAAAATTATTCTATGCTGAATTCAAGTTAAGCGTTATATATTTTCTTAAGAAAGAACTTCTTCTTTCTATAGACATAGAAAAAATGTGTACATTATCAAATATTCAGAAAAAACTTCATTCAGAGACCGTTACCGAACCTAAATTAAATGTCTATAAAGAAAAATCGAAACGTTAACCGACTGACCTACAGTCGATTGACTTCGCTAACAATTATTTTTCCGATTAAAATATTCGCATCTTTGGCAGTAAGTAATCTCGACAGGCCACGACTGATCAACCGTGAACTTTCGTGAAGCGATCCTGGAATATATTCGATTCCACAGAAGTTTTCACTGTATTTGAAATATTAATGAAGCTACTCGACGAAAGGTTTTAGATTACTTTTGGGAACTGGCCAAAACTGTCAAGGTTTTTTTCTTTTAAATTCAGTTTTCTATTCTGTTCGTTTTTTCGAAAGCATAACTTCTTCAAACAAATAATTTATTATCAGTAGACAGTAATCGTCGATTGTATGTACTTTTCAAACATTATTAATCACTTCTATTACTATCAATCAATAGAAAATTATAACTTACATATACATATATATATATATATATATATATATATATATATATATATATATATTCGATTATTATTTTATTATTAATTTATTTATATATTTCATAGCTTAAAATTTATCTTATTGGTTGATTTAATTTTTATTTCTTTTTATATTTCTAACAGTTTCTTAAACAATAAAATCATATTTTGAGTTTAAGAGCTTCTCGATTTTTTTCAAAAATCAGTGAAATATTATACTAAAGAAAATAAGCAATTGTATGGTAAATGGTAACAGTCATTTCAAGCAATTTTGGTTGTATATAATATTAAAATTTTATTCCTTAAAAATTTATATAAAATAAAAACGAAAATACTTTTTGATTAAACTTAAAAAGTTACAATTCTAATACTTTGAATAGTTTTTCTTAAGAACAATTTTATATTTATTAGAGTTTTATTAAATATACTTAATAAACAGAATAGAATTTAAGCATAGTCTGACATTACAAAGAATTCAGTTAATTTTCCCTAAAAAGAAATCCAGTACAAAACGACATTCTATTTATAGAATATGATGTTTATATCAAGTATAAAAAACTATTACAAGCTTAAAAAGATTTAATTGTTTAATATAATTTTCATAAAAGTATCTCTTTATTTTTATACAATATCATAATTTCTAATCTTGAATAATTTATAATAGAGTATATTTTGATACAGTTTCTGATCTATTTTAGTTCGGTTCTTTTTAAAATTTCATTAGATTATCTTTTTCTTACTGTTTAAACTCATTTGAAATTGTATTCTTTTCAAACGTATCGTTTTGAAATATGCACACTTTAATCTCGATAAACCTGCATATATTTCTGAACTAGTTTCACATAAAATCAATGTTTTGAATTGGAAATACTTGGAACGAATTCTATTTTTAGAATTGGTCTAAGACCTTTTCAAAAAAAACACAGTTTTCAAATCACAATAAAAATGTATTAATCTAGATTATAAACTTTTTCTTTATGAAAACTTTACGATGTCTGGATACGATATAGCAAAGAAGCATAGATATGTTTTTATCAGTGACAAGACTATCCGAGTTCTGTCACAGATTTCCGGTTCACATATATTACATTTCGGTACTAGTAGTGAAAAAGTGAAGAATATGGTGAGATTTAGATACGTTTCTCTAGTATGCTGTTCAGTTTTACAAGACTTGTTTCTGATTGAATAGTTTTAAACATTATCTCTTTTTCCTTTTTCTACAAACTTATTCAACCATTTGAAAGAGTTTGAACGTAAAGTGCAAATATGTCTCACTCTTAAATCTACAATTCAATTTTCACAATATATAACTGTATATTTATTTTTTTAAACAATGTATAAAACAAAACAAAAATTTAATAAAGTTTCCATTCTTGAATGAACATTTTATTACTCCACATATTATTTTTCCGTGAAATTTATTCGTTTATACAAACTATTTGTTTTAAAGCCGTTGTTATCTCTAACAAGAGCAGAAAAATGGAACAGACGAACGGTTCGTACGTATAGTATATATTTTAGATAAATAAAATACAATAATAAAATGGGACAAGGAACGTATTTACACAAGTAATAAATGTACGTCTACGTTCAGAGGACAAGAACGGTTTTTTTAGATTCAATATAAAATGATATTAGTTAGGAAAGTTTTCTCATCAGATAAAGTAATTTGAGAAAAAATCAGCCGAAGCAAATGTTCATCCGTGTCTAGCCATTTACTAGACACAGAATGTAATATAAACGTATACATTGAAATCCTTTGATTACGGTCAGAGGAAATTTTGAGGTTTTCATGTTTTTATAGATTGTTCTGGATATATATATATATATATATATATATATATATATATATATGCATGCATATGGATATGTATTCAATTTCTTACTCAAAAATTCATATGTTTATATATAAAGTATTATTTAACTGTATTCAATTTCATATAAATAAAATTTAGTTTTAAAATCTTTAAAGATTTCTATAATATGTGAAGATATTTACCAATTTACTTATATAAACTTTAAAAATACAAATATATTTTAAAATAATTAGATTTGAAAATAATGTATATTTTGTTGTAAATAAATTACGGTTTTCAAATTTTATCATAAGAATTATTATAGAAAAAATATGAATTGAGCACTTGTATGTAAACAGTTAAGAAGTTTTCTTGTGCTAGAACAAGAATATCAGCTAATATATTTTATTGATCTCTAAATTTTTATTTGAAATAATAAACGAACGCAATATACACTATTAAAAAAATTAGAATGACATTAAAATGTATTTTTATTTTAATATTATAAATAGTTTGGATGGACAATGAGAGCATTTTTTTAAAAAAAAGAACACAGAAAATGATTTTACTTTAAATATGTTTCATTCCTGAAACCACCGACGAAATACGAACATGTTCTAATTAAATACACGCACATATACTCACATGTATGTATATATACAGTCAAATTTTTATTATAAATATATTCAAGTACAAAATTAACATTCTCGCAACTTAGATTTTAATGGAATAAGCAATGTTTTCATCCGGTGTTGAGCAAAAAAAAAAATAATGTTACACTCGGCATTAATTTAAATATTTAAAACTTTGACGCTTTTCGAACTAACAAGAGCACAAATTTGAGATCGTTTTACATTTTACGAAATTGCATTACATTTTCATCAAATATCCCAATTAAATTTTGTGAGTTTGTAAAGCATAGTATGAGAGATAAAAGTTGCAACGGACCAATCTGCTACTTACTATGCAATATTATCCAGAGTATTTAATAGTTAGGTTGCTGTCATATTAAGAAGGATTAAAAATATTTAAATATGTGAATATATTTTTTTAGTACACTCGAGTAAATATAATTAAAATGAACATAATACGAAAATAATTTTAATCCGAAACAAACTGAGTTTTCTGCAATTCAAGTACAAAATTACTCATCGAGATTAACTCTTAAACACGCCTCTTATGAAATTATTCCATATACTGTATCCAGTTCATAGAATAAACTTAATTACATTTCATAATATCACAATAAGTCCATGCACAAAAAATTTAATAACTCTCATAGAATATTAAAATATTATTCTGTGTATATACAGTTTTTTTTAGAAAATGAAAACTAAATTTCAATACGCTATCCGAGAAAATTTCATTAATTTTATTTTCATGTAAAAGTTTACAACATACTTCAACTTATATTCGACAAGAACTATGTGATTAATTTTAATTTTGATAGATTACTCGGAAAGTTCTAATTATTTTCTTATATATATATATATATATATATATATATATATATATATATATATATATGTATATATATATATACATGTCTGTATATAATATGTTAATGTAACATTTCAGGTATCTTGTGTGTAGTTTAGAACATAAAGCATTCACTAACTTAGTTACAAAGTACTAATAGGTCTATTAAGATCCACATTAAGAAGAAAACTTTACTGATAGCTCGAACCCAAGAAAGGAAATGTGATAAATACATATCCTCTTAAAATGTAGTAACTAAAGACTGTAGAATCACTGTTGAATTCGACATCTATCTAGAATGTCAGATTTTGTAAATGTTCTAATTCTGTTTAATATTTAATTTCAGTAATAGAATAGTATAATGATTATATTAATATTTAAGTTATTTATCAAATATTATTTGAAATTGATTTAAAATGATCTATATTTTTTAAATAAGTTTTTATTAAATAAAATTGGTTATTATGAAAACATCTGTTTTTATAATTATATTCCAATGTGTAGAAAATACAATTTTATCGATTCTATTTATGGATTGAATTGATTAATAAATACAATTTATTATTATTCATTTTAAATTATTAATAAAATGAAAATAAAATTAGTATAATCATTCATATATTCTTTGGAAATCTTCTTTGAATTGAATTCTGCTCTATGAAAGAAACGCTTATTTAAAATCATTCTTCTTTAAGAATAAGAATTCAAAATATAAAAAAATTACAGAAAAAATTTGACAGCCTTAATTAAAAATAGTCAAATATATTCCATACACATTTACTTAACCGTTTTTATATGACTGATATTTTCTTTTATAAATTAATTTCTTTATACTTGTATATATGTATTTTTCAATTAATTTATTAAATTAATAATATTTCTTGTATGAATAATCATTAAAATTTACAATAAGTGACACTTTCTGGTGAAAGGAAAATAGTTAGAAAATTTATATATATATATATATATATATATATATATATATGGGAGAATATGTACGCATACCTATTATTTTCCATTGAAATTGTTGTTAATTAATGTGAACAGAAATTCAATAATTAAAAATTGCCATAACTCAGTCCCGTTGATTTCAAAACGTTAATTTACCCATACATAGCATCACTCAATCGACAGCTGTATCAAATAATGATAAAACCATTATACTGGACTGATAAAAAGATGAATTATTATTTGCTGAAATATGAACGAGACGAGAAATTGAAATATAAATAATATATGAAACTATACAACGGACCGTGAATGTTTGTAAAATAACTTCGCCACGGCTATGTTACAGAAAGTTCGTATTTTCCATACCTCTTATCAATATTATTTTTATTCGAACGATCGACTGCTGTACTGTTTGATAAAAAAACATCACAACAATATTTTTAATATGAACGATTTTCATTTATTTTCTTTATGAATTTTTGAGAAACCCATAATTTTTGAATGTTTTATTAACCAAAAAAATGTTTTTTTTTTTTTTGTTACAAACGACTCCATTCTCTGAAAAAAGAACTGTATATATATATATATATATATATATATATATATATATTTGCGCACAATAAATTAAATTATTACACAGAGTGTACACAAAAGACCAGTGCTATCGATTACAAACACCCGTACGTTTCCTCTGTTTGTATTATTCCTATTTCGGTTTTAATTAAAATATGTGTACATTTTTTTACTTGATGTTACATTACATGTCACACGATTGTGATATTATGCTTTTTTATTAAAAAAGTTTGATGTCAGATATGTGACATCGATTTGTGTAAAAGTTTTCCTGTCGTATATTTATGACACGTATTTGTGAGCATGTTAAATAATAATGCGTGGAATTCGATATAACTATACTTATATATATATATATATATATATATATATATATATATATATATATATATATGATATACACATGTCTATTGTCTACTTTTATGTATTACGAAGACAGATTATTTGTACGAACACAGAATACAGATAAGTTTTAATTCTATAAAATACTTGTTATTAACAAACCTTTGTCTCTTTTCCAAATTTGTTTTCAAAGTAATGTCAATAAAAGATTTGTAAAAATATATTTAAATATAATACGTATAAAATGAGCTCTAAGTTTCATCAGGAATGAACCTATAGAAATCTTACTCAGATATTTTAATTTTTCTAGAAAGAAATGAATTAATAATGTTTTATAATAAAAAACAGCTACATGAGAAAATATACAATTTATTTTCAATATATTTACATTATATATATTTATATACAAATAAACTATTTTTTTTTATAATTAAATATACTCGTCCTACTTTTAGCAAAACCGTACGTGCCATCAATACCAGGTTCATGTAACAAATGAAACGTAATAAACAACCTTAACTACCCCAGTAAATCATCTAAATGACACATTAAAATCATACACAATAAAAGTTAACGGTCTGTATTATATCACATACGTTTTTTTTCGTTACTGTCTTTTACACACAGTCCTGCTGAAACAACAAAGTACCGTCGTATTGTTTATAATAAGTCAGGTGCTGATGATTATAAACGTTCAAGCTTGGATTCATCATTCAACGGTATACTTTGTCATTCTTTTTGTCAACATTGAAAAATCGAATAGTACTTTGTAAATATATTATCAGATGTTGTTTGAGGTTATTTATAAGGTTCTTTATTATTCAATTTACTTGAATTATTATATATATAGAACACAATTTTAAAAATAAACGAATCAGTTTATTATTAGGAATAAAAAATACATTTATTAAAAAAATATTACAAATGCTTTGTTTAGAATTAAAGCGTTTACTTTTAAAAAATAAACCAAAATATTAAGTATTTTATATTGTATAATATTGATAGATAAAAATATATTAATGAAAAGAACTATTTTTCTGCTAGTTTCCTTTCAATAATTACATGAATTGAAGCAATGAATATTTGTCTCTCATTGGCAGGACATTCGAGCTGTGCATCAATAAAATGTTCAGTATCATTTATGTCGAACAATATTCATAAAAACTAAACAATATACGACGGAATAAGAGGACCAAACGAGAGTAGCGGAATTGAGTAAGTGCTACGAATAACAATGTATGTTTTCCAGTACATCAAGGGTAATAAAATAAAATGTCTACGAGGCTATAACTGTCTTCCATATCAGCCACACTGTAGCATTAACATGGAGCAAAAGTTAATACTGAAAGATACAACTCGAATTCATACTGATTGTTATTGTTATCGTTTCGTTTTATTTACACAATATGTGCGTTCGACATTTTATGACGTTGATTTTTAACGGTGCTCGTCTCGATGTCTATCCAGTTTTATTTCATCTTCGTTTATTTCCTGCATATAAAATCGAAACTATCCATTACGAAAAATATCAAAATACCATCTTTCATCTTTTATGTTACAGTGATCGAGATGAGACGGAACAGAGATGTTACTCATTTGCACATCTCAGTTTATGCACTTCCAGTCATCTTGGGCACTTTTTAAAATACTGTCGAATGTTTTTATATTATTTTTCCTAAGATACTTAATATTTATCATCAGAGATTTTTTTTATTTAACAAAATAATATAATAAATAATTATTCATTGAATTTACTGGATATTTGTTGGTACAGACAAAAGCTTTTTATAGAAATCTCTTGTAAAGGTTTTAGTAGTTAATTTTTTTTCTTTCGATTAAAGTTTTCATTATTGTGTTTTATTATTTTATGAAATTTTCGATTTTTAAGTTAAATAATTAGATGTTTTCATCGATTATTGAAACTTGATGTATTGTAAATTTATTCTAAATGATACGAGTATTAGATTAAATAAAGAATAATATTGTAAAGTTTTACATTATTTTCGCAACAAAATCGGATAAAAAATATAAATTTGAAAAGGAAAATTACATCACAGTGATTCATTCATTATATATTATAATTAATTATCAATTTTCGAATAAAAATGAAACCAACATTGTTCTGAACCGAATATAAATAAGTGAAACTATACTGACACAAAAATTTCAATAAAAAAAACAATAGTGTTTGTGTAAAGAATCAATGAAAAAAAATTTAATTGAATTTAGTGTATATTTCTAACAACTAGTCTGATTTTCGTGTTTTTATTATCGTTAAGATAAATACGTTTAATCAACCCGTTTCTAATGAAAGCATCCTTCTGTAAATCCCTTCGATCAGTCTCTGGAAAAAAATCAGATCCTGTCTGCAATAATTCCCACGGGAAACGTAAAATCTACTCTTAACGGCGCGAATTTAATTCCAAGTGATAAATTAAGGGTAAAAATACCTTCTCGTCAAGTATTTATACGATTGTACAAAAACACTCGACGTTAAATTCGACACCATAACGAAAACAACAAGAGATTGATTCAATGATGATTTATTATTTCTTGAAAGATATTTCCATTTCGATAAGATGTTTATTTGTCTCTGTTGTCAGGAAGGAAATTTCTCTAAACACATTCTTAAAAATAGATTATATTTATTGAAATATATATATTTATCTACACAAATTATTTTATTTGAAATTCATTAATATTTAGATATGTACTACAGAATATTATCAAATTATAATTTTAATAAAATAATAAAACAAATCAATTCATAAGACAGCCATTTATTATTTTCTAAAAGTAAAATAAATAATAAGATAAAAATATAAATGAAAGGCTTAATTTAAAATAATTATAAAGTAATATTTTAAAGACATTTTAACTTCTAAAATTCCACATACATGTTTGTCCTGGACTGAAAGTTAAATTCAGAACAAAATCAAAAAAGAGAAAATAACTTGTAATAAACCAATATTTTATTTAAGTAAAATTAAAACGATTTGATAGATAAATTGAGTTATAACATTTTTATTTATCTTCAAATGAGACATCTAATTATAATTAAAAGTAAATATTTTCAATTCATTATCCGATGGTAGTTAAATGAAAATATTTATATTATTATAAACGAAAAACTGAATAATTTTATCATAAAATTTACTTAATAATATTATTAGAAAACACAGTTAGTCAATTTATTTAATATAAAATGAAATAAAGGCAGACAAAATAAATGAAAGGGTATATAAAGAATTGACGATTACAGTTTTGACTTGGTGGCTAAATTTTTACTCCTAAATGAATTTCTACTCTTAGACAAATTATGCGAGATTTATTTGATTAAAAATGTTGAATAATTGAATACTGATTATTCTAATTGTCTTTTATACACATTTAGATTGAGGTATCATTATACTCATAAACTAAAGTGTAGAAAAAATTGTATAATTTGTCTGAAATTAAACATTAATTTTTAAATTCTATTTTAGTTTACATTGTTTTAACAATAATAAACGATATATTAAAATATTTTCAGAAAATCTCATAAACTTTAATGAGCGTATGTGAGGTTAAATTAAATAAAAAATAGCTTTAGAAACAGACACAAATTGTTTTATAGAAATTCATAATTTTATTTATATTTTTCAGAATATAACAATTAATTCAGAGCAATTAATATAATTTTGAAATTATTTCTTTTGAATTTATTTCTTTGATTTACAATTTATTAAATTGTTTTATATTTTCGGGTTTTATTTAGATTTATTTCATTAAAGATTTGAAACGGTATGAAAAATAATTGGTTGTCAACTCTAAAATTCTATTAAATTTATTGATTCGTCATATTTTTGTATATGATTGCTACAAATAAATATAAGTAAGATATTTGAATATATGAAACAAGTATTTTCATTATTGTCTGAATCGGTAGAATAAAATAAACAGCGGTTTTATATCAGAAAGTATGAACTCATGCATCTACCATTTAATGAAACGGTATGGAGATGGAGATCGTTATTTTTAGTGTTCATTAAAGAACAAGTATACGAAAACAATTTGTAAATTGACTTGCTGAAAAACAATCCTTCAAACTTTAGCGACTCGAAGTATTTTTTCCTACGTGCTTGTATTTAATGATGTTCAAATAATACAGACTAACAACGTCAAGTTTGCGGGACGAAATAAACGAACAATTATAGAGGTTGATTTAACTTGTATATTTTATGTCTGTTGTTTTATTATTTTTTTCTATATACGTTTTCGAGAATTCGTGTAGACGTCTACCTGTTTTGTTGGAGATACGGCTCTTCACCTAACGACAAATTGTAAAATCGATAAATTTATTTATAATTTCATGTATGTGCATTCGTGTGTATATGTTAAAATAAATTTGATGTAAAATTCAAAAAGTATGTATCAACAAATATTATATATATATATATGTGGATAGAAACATCAATATATTTGATAAACGACAAGTATGTCTGTGAGCTTTTAAACAACAATTTATCACGATATATCAAACACATATATTCACTTCAAATGAACTATATCAAAAACAAAGTAGTTTATTTATAACATATAAAAGGAAAAATTGATTTTTAATTTATGAACAAAACGTTGATTAACTAATGGTTTCGATACGCTCATCTCTTGAAGAACAAATGATTCCGGAAGAATGAATGAAATCAATTAAAAATAATATTTAATATAAATAATTATCATCCAATTAGTTTGACCAGTCATGTATGTAAAATTACAGAATATGGAGCAAATAATAATGTTAGAGAAAATTACAATTTTGTAGTAAATAGCACAGATTTAGACTAATATAATTTTTATATTATAAACTCAGTTTAAAATTAACTAAAATTTCTGCACAAGAGGAATTAAATATGTTATTTTTTAAAAAATTAATGCAGATTTTTATAAATGCATCATCCTGACTTTCTGGTTGAATCCCAGCTTGTAAATGAACTTTAAATTTATTTGAGAATGGCTTAAAAGCTGAAACTAGTCATGGCAAATAAACACTGGAATGATTCACCAGCACTAAAGACACCAGAAAAAAAATGTTTTAGAAAATTTCACTAAGGATTAGTTGCTTCATTCTTCTTAAATGACTGATCAGAAGTATAGAGTTTTAGCAGAGATACGATGCGACTGAGTACTCAATTTTCAATATAAGACAGGACCGAACCGCATTCTTATATTCTGAAACCACATTCTTCTGTATCTGTTTTCAGTAAGAGAGTAAAGTTAGGAATATACAGTAAGCAATATTAGTTTTATTTCGAAGAGAATTCTTATCGTCAAAGTGATTTTTGCTAAGGAACTCTAATGTTATTATTATAAAAAAATATTTGTCGTTTAAAAACAGTCATTAATTTCTCTATATATTTATAATTATTTATATTATATGTACAGAATATAGTTTATTTCACAGTAAAACACATCTATATACACAAAACTCATCGATAACACCGTTCATTGTTTCCGTACGAAAATCGATCATCAACTAAGTGTTAACATTTAGTGTACGTTTCCGTCTTAATGATGCTGTCGTTGGACTATTTTGACGATGTCTGAATACAAATTAATTTTCATTGTTGTTTCAGTGTAACGTGTAATGTGACAGTTGACTAATTGATACGCTTACGGGGCAAAGCTCCGTTCAAGATTTTAACCAGCGCATATTTATGGTCGGGCCATGGAATGTTACTTGCGCGAGATGCGTCCCGTAATTAGTAATATTAAGTTTTCGCCTGTTATTACACTATATAGTAATTTACGATTGTTTTATAAGCCGGGTTTATATCGTTGTAAAGAAAAAGGTCGATGCGAACAAGACGGAATGGGAAGAATAACGTTGCGAATATTTGAGAATGAAATGTAAACATTACGGATAATTCGTTTTTATATTGAAGTGAAATCAAATACGATAGAAAACCATGTTTTATGAAAATATTTGAGGAATAAAAATTTAATATTGTATTTATGTACATTGTTTCGAGTTTCCCTTTATTTATTAAATGAATTATAAATAATATCGTACTTTACAATAGGAAATTGTTGAAGTTTAGATTTATATTAATTCAGAATTTCTTCTCTCTAATATTTTTTTTTATTTTGAAATAATATGGATACATTTACTCTTCATCGATTCGTTCTCTGTATAACATAAGAAACGTTTTTAGCTATACACCGCATATACATTACTCTACAAATGCACAGATATTCAAATATATGAAATACAAAAAAATGATATCAAATAATAAATGAAAGTTTTATTATTCAAGTACTTTCACAAATGAATCACTATTACACATACTGAAGAACATTTTTATTAAAATGTTCAACAATTACTTATTCTACTTATAGATATTTCTATAGCGATACAATCATTAGAGATTTTCTGTGATTTTGCTCTAAAAACAAGGGAATTGTCACAGAAAAACATATCTGTATTTAAAATGCAAAACGAGCATTTTATTAAATATTTTCATAAGAAACATCTATGATGATTTGAGTATTGATTCATTTATGAATGTAAATTTAAACATAGTGCTAAAACTATAAGTGTAACTATTTTAAGAGATTATTTTTTGCATGAAAATAGTCTTAATTATTATTTAATTCTATGTTATTTCTTAGTATAAAACTGCATAATTATAATGTAGCACTATGGTTAAATACAGTTTCAAAAATAAATCAATACTCCAATTCATACTAATATTTCTTATCAAAACGATAATTAAAATAGACGATAAGGTGTTATTAAAATTTTTAATGACGAAAATTAATTCATGTGTGAGAAGAACATCTGTAAACTTATCGACATTAATTCTCTGTATTCAACTGTCTGTTTTTAAAATCGATATATATATATATATATATATATATATATATATATATATATATATATTCGTAAAACTAATACCCTTTAATTGTACACTATTTTCAACAATTACGTAAAGTTGAATAATGCTTTTCTGTAATCACTCCTAACAGTTGATTAGAGTTTCTGAGACGACCACAGAAAACTACTGACAATCTGAAACTACACGGTCTGTTCTGGATTATAACCCGGATCACAGAAAATCTTGCAATTGACAGCTGCTCTGCTAGACAAATGAGTTAACCGATATCGGTTTTATTACTTTAGCAACGAAAGTTCTTGACGCTACGAAGAGACCAAGCATTGATGTTTTTACATTGTATGTAGATTAGTGGATCGTTGTAAAAGTTTTAAAACGATATAACGGGAAATTATTGTGTAAAAGTATTTATATATTTATAATTTTACTGATTGTAATATCTAGTTAATTATTGATTCTCTTTTAGTAATGTTTTTCTACAAATTGTGATTCAATTTCAAAAATTATCTCGTTTGGTTTTTATGAAGTAAACATATACTTCAAAAAGAACTTTGAATAATTATATGATGATTAATGTGTGTTTTATTTATTTAAAGGATAATTCAAATATTGTCTTTCTTAGAATTAATCAAAAAATGATTTTCAAATCTGAACCGTAGGGAGCCGTAGAATCTTACAGAAAATAAAAATACTTATATTTAGATAACATTACATATAGTATGTGCGCGTGAATGATATATGTGTACCAATTAATATAACAAAATTAAATGTTTTCATATACATTCTACAAGCGAAACACGTTTTTGCCAGCCTTACCAAAACGAAGATTAAAGTCTGCGAACACGGAGAGATTCGCATTCATTTCTCTTAGGTTTCATTAATGTGGAGTCATCATTATATTCGCCCGCTATCTGAACATGACGCAGACCTTTTCAGAAACCCTAATGGCACAGAATTCGTAAAATTGTCATTAAAATGTATCATTTAGTTAATTTGGCATCGTTTGTAATCTCTATTCAACCGTAATCATATTAGATCGTTTTCTACGAAAGTTAGTTTATGATAATTCCTGTTTGAATGGAACGACAGTTTTTAATTTCACGTCTAATGGATTAATGTGACTTTTGGTACGGAAAAGATTGAGCCTGTTTCCAAGTTTCAATTGAAAACTTTGTTTAATATCGATTTGGAAACGACCTTTATCGGTTTCTGCCTGTATCTTTTTTACATGTAAATTATGATTGTTTTATTAATAAAATAAGTGATAAGTATAACATTTATTCTTAAGCTGAATCAATGGCGGATTAAGAGGGGTCGGACTGGGCGGTCGCCCGAGGAACCGTGAATGAGACGAGCCTCGTTGAAGATCTCAAAAATTACAAATAAACTTAAAATATCATATAGGGTCACCAGGGCCCCCGGAATCGGAGGAGCCCCTGGCTAAATCTAAAAACTGATTTTTTTCACTGTAGATTGAATTTAATAGATATAACAAATGGGTTTCATGCGAAAAACGAAACTTGGGATAAGAATTATGCGAAATTTGATCGATATTCAATTTTATGTTAAGTTTGAAGCATATTCCGTCCAAAAAAAATACTTTCTAGCAGTTTGAAATTGGTTTAATGCTTGTTTCACGTCTTTTTGTTCATAAAAGATCAGATTTATAGCAAAAAAACGAAAATATATTTCTAAAAATTTTTCGGCTAAAACTTAAGGGGTATACCTTGACGTTTTTTTTGGCTAAAAATTGAAAGTATAAAAGGTGGACTTTTTTCGGTATATATCGAATCTGATAGACATAACAAATATGTTTCATGCGAAAAACGACACATGGGATAATAATTATGCGATATTTGAATCGATATTCAATTTTATGTCCAATTTTAAGCTCATTTTGACCACAAAAATACTTTCTAGTGATTAAAAATTGGTTTAATGTTTGTTTCACGTCTTTTTGTTCATAAAAGATCAGATTCGTGGCAAAAAAACGAAAATCGAATTCAAAAAAAATTTCGGCCAAAATTCAAGGGGTATACCTTGACGTTTTTTTTGGCTGAAAATCAAAAATGTAAAAAAAGAATTTTTTTCACTATAAATCGATTCTAATAGACATAACAAATAGGTTTCATGCAAAAAACGAAGCTTGGGATAAGAATTGTGCCATATTTTAATCCATATTCAATTTTATGTTCAGTTTTAAGCTTATCCCGCCCACAAAAATACTTTCTTGGGATTTAAAATTAGTTTAATTACATGTTTTAACTTGTTTTAAGCCTTTGTGTTGATTAAAGATCGGATCTGAGGTAAAAAAATGAAAATTGATTTCTAAAAAAGGTTGGGATAAGAATTATGCAAAATTTGATCGATATTTAATTTTATGTTCAGTTCTAATCTTATTCCGACCACAAAAATACTTTCTATGGGTTTAAAATTGGTTTAATGTTTGTTTCACGTCTTTTTGTTCATAAAAGATCAGATTCGTGGCAAAAAAACGAAAATAGAATTCAAAAAAATTTTCGGCTAAAATTCAAGGGGTATATGCCTTGACGTTTTTTTTGGCTAAAAATCGAAAGTCTGAAAACTGAATTTTTTTCAGTATAGATCGATTATAATAGATATAATAAATAGGTTACATGCAAAAAATGAAGCTTTTAATGAAAATTCTGCGAAATTTGATCAATATTCAATTTTATGTTCAGTTCTAAACATATTCCGACCACAAAAATATTTTCTAAGGGTTTAAAATTGGTTTAATGCTCAATGGTAGATTAAAAGGAGATCGATCTGAGTGAACGTTTAGAGCAGAATATTTATTTTGATGAAATTTATATATTAATACAATAAAGTTATAAATTTCAAAGGAAAATATTATAAAATATATTTTTAAGTCGTTTTTTTTTCAAATAGACAAATTTGGGGAGCCCCATAAATTTTTTCACTAGCAGGCTTTACCAGATTAAGAAAAAAGAAACTATTTTCGATTTATATCAATTGTTCTTCTATTATATTGAATTGGTTCGATTTTAAATATTGTTTTAAAAAGAAACGTGCAATTTTTAAACATCTGATATATAAATGTGTAAATCACTCACATTCGGATCCATTTATCCAATAAAAATTATCTTCCAAAAGGATTAAAATATTTCTCATATGTACATGAAAGGAGACTTTAATATTATCTTTACTGCTTTTTTCTTCTAATTTTTTTCTTAATCTAAACTGTAATTAATATATTTTAATACATATTGCGAATTATTAAAAAAAATAAATGATTTTGAAATAACAAACACGAATGTCTGTAAAATCTGTAATAAAGACTAATTTTTACGTCTGTAAAAATTAGTCTTTATTATTAGATTTTAAACTTTGGAATTTTTATTGTTAAATAAATAAAAGAATGCAATACATCTTAAAAATACAAAGAAACGATTTAAATGTAGTCAAGTGTTAAATATTTAATTTAGAACATTCGTAATGAGTTTTAATCGCACGATAAACATTACAAAGTCCCCGAAACATGTATTATTTTAAGAATGAGAATGAAATAAAACAAGCTAATGTACATAAACATCGACGAATAATGTATACACGCGATCAATTTAAGCAAACGTTGCCAACGATGTTTCAAAATTGAAATTAAAATTATTTATTAATTTTGTTTACTGAGACCGAAGAGATGTTAAAAAAGTGTACATTGAATATGCACACCGCAAGTATCATTCGCTTCGTAGAATCTTGTCTGAAAATATAAACAGGACGAAAATATAACATGAGTTTTTAACCGACGCGTTTCGTCTGTCTGTAATGTTTTATACATTTTTATGTGAAACAATGTGGGTTTTCCAACAATATCTTATTAGTTTTATGTCTTGCTTAGATTTCAATATCAATAGATTTGGACATGTAAACGATTCTAGTGATTAATTTGAAATTATACAGATTATGTTAGTCGTATATTTTATAGAGGAAGAGAAATATTTTTAACATTAATAAATACTAGTGATTTGTTAATGAGTATGTACTTACATTTATAGATTTTTATTATTTATTCATATATTAAGATTTTAATAAATGAATTCCATAAAAAGAATACTAAACATTATTAGATGTATTATTTTATTATATGAAAAAAATAGTTCTCTTAAAGACATCAAACGTAGTTTTATTGGACTGTTTTACTACTCATGTTAACCTAGAAATCCTCAACGCATGCAATAATAGTAGTGAGAGTTTCAAATATCCGTCGAAAAATGTATACGTGAGTTCAGTGAATCTCCCAAGAGTCACATATTGACATCCTCATGTTCGACACATAGACTTTTGTACTACAGTTGTTAGCACCATCGTTGAAACTGTATACCTTTTATAGCATTAAGTTTTTTCGTTTTTTTTTTTTTACTTATCTAAATCGTCGATTCTCTAGATTCATATACTTAGAGATTATTAAAATAGTTTTCAGCTCTCTAAGAGATTTCTGTTTATATCTAGCCTATTTTTATTACAGTCATAGAAATTATCCAATTAGTAGCTTTGCAAACATATTGAATAAAGTTTGAAATTAATTAAGTTTTTAATTTATATTATACTTGTGATTTAAACATAAAGAATGTATGTACTTGTAACATTAAAAGCAGCATTACTTGAATAATTGTTACTGTTAAAAGCAGAATACTGCACAATTTCAAGACTTTGTATTTTAAAAAAAATGTTTAAAATAAGATGGATGGATAAATTGGCGAATAAAAATCAAATAATGAAGTGAAAAAATATAGAAGTGTACGAAATGATATCGATCTTGAGTAAGTTCAAGTAATTTTACACTAAAAATACATAAATATTTGTATATAAATACAAAATACATATTTACTCACATCTGTGTCGAATTTGATCCGCCCACGCAGCAGCTTGTATGCGCCCCTTGCATATTACTGCAAGTGCATGCGTCTTCTGAGAACTGACGTTGCACTGTTGAGTATTGGCCAACACGTGACGTGTTTTGTTCCGAAAGTCTAGGGTCTTCGCACTCAACATACACTTCACACACATCTTCCACGTTATAGAATTCCCGTTTTCGGTGCGGACTTCCTGGTGAACTGCTCGCTGCGCGATGATGACTTCTGCCTGATGAATCGAAAATCGAAATCAGCACAAATAAAACAATCACAAAGATCAAATCATTGAATAAAATCTTGTATTTAGTTTCACTATTTCAATACATGTGCTTGTTATTTTAACAGAACATGACATTTCTATTACGAAGAATATTTTCTATAAAAGATACTTTATTTATAATTAATCAATTATCTACAATGTTTAACGTCGAAATATTCATAAATTTAATCAGATTATATAAATATTATGAACGGTATTCAGTTTTTTTTTAGCAAGTAACAAGAAAATACACGAAGAGGAGTTTATTAATTAGAGTAAATAAAACGATCGTGCTTTAAAATCATTTGTGATTCATTAGCCAGATAATTTGTTACGAATATTTTAATTTCCAAGAAAATAATATGAAAAATATAAAAAATAAAAAAATAATCACTTATGTAAATGTATAATCTTATTAAAGAATCCGGGACAGGAATTGAAAATTCACAGTTATATAAATCGAATTATATGACTGAATATTTATTTAATGACTTGCGGAAACGAAAAGAAGCATGATGTGAATATTTAGAAATCTAACTTTTTGTCCATTTAAATACAGGCCTTAAAGTTATTTTATACTTTCTATAAACTTTTGAGATATTCGGTGCTCGACAGAATGATTTTCGATTTGATTTTGATTTAAGAACATTTATTTACATTATTTATTTTATATTAGGAAATATATTTAATCAAAACGAGTGAATTCGTTGAACAGGAAGACTTTAATTACATTTAATCCATATTAAAAAAAATATATCAACATCTATATAAAATATCAGCACGTTTTAAATTTCTCTCATTATTTTATCATAAATTTTTATTAATATACCTTCATATTTTATTTATTATTGAAATATTTCTGTTTGCCACCTGATCGTTAATTCGATAAACTGTTTGTCGATGAATTTATTTAAAATATAACATAAACGTAACAATAAGTAAATATAAATGAAAGTAGCCAAATCGATAATTTCAAATTAGGTCATATCGCAGGAATAAATGTCATATATTCGTTTGCAGTTGTATTGTTTGATTAAAAAAAAGTCGGTCGACTAACATTCAGCTAAAGCTTACTCCGCATCATTATCATATCCAATTACGAAACGGAAACCATAAAAAATTAAATTTGCAAAATTCAATTCAACGTTATTTTTTATTATACCGTGCCGCTTTTAATCTATTGAATATTTAAATAGTTTTGTGTGCTGCAGTAGAGCACCGTAAAATGTGAACCAGCGGCTGGCTAGTTCATACGAACCGCGACATATGTTGTAAATATTAATATATTTAAAGAGCATCGTTCTAACAGAGACGGATTGGCTCTTTTCTGTTATTCAGTGAATCAAATCCTAATATATAAATTAAATTAGCAGATGTATTGCATAAAAATAAATTAAAAATAAATATAAATTATTCAATTAGTAAAAAATTAATTTGACTAGTTTTCTGTATTTAATTTCATATTAAAATGAAATTATAGGAAATAGAGGAATGAAAGCCAAGAATATTTTTTACAATTACTTTTTTTCGCTTAGATTTTTGAGAATTATAGAACAGATATAAGAAACTATAAAAAATTACACCCAACCAATTACTGAACAAATTTTTGTAGTCTGTAGGAGAGTGAAAAGTTCATTTGTGAAAATGAATTCTGCCCCAATACCAGAAACTATATTCCAAGTCTGGAATCAATTAAAATCTTGCAATCTAAAACGAATCCTTTCCTTTATTTATCCGTGATTAACGGGAAATATAGAATAGATTATAGTTTTATTTTGAAAGAAACAATTGTTACTGGACTTATTTATTCTATACAGGCAGCAATTTACAATTTAATGATCTTTTTTAAACCTATAATTACTTATAAAATCGACAGCTAAATTTATTTGATATAAATCGAAAGGTTTATTTATGTGTACCTACACAATTAAATTCAATTTTTAAAAAATAATTTATTTCCGTTATTAAAGTAAATTAAATAATATTTTTATTGTTATTAAATTTGATACAAAATGAACATTGTTCTTTATGTGCAGATATGTAAAATCAATGATTGAATTTATGAATTTTGATTGAAAGTAATTAATGACTAACTGTTTTAAACTTTATATACAAAATACAATATATATATATATGTATATATATATATACATATATATATATATATATATATATATATATATATATATTTATGTTTTGAAGAAAGTTAAAAGATAATCCCAAGGATATTTAGGTCACTGAATTGAAAACGGGGAGGTTTGATAACAACAGATGAAAGTGAAAGAGCATATTATGCGGTTGAGGTGAAAATAACACTGTAGCCTCGTCGAGGTCGATGTTTTGTAAATAATAATTTATGATGCGTACTTGTTTACTCACCTGTGATGTTTGCTACACGCAGTAAAGATTCGTTACAATTTATTCTGATGTGAAAAGCTGTATCCATACATGTATATTCACATACATACATATATATATATATATATATATATATATATATATATATATATACATACATGCATGAATTTTATAAATTTTGTGACAATAGTGTTTGTTTTTTATACATCAGGCGTTATTTACGAAAAACAAGTTTTAAAATATGTAGCAAGGGAATAAAATATTCATTGCAGAGAAATGTTTTCAATTATTAAAAAGCGAGTGCTGATAAAAATATATATTTTTCGTTCTATGAAAATAAATTACTTTAGTGGAATTATGTTCGTTTGTAAACATTACAGTTAGTTGATTGCTGTTGAATTTTATAAAGTATGAAAGTTAAAATTCTATAGTTTCTTTTGATTTTTGTAACATAGATTATTTCACATGATTAATTTTATACAATTTCATGAAATGAAATATATTATTTACGTCTACTGTGTTATTTTTGTTTCGATCAATTTTTGGACTTGTATTTTATTTAATATTATTCGTTTCGTGTGTAAAAGAAAGATGTACAAGTGAAAAACTGGATGTACAACAACAATGTAGCTATTTTATTGTTCTTAATTTGATTTCAAGATTTATGTCTATAGATCTTTTTGATTTGATGTATTTTTTGATCATTTCTGAAAAGTATTAACTATAAGAAATAAAAAAGCATGCTTTTGTGATATTAACAAATCGATACAGTCAATGAAATTGTTACGAAATAGAAATGCAGAGAAAATAAATTTTCATTCGAAACAAAATCACAATATTCATAAACATCGAGACATTTACCTCTTCTCGTGTGTCGTCCGTGCGATGGTGATCTGTCGTACTCATTGTCCGAATACCGTTTCCTGCTCTTATGCTGGTAATGATGGTGGTGGTGCTGGTGATGATGACGATGAAGATGGTGGTGTTTCCGGTCTCGTTGTTTCCCGCTGTGCTTTGTTGTCGTTCCTGTTGTTTCCTCCTCCCATGTCGTAATGTCTCCTTCGAATTGCGCGCTGTGATGTCCCCCTTCATTGTGTATGACATCCTTACAGTGGGTCGACGATGCCGTCGTCGACGACGATAGAATCCTCTGCAATTTACGTGCCGCATTCTTTGGGCCACTCTTCGCCGACCGTGTCTTTATCGCCGCGAACTTGTTCTCCAGCAACGTGGCCAGAACAGCTTCCAGCCTGGACACTTCAATGAATCCGTTTCGATACGACGGTCCTTCGTCTTGCTCGAAATGTTGCTGCGCGATGTCCTCTTCCACTTCACATGCGAAGTCTTCAGTGGACACTGCTTTGTCAGCAACATCGACGCTCACCTCTTCCCCCATTGCGGCGAGCGTGCGTCGTGTTTGTACACTTCGATTTTCATTTTATCATCGATCGACAATGTCTGCAAGTAGGTTGATTTTATTCCATTATTTATTAATAGAATATAAAACATGCATAGATAAGAATACCTCGATATTTGCACAAACGAACTTTAATATTTTAAACGTGTATTTTTATACGAGAATATAAATACATCTTTCCTTAAAGGACATTTAATTATTAAACGGAAGTCTCTTTTTCAAATAGTCATCTATACATTTTTCATGTACTCGCCTGCACGAATTCAATTCAACATTGTATTATTTAAAGTATATTTTTATGTTAACAATAAAACTGTCTGTTGAATATATAATAAAGATAAATATCAATAACTCTGCCATATTATTATCGTCAATATTCTCCCTCATTTAAACAACAAGTATGCTGTTATTGCATTCGTATTTATCGACGTTTACATTTTACATTAAGTACCAACATATTTTATTTAATTACAAATTGAGAATAAATGTGAATTCAACATTGTAGGACATTGCGAAATAGTGGATAATAAAAATTACTTATGTTCATATCCAAACATGCTATAAACAGCAAAATTTACATTTTTTATGAAATAGAGGCGGTTAAGGATTACAAACTTAATAGAGTCGATTTAAATCATAAATTAAGAAGTAATTAGAGAATTACATGAGAATAATAATGCATATGTGAAACAAGAAAATATTTGATCAAGATCAATAACTCCATTAAGTGAAAAGCTCTTGTTTATCATTCTTCCTGTTTATGATATACTTAGAATAGGTTTTGAAAGGATAAATATTTTAATAGACAACAGTTATTAATTTAATCTCAAATTTGTAGATGATCTAGCAATTATCATACAAAACATTTAAAGTACACGATGTGTAAAGTACATGATATATAAATAAATTACAATTTGTATACGGTTTTCATGGGATTTTTTTTTAAAAAAGGAATAGTGTATGATGAAAAGATATTAAAAAATCACAATATAAGTATTAAAGAACGATAAAAAAATCGCTGTAGATTAGAAAAAAATAAATTAGTTTCATTAGGCGTCTGAAATTCTGTATTTCATGATTCTCACACATATAAGAACTTCATAGAGAGATCAGTATGAAAAACCACATAAGAAGATCGTTGTTGAATTGCTCAACGTAATATAGATATGAAATTCAGTTTTAAACACATTTTAAAGGAAATTCTAACAGTATAAATATATTATTTAGAAAAAAAGACTTGTTTTTTCAAACATCTATCAATTTGAAATGATATTATTCTGCGTAAATGAATAGAGAAATGTTTGAAATAGTTAGGGAATTTTCTATGTACGAGAGAGAAAAATTATCTCAAACATTTTTCAAATAGATATTATCATACAACAATGGCAGAGATAAATTGTGATGATCCCAGAATAGAGAAAGGAAGGAATCAATATTAAAAAACTAGAAAATAGGATTAACGAGGTAGTGGATATTCATATAAAATAAATTCTTATATAGAAAATTGTTTAAAAAAACTGTACATAGAATTAAAATGCATATAATTGAAAATCAACCGGAACAAATTAAACTTCATATAGGAAAAATAAATATTTTACAATTAATTAAATTAAAAGCATGTCGATGTTTTGATACTGAACACAAACACATCTCATTATTTTAAAAGGTGCGGCATTTTAAAAGTAGAATTTCCTTTTTTATGTTTAAATCAGATCAAACAATAGTAATTGAAGGTAAATATTACATAAAAAAGCCTTCACCTAATACTAATACCTTGTATAGAATTGTACTTTAATAACATCAATAATGTATGTACATTATTTTCTAATGTAATATAAATGCACATTGTCTACATATTATATATATATATATATATATATATATATATATATATGTATATATATAGATAGATAGAGAGAGAGAGAAGGAACTATATGAGAGGGGAGGTAACAGTATTAGAATAGATTAATATTTACATATGGTTCATTTGTACATTACATAGATGTGCATGAAAATTCAATATCTTTTCAAGAATGTTTTTTTAACGTCTGAATTTCTATGCATATGAAAAAGCATAATTTATTTGATATATTTCTTAAATTACTAAATAAATAAGTAATAAACAAAATGTTTTTTTTTGATTATTCGTTTGTTTATTATCGTCAAATTTAAATTTCATAACATGTTTAATTTGCTGCTCGTTCTATAACACTAAATTTTTTATATCAGACAGTAGTTATTTCATTTTAATAAAAATAAATTTAATTAAAACATATAAGAGAAACAAGCTTATTAACATTTCTAATTTAAATTACATAGAATGTATGTTGTCTATTGAAATCGCTTTCGAGCCACATAACATTCTATTGTATAAAATTTCTTTGAAAAGAAAGAATCGTTGTCTGTGTGTGTAGACAAAAGCTGTACGACGATTCGTCTTCATCGTAGCAGACATCTTCACATGACTCGTCATTCGTACGTGACATAAGTCATTCGTCCACAAGTCACCTGAAAATACCTGGTACGAGGAAAAAAGAACATTTTAGAATATTCTAAATGAGAATTTTTTTCTCAGAATACTTTTCAAAGAATATAAATTGTATGAAACGAACATCGATTCAAAATTAGATTTGATATTTTTTTCCTATTCAGCGATTTAAATATTATATGGTCGAAAGATATGATGAGTGACATTGGTTTATCCATTTTATTGTCAAGGTTTATTGAACAAAATCATGCTTTTAATTATAATAAAGACAAATACTTTTATAACTAAGGAAGTGCATTTAAAATTTAAACCATTGCATATAAAATTGCCTGAATGGAATTGATTTAAAATTTATAGTATTTATTTCAATAAAATGGGTGAATTGAGAAGAGTGCCATTTTAAATACAAGTACAGATATTCACAGTGAGATTAAAATCAAAACACATCACTATGGTCCACGATGGATAACATGATAGATATACAACAGTGCACATATCGTAAAAACATGTTCTGTTAATATGTTCACAGTCTATTTGTATTTATTTTCAGAGCACACATTTCTAACTGTGTGTTCTAACAATTTCGTCAGACCCTTCTACTCTTCAAAGGTTTCGTGGTGAAAGCTTCACATAACGAGCACTTTAAAAGTTTTACATTTCATAGTTGCGGTCTTGAAATTTGTGTATGTGTGTGCGTATCGCCTAATTTTCATATTTGTTAGTTATAGTCGAAACTAACGACGAAGTCTTTTAATAAATAATTCACGTTTCATATTATTTTAAGTTTATGATTTCGTGTTTGTTTTTTTCTTTATAAAAAAAAACATTAATTTGTTTTCTTTTATCATGCTATCATTTTATTAATTTATTTATGATATACATTAAGTGTAAACTTTTTCATTTAAGAATGTTTAACGAGCTTTTTTTTAAAAAAAATATTCTTTAGTAATTATTCAAAAGCTATTAGAAATGAATCGACACACAAATGATGTCAATATTTTCTTTAGTCAAAATATTGTCTTTTTTTAAATAAAGTTTAACAAAAACTGTAATATTTTATTTTTAAAAGTATAATTGAATTATTATTCTAGTATCTACTACGAAGAATTTAAGCTTTTTAGCTATTATATCATCATATGTTTTGTAGATAATTATAAAAGTTGTTAACAGATACTTAAGAATGACTAAAATTTGTAAATGATCAACCAATCCACTAATACACTGATATTTTTGTTTGTTAATCAACTGATGGGTTTGTTAAGAACAAGACTTTTTGTAAATTTTATATTTGTCTCTCTATAAAAATTAAGAGTGCTCAAATACAGCAAAACAGCACGCAAAAAAATTAAAACTATGTTTCAGTAAATTAAAATATTTGTTTCTTTTCAGTTGTTTATATTAGATTGAAAGAAAATCAATAGTCATTAACAAAGTGTACAATTTTAAATTATAAAAATATATAAAACTAATAATAATTGTTATATTAGAAAATATAATTCAGAATTTTCACATTTTCATTCAAAAAATACAAAATTGAGTCCATTTGTAATAGAAATGAATTAGTTGTATTCGTGACATATTTTTCTTATCCACAAATTACAGATTTTCTAAGTTTTAACTTACTCAAATACTAATTTCTAGAAAACTTCAAACTATCTTTATATACATATATATATATATATATATATATATATATATATATATATATTTATATATAATCAAAAAAAAATTAAATGAATATGTAACATATTGAAGCTTTAATTAAATAAAAACATATTTTTATTTAGAATTTAAATTTATTAAAACACATTTTTTTACATTTCTAAAGCATAAAAATAATATAATAAATTTTGTAACTTTTTTCATAATATTTTATTTATAAGAGTAAGATTAAATTATATTTCTTGTAAATTTGAACTGGATTTGAATCACTTTCAATGAATCACTTCACCTGGATATTTATCCGTAAACTGATTAATACCCATCGAATAAGTAACTTCACCTTTTTTGTATTTTTCGTTATGGTCATCTATACGCTTTTTCGTTTCAAAATAAGTCTTCCTACGTCGTGCATCTTCTTCACTTTCATAATTTTTGTTATATTTGGACTTGAAATGAGTCCATTCCTCAATTTCAATGGCTGAAAATGTTATATAAGAATAATTTAATTAACTATATAAAAATATAGAATTTTTGCATAACATGTATTCACAAATTGTTGCACTGTATTTAATTTTTTACCTGAATTATAATCGCTCATGTTTTCTAAATAAATTCAAGAACGGACAGTTGAGATTTGCTGAAAAACTATAATATTTTTAATAATATTGATCTCTTTTTTAATTTTAATAAAACTATATAAAGCAAATAAATGTATGTTTATAAATATATCGGACATTACAAGAAAAATAACTCAACAAACATACCTTTCCAAATGCACAGTTTATACTGTTGTATAAATAGAAGGTAAACAGGTTTCTTTATATACTGTCAACGCACATAAAGATCATGGGTTATCAGCTGATTGTAGGAGAATGTGGTCGATGAGTAATCTATTCTGTGGTTACTCAGTCTTCCTGCCACATGATTACAGATAAGAAGCCACTGCATAGTCAATAGTGCAATGTAAATGTATGTAAAGAGTGTAAATTTAAATGGAAGTTTTGTTTCAAAAGTGAAAAAAATTTTTAACAAAAAATTATTCTAGAATTATTTGTATGGAATAATAAATTTCACAAGCAGATAAATATAATAATAAATATTTTTTTAATAAATATAAATCGTTTCTAGTAACTAAAAAATACAATAAATACACATCGTATAGATGTAGTGTTGTAGTCGGAACTGAGTTTTAAATAGAATTCTATCAATGTTTATAAAAATTAATGACGAGTAACAGAATACCAAATTATGCAAATCGACAACGAGGAGATTTACCATTCAAAAAGTTGTTAACTAAATTTTCGAATGAAATACAGACTTTAAATTAGATCATCTTTATTCATGACGTTAATTAGCAAGTCATTTTTAACTTCTAACGCGAAATCTTGAAATGAAAGTGTTTAAAAATGAATGACGCCCGAAGATTTGTACATGATAAAATTTATAGTGTTATACTCTAGACGAAGATCTCTTCTCTTTTATAAAAAAATCAGTTTTAAGCTTAAAAAGACTGTATAGATATTTTCTAGTTCAGTTCACTAAATTTTATTATCTATTTTTCTAATAATTCAACATTTTTTTATGTTTGTATTAGTTGTTTTTTTGGATCATTTTTAATAAATAAATAGTAATAGATGGATTTCCATGTGATGTTTTTTATATGATTAGTACATCAGATTTTAAGTTATCTGCAATCGTAAATGATTTATCTTATATAAAATAATTCTTAGAATAAAAGATAGTCATATATTTATTGAACAGACTATTTTATTAATGCTATACATACATTTCACTTAACGATTTTGCGAATGGTTATTATATAGTCACAATAATTTTCCAAACGACCAATAAAACGAGTCATGTTTGGTAAACAGTAATTAGTGAGTGGTCAGTTTGATGGCCATTTTCGTGTCTGTGAACTAATATATAAATGCTTATATAAAAGAAACAAAATATATATCATTGAAATTCTATACAGGCACGTACACTTGTCGTATTTATGTTTACTACAATAGATTTATAAACTATTGTTGAAAACGTGCGATAAATGTATTTGAAGTATTGTCAGACCGCAGATTACAAGTAAAACTCTCTGAACAAAACAAACTTTGCGTGAACCCATTTGTTCTTGTTTGATAGATAAAGTGTAAACAACAGAAATGAATCGTGCAACAACAGAACATCATACTATAAAATACAGCGTTATGTTTGAATATTTTCAATTAAATTAATGGAAAAAATTATATGTTATTTTTTTCATAAAACTAATAATTATTTGAATATAAAATTACATCATATATATATATATATATATATATATATATATATATACTGTGTGTGTATATATGTCTGTATTCAATTTTTTGATTAATTTATTTTCTGTCAACTGTAAGGCAATGAAAAATAATGAATATAAAAAAAATTAAAAACACAACAGTACGCATTGGCCAGTAAGCTGAATGAGGTCTATCTACCGAGTTGTTAGTATACTCTGAGCTATCATTTTTCATTTCATTGAAATGAAAAACGGTTAAGAAGGTCGGCTAATTGGAAATTCTGCAGCCCAACTACCCTTTCAACCTCACAATAGATAATTTAGTTGAAAATACTTTTATGGTTGAACAGATTAATGACCTGTAATGACTGTCACGTTATTTCTAACTCAATGAAAACTCTTTTGATTAATTACAAGTTATTAAAACAAAAAAATGTTATAGACGTTAATATAGATTAAAAAAATGTATAAAATTCTGAATTTATATTAATTCAATTCTAAATTATTAAACTATTTTGAAATATATTAAGAGATTTTCAATTCGTTTCACTTTATTATCGATTTGATACAAAACTATTTTAATATAGATTTAAATTATTAAATTAGTTTTTAATTATTTAGTCGAACTAAACAAAAAAAGAATAATTAATATAAATATATAGGTCATTGCAGTGCTATCAAAGGTGATAATAAAATATTCATATTTTCTACAATTTACTTTTATAATCGACCAACTGGATTGCATGTTCCACTAATCGACGTTTTCTTTTTGATTTATTTGTGTTGTTGAATTGATCATTGTTCCATAAATGAATTATTGTTAAAATAAAAAAATACACACCTTTTTATTCTGAATATTTGTACATGTATATATATATATATATATATATATATATATATATATATATATATATGTACGACCAATGTATGTGGTTACCAGTACTTTATCAATACAAATATGATTTATATTTCGGTAGAGTGAAAATATTTTTGTTTTGATAGGAATTCACTTTGATATGTTGTTAGTGAATATGTTTTTGTGTACGACGTTATTTTCCCCATCAATTTTATTTATATTTCGATATCAATAACAGGTTATCTTATCGTCCAAAAAAAAGTATGAAACCAAAAATAACAAAACTGATTTACTGCTTTTTTCGAATTTCAAACGATATATTTTTCATGTGTCGTCATAAGTTTCAGATTTATAACGATTGTATAAAGAATTTAGGACGAAACTTGAAGAATATTTTATATGACTAATAAAATATTCATCTGTTTGTTTTGATACGGATTTATATTATTAAATTTTTAAATAGTTATATTCAAATAATAAAAAATTATAGCATGGAATAACCAGAGGTTTGATTTCATTTTAAGATATTTTATTGGATGGAAATCTGAATAAATTTTGATAATTTAAACCAGTTGTGAAAAAATATAAAGTGTGCAAAATTGAACATATATTTTAAGATATTCGAACGTTCTTTTTTAAAAAGAAATATCGTTCACACTATTTTTATTCTAATAAAAATGTAGCTTGAGACGAATGATAAAAATGCTTTACAGAAATTACAGTAAGACAGTAGTACATGGTAAGACATAAATGTGAAATATTACTTGAATTTGTATAAAGTGTCACTATAAAAACTGACATCACACCCACACATACGAAAGTGAGTGTCTACAATCTCCAATAGTTTTGTTTTTCACAGAAGAAATCACTCATGTGACGCCGATAAATGTTACCCTGTCTGGATAAACCCACAAGTGATTTTTGTGGTACTGGAATGAATACCAACGCATTACCTACCGATTTGACCTTAAGAATACTCTAGCATAAACACATCAATTAACAAATCCTAGTAATCTTTTTTCTAAATAAGATTAATTACTCGTTTAATTCCATTTTACTTCTCATTTCTTTATAGATTCAGTCTAAATCAAAAACTTGTACATCGTATAAATTATCAAATTTAAAGAAATATTCTACTTATTCTACAAGTATTCCCCAATGTATACATTTAAACATGTCCTTAATACAATATATACCACTCAACTATCCAGTATATTCATCAGAAAAAAAATTACATTAGATTTATACTTCGATAGGTCATATATTTTTTTATAGAACAATGATTATATATAAATCTCTATTTAATGAATAGAACTATTTAATAATAAACGAAAAAAATCAATAAATATCTTTCTGGTTATTTTATGAATTTTTTATAATTCAATTCGTTGACGTACTGTAATTTATTTTCTATATTCTTAACAGATCTTACAAATATATTATAAACAGTACAGTAATCCATGTTTATTTTTTAAAAAATAGGTAATTGATCTTAAGCTGAAAATATAGGAAAAACAGAATTTATTAACATTTAATAAATTTTCAAAATCACATTGGGAAATGAACATTGTTTCTCTGTATAATTTAGCAACATTAAAAAATACAGTCACAAATAATTATTGCCGGAACACACTTTGAAATTAAATTATTTCAATGAATATCAATTAAGGTTAATTGTAACATTAATACGAGAAATTCGAATAATATTTTGAAACGTTCTTTTCAATTGTAACAAAACATTGTGAATATTCATATTCAACAGGTTGACGATCGATGCCCTAGATGGTTCATCAACGTTCAGTTATATAAATACACATACATATATATATATATATATATATATATATATATATATATATATATATATATAATATATAGTGTGTATGTGTGTTAAATAAATTCAAGATAAAGAAAAAAATACAGTCGTACTACTATCGTTACCATTTCAGAACAGTCTGCTCTGAACGCTTGATATGTAAATGGTGTGACCCAGAGCAGGAGCGTGTTTTTTATACGGCAATATGTCGTACTTTTTTTATTATTTTGGTAAAATAACGACATCTTCTTCGTCATTCCAGTATGTACAATTCATTCAGCACAGTAAAACCACCACGATTTCCGGCAAAATATTTTGAGTGTGTGCTCTGTTGTTTTTCGTTTACGACAAAGGTACAAGACGTTGTAATTAAAAATAAATAAATAAATAATACGAAAAAATAAACACGACCGCACAAAGAAAATGCGTCTTCTCGATCTAAATGTGTTTTCAGATGGTTTTTATTCACGAATGAAATATTAATTAAGTACTATATTGTGTGTTTGTTTTTCGATTGATGCTTATACGTTTTTTTATTTGTATTCTGCGTTTTAATGTTCTCCTCTACATTATTCATTCAGAATGTTTTCACATTTGAATATTCATTAATTATTTATTTTAATACAGTATTTATATTCATGTCTATTTTTCAAATTTAAATTTTTAACATGTAACTTCTGTATATATCGTTAGGAATAAATTAAACATCTACGAAAACTAAATTAGAGAGAGAAAGTATTGATTGTTTAATCATTGAGATAAATATTGTACTTATCATCTCTAAAAATAATTGAATTGGAACTAAAACTTGACCCAAACAAATTTTAGTATACAATAATCGAACATGATCTAAAAACAGGAATATAAAATAAGTCTTAATTATCTCTTCATAATCTGAATTTTGTTAAATCTGATTTATAACATATTTTTAAATTATTCGAATCAACATAATTTAATTCACTGTTTTACATATTTAGTTTTATTTTCAAAATTTAAAAGTTCTTCAATAGAAAAAATAATTAAAATGAAATAACAATTCAGATATTAATTTCAGACTGAAATGTATTATAAAAATATCATGATTTAAATTCAAAGTACGTTAATATAAATAAAATCAAATAATATTTAAAACATCAATTTATTTTTAGATGAAAAACGTTAAACATTTATATATTTTATAATTAAAACATCCATTTTCGTCATCGATTCTTTAAAAATAACTTATGTGCCATTTAAATATTTCAAAGTAGAAGTTCTTTGTTTTTGTAAAAAAAAACAGCAAGAAAAGAAATATGTAGTTAAAGAAGAATGTATTTTCCAGTTGAAAAAATCGACCACGCTGAATGACATTTAAATTATCTTTCGTTCTGTTTATTAAAATTTATTCTTTTCATAATATTTATGATCTTGTAGCTCGCGAAATGCATCGTTTTACATTTAAATTTCGAACGAATCTTACACGGGTAGATTTAATCTGACGATTGTTTAATATCAGGTTTTGTAACGGAGACAGTTTTGATTTTATCAGAGTTGACTTTTAAGAACATTTAAGAGGTTATATATATATATATATATATATATATATATATATATATATATATATATATATGTACTGATTCCGATAAAAAATAATGTTTTTCTCAGCAATTTTTCTCCCCAATTTATTTTTAAGGAATCTTAGTAAGAAATCACTAGTTTCATTCTACAGGAAATCGATTTATTTAGGTACAAGTTTAATCGTGAAACATTTTGAATCGAATTCCATAAAATTTATATTTCGGTATCTTCCGTTATTATTACTTAATATACTTATTGTAATTTAATATTAAAAAAACGTTAATTCACTTCAATTTATTTCTTACTTTCTTTTTATTTTATCTCATTTATGTAATAGATTAGATAATAAATATAAGTAATCTGTTTTAGATATTATTAATAAGAGGTTCAAAAATTAGATGAATAATCTTTAAAGACATACAACGTACGATATACGACAGGATATTTATTTTCGTTATGAAAATAGTAGTAGAATATTTGCCAACTTAATTGGAGCAGCTTTGACACAAAACAAAAAATATGTATATAAATACACATTTCTTTATGACAGACTTGCTGAATAGACTTGGCAAGTATAACAGACTGAAATTTAATTCTAATTTGAATAACTGGTACGTACGAATTCCAGAATAAACATATTTCAGAACTTCATGTACGTTTTTTTTTAAATGAAAAATCCAATGGAGTGAAGCTGTAAAACACATAAACGTTTTGAAAATGTTCAATACATCAATATTCGTCAGACAGATTGATGTAAAATTTAAAAAAAATACAGTATAGACTTTGACTGATATAAATGATAAACTATACGTTTTTGAAGAGAATTCAAATTTACATAAAAATATCATTTAAATGATTTTAATGTACATTTCATTTAAAACTAATTACATGCTAGAAATCGTAAAAAAATATTTTGATATTCGTATTGTCTAATAAATATTTATGATTTTATTCATTTACATATTTAATTCTCGAGGCATGGGTTTCAAAAATATATTCTCTTTATATTTACATATATATATATATACATATATATGTATACATATATATATATATATATATATATATATATATATATGAAAACTTTAAAAAATCAGTAAAGGAAAAAAACAAACGATTTTCCTTATGGAAGTCAGCTTAAGAAATATATTCTTACATACGAGCGCAGAAAAAGGAACCAAACGAAAAAGATTTGATTACATTTCGATTCGTTTTTGAACTACACAATATCAACATGAGTAAAGAAAATATTTTTCTCCAAACTTTCACAGAATGTTTACATTTACATTGAAGCATAACTGTTAAGAATAAACGACAAAGAAACGTATGTAGTATATGAAAACACAGTTAAAAGATAGGGAGGAAACGCTAAATGGTATAAACTGAAACGATGATATATTTTCACAAGTGAAGAATAACAATCATTATCGATTGTATAAAGTTCACAGATGTTTTCTTTATCGATTCACTCATCATTAAAGGTCGTACAGTTATTTTCATTATTCGTTGTATGTTTTAAACAGTAAAAAATTGTACTAAAATTTTAATGAATTTCATATCGAATATTTTGTTTGATTTTTATCTCTTGATTCATTACACTTTTTGGCAACAAAAACTTTTAATTGGTTTTAAAATCGAATCAAATCAAAGTATATTATTGTCTAATGTATATAAAAGGTATTTTACATGCTAAATGAATTTTAAAGAATATTATAAAAATTTGTAATATGCAATAACTGTTAACAACCAGTGTTTATATATATACACTATTCGTCTATGACAGAATCATAATGGACTCATATATTTCTATAATCATAGCATATTTAAGAAAAAATGTAAACATGTACAAGTATTTATGTAATCTTAATGATTTCATTGTAAATACTATTTGATCCTTCTCAACTATCAGGTAACAAAATTATTAATCTTATAGCTTTTCTATTCTGAAAATCCACACAGAGATTGTATAAAATATCGAATAGATATTCGTATTAATAAATACATTTAATATATTATTTTCTTTTTGGAATATTTTAAAGCTTACAAAATAATTTTATTTCTTGATGTCCAGTCCCGTTTCTGAAATATTTTTCACAAATATAAATTCATTTTTATTATATTTACTACAATTTAAGTGTTTTTGAATTCATCTTTGTTGTAAAAAATAATCAAAACCGTAGGTTTGTTGAAATAATATAATATAATATATATATATATATATATATATATATATATAATTTGTATAAACGTTCAAAAAGTAATCATTCCGAGTCAGTAAACTCTCGCCACAAGCAAATCCGCAAAAAAAAACAAGCGTTGCAGTACATGCCTAGTCCGTTTCGTAATGAATAACAATTCTAAACATATTCTACAGCAAATATACATTCTTGGAAACGTCAATCAATAACACTCGTTCTCAGACAAAGAAATTTATTTATATATTTAAGAAATAACAATTTTTATTATTCTCGATTCTTTACCTCATCGTGTGCTCTTCCATTAGAATAAAAAATAAAATGGAACATATGGATTTCTGACATGATTAATGTTTAACTCACAGATTTAAATTCAATGTAGGTGGATTAAAAGAACGATGGTATTTTGTTCAGTGTTCATACATTCATAAATACATACATACGAATTTATATCAGAGTCTATTTGTCAAGAAAATATATGTAATCTTTTTCAAGTTTGATAAGAAGTGAACAATAAAATTTCAAGCAATACCACACTAATAGAGCGGGAGATTTTCATTAAATTTAAAGAATGTTCAGCTTTTTATGTCAGAACATGTAATGACTAATGAAGTAATATCCAGTATTATTAAATTATTATTCAAAATATATTTTTGAAAAAGTATCATCTGTCCTTTTTACTTATCACCGCACTTGTAATTTATACATATATATATATATATATATATATATATATATATATATATATATATATATATATATTATTAACAGCCTATGTTAATCCACTGCTGGATAAAGGCCTCTTCCATGATTTTCCATTTTGTTCGATTCAGTGTCTCTCTTTTCCACAGATTTTCAAGAAAGTTTTTTTTTACATATATATATATATATATATATATATATATATATATATATATATATATATATATATATGTATATATATATATATATATATATTCCAAAATTTTATTTTCCCAATAATTCCTCTTTCTACTTGTTTTAATCAAACGTATATGCTTTTTAAATTATCGTCTATTTTTAGTAACCCCAATCTCCAATCAATAATTCAATTATTCAAATATGAAACCTAATTTCAATAATATTTGTTTGTCATATGCAAATTTTAAGATTTATTGTATAAAATATATTTTATATACATTTTCAATGCTATATAGATAATTAATCAGTCAGGTAAAATATTTTACAAAAATATCTCTGTAAATGTTTTCAAATATATACAACAATATCTTTTCGGAAAAAAATGTTAGTTAATAGATTCGATGCAAATGGTTTCTTTTCACTTTATATCCAATAAAACATATCTAATATTTGTAAATTATATTTTTTATTAGAAAAGTTAAATATTTTCTTAATGAAAAATACTGGAAAGGTTCTTCCCTTGATATCAATATACAATATTTTAAAAGTATTAAAATATCAATTTGAAATTACACATTATTTTTTGACATTATCAACGGATTTCAAAAAATTAATTCCCATTCCTGAAGAATCGTCTCAAATATACAAATTCAGATTTATGAATATAAAATATTCAGATATTCAAGAACTGTTTCAAGAGTACCCTGTTTTATTTCTTATTTTTATCGATGGTAACTTTCTATATATATATATATATATATATATATATATATATATATGTGTGTGTTTTGTTTTCTCTGATACATTTTCAATCCATTATAATTGTTAGTCAACCGATTCCTGAGCTGATATCTGATGCCATTCGGGAATTACGAGACATCGTAATGCGATTACAACGATGGCAACAAATAAAAATAAAAATCCGTGCCTTGAAATAATAACTCTTTTTATTTATATTGATTTTATGTTCTCTGTAATAAAAGCATTGTTAAAAATAAGATATACACATGAAATGGTTTTTAAAAATACACATTAGTATAAAATAAATATTGAAAGATTATAAAAATTAGAATGTTCAGTCTGACCTATTCTCGTTTGAATGATACGTGTTTTTATTCTATTTTATTAACCGTATTATTATTTATTAATAATTAACTTAATTGAAACAATAAAACAAATTATAACACCCAGTCTGAATAGAGAAACTAATTTTATTTCCTATTATGCTATTTGAATAAGAAAACGATTTGTATATCACAATTTTTGTTAACAAAAGTAACTACTTTTCTCTTGAAAAATGTATTCATCGTCATTCAATTATATGTCTATCACATCCTCCAACCCGATTTGAAGAACAAATCAGTTTCTTGTACGTGAATCTGGTAAGATCTCTGAGCACTCGATTTTCCTTGAATATGTTTTCCGAATACGTGATTCACTTTTAAGATGAGATATGCCAGTTTGACTGGCCTAGTCGATACAGTTTCATGCTGTATCTTTTTTATCTATTTATCTTTAAATCGTTTCACTTCTTTCTTTTCTTTTCATAAAAAAAATACAAATTTAACTTACATTGTTCTTGATTCGCCTGAAACGCGTAGAATAAGATTGAATAGATTTTATTGTTAATTTTATATTGTAAAATATTTACAGTCTTAAAAAATTAGTGTAGTTTCAATTATTAAATATTAATATTTCTTTATCATAATATATTTTTGTTATATCTGGTATAATATTTAAAATATTCATTTGAAAAAAAAAATATTAATCAGTAGCTTGAACAATTATTATTATTATTAAAAAATCTATTCAATATTCAAATATTTATAATGTATTATTTTTGATAATACAATACATCTTGTAACAATTTAATTTTTTTAAATTCTTTTAAAATATTGAATAAAAATTTAGTTCATGTGTAATAATAGAGAATTTCAATTAATTTAAATAATCTATATATTATAAATAAATTATAATTATAAATAATACAATATTATTTTATTTCAATTAAAAACAATTATTTATTAGACAAAACTAAAAGGAATTTTTTGTTATACTCTTAATTTCTTCTAAAAAATGTATATATTTCATCATTATTTTAATATTTTTATAAGACCATCTGGCATACAATAATTTTAAAATAAAACCTAAAAGTCATATATTCCGCACTAGAGATAATTCAGTTGACAGTTTGATAATTAATCAATATGTTCTAGTAATTTAATCAACCTTTTTATAACAATTTGTCTTATTTAAAAATAAAAAACAACATTTCAGAAACACACACACACTTTGACCATATTATCTCTTACTTGTTTTTTATCTAACATGAATAATATTTTGTAAAATAAATTATGATTTTTATTCTCTGAGATAGGCTTGTACCTTTCAGTTTCAGCACTGGACTGATAATGTTCGAGCTTTGCAATAAAAAATAATTAATTGTTATTGTTACTGGTTTCAAAAAAATTAATGCTCGTAATTACTTTCTCATTAATTAAATTCGTTTCTAGATTAAAAACATTGTCGATTTTTAAATAAATTAGATGATTGACGCAATGCAGTCCCTTATATATATATATATATATATATATATATATATATATATATATAATTAAAACATATAATTTTTTTAAGGATTTAAGGAATTATTTAATAAATCAATAACTGAACTGTTTGATGAACTCTTTATTTATTATTTTAATTTTGAACTTATAAAACTAATTTGTATAGAGATTCCTATTCTTATATTATATTTATTTCGTAAAAGACGAATTGAAATCACTGAGACTGTTTACTCCGATGCTAGTAAAAGATGTTCAGTCGTTTCAAAATAATAAGGTCCATTATTTAAATAGGCTAATCATTTATCAAGCTGTTTTTGCTACTTCACGGCTATACTTTTTGTACTGTTGCTCTTGAAAGTTATTTTTTCAGAAATATATTTTAGATAAACACAGTCTGATGCTATTCTTTTTAAAATTCAGAAACATAAAGAAAAATTTTACCATTTCAAGAATGATAATTGATTTTACAATTGGAATTCAATTAATAATACATGTTTGTCCTATTCATTCATTTTTTCAATACATACTAATTATTTTAATAAAAACAGTGCACGTTTTGATAAGAATTAAAACGTAAATATAAAAGAATTGAAATCTATGTAGTGTTTATAGAATTATCGAATCTATAAAGTCAATTATCTATATTATATATTCTGACAAGTATTATTTTCTCAAATTATGGTTTATATAAATATTTTAAGGAACATTTTGAGTAAATTGGTATTATATATATATATATATATATATATATATATATATATATATAGGATTAGATGTGTATGTTTTAGCTACATATATATTTGAGTACATGTACAAAACGTTACCTCGTATAGAATCTGAAAATAACCATATCGACGGATTTCTATAACATATCATTATGTCAGTACTTTCTCATACACTATTCAACACTGATTACGTCATCGTACCCATAGCTCCAACCCACTGGACAGCCACAGTTCGTTATAACGAATTCCTTTTGTTAGCTGTATCACTCATTACACGCACGAGTCCACTCATTGAACGAGACGACCGCATACGAAACACATGTATCTACGTATCACTATCTTTTATTAACATGAAATCAGTCAACACTTCAACAAATTCGTTCGCTATTCGCTAAAACAATTAAAATAAAATAACTCACGCATCCAAAAATAGACTAAGGTCAATTCCGTTACAATGGGAGAAAAATGTTATTTTTAGTCGTTCTTGTGAGCCGTTTTAATCATATTTATAATTTGAGCTTTTTTCGTTTCTTGTTTTAGTTTATTTTGATTTAACGATGTATATCTCTAATTGAATTACAATATCTATGTACAGTTTTATTGTCGTTAATTTCACTTATGAATGTTTATGTTTGATTTTAAATTATTATAACAGAGTCTAGATATATTTTATTTAAAAATTTATTATCAAATGTAATATATAACTTATCCTAAAATGTAAAACAATTTTAACATCCTCGTATCAAATATATAAACGCTACAATTGTTTATTCTTATATATGTATAATAAAATGGAACATTTTAAGCGTTAACAAGCTAATCATATATATATGTAATATGTATAACGACGAATTTTAGCTTCAATTCATTTAAATATGCATATAAACTCTTATATAGATAACTACTTAAAAATTCACGTGTTTTTTAAAGACAGATTTCGTTTAAAAAATATAACGGAAACATTTTCAAACTTCATTACGAATTGTAATAGATTTTATAGATATGTCTGTGCACGGGCACATTTCAATATGATGGAGAGATATTCCGGTGTATATAATACTTTGGTACCGCGTGTATACTTCACAGGTTGCAACTCAGTCACAACTAACCTGACGCACTGTGTTATCAGTGTATTGCTGTTTGTAACGCTCTAACAGGTCATGCTACGGAGAAGCTCCGGGACCCAGCATCCCCAGCCGTCTCCCCGGAACGTGTTCGTTAGTTCCCGGCGTCGCCGCTTCGATCGGCGGCGGCGCTGTGAAGCGTACCATCGCACGAGTGTGGGCTGTGTTGGAAAAACCATGGATCTAATGTAAATGGAACGAGACAGGGTGGTACGGTATATTGCGTGCCGACGTGTCGAACAGGTGAATACAGTTCGATTGTATTTTGAAACATAATAAAACCTTTATATTTATACACACATACACACACTTACATATATATATATATATATATATATATATATATATGTGTATATATATATATATATATATATATATATATACTAAAATCCTTTCAAAGTAGATATCAGGTCATATTATTTCATAAAAAAATTCCTATATATATATATATATATATATATATATATATATATATATATATATATATATAAATAATTCGCATAATCGAAGACGTTAAATATTGTTCTTTAAATTTTTATTTCTCTGAAAATTAGATAGTAATAAAAATTTAAATCTTATTTAAAAAATATTATGAATTTACTACATAGAGTTATGAACATAAATTATATAAATAACTAGTAGAATTTTTTAACTGAAAAATACATAATAAAATGTGTCTGTATTTATTGCTTATACTTATTTCATGTATATTTTGTTTAGAATTTATTTATTTTCTTCTAAGATGATATTCATTAATGTTATATATATATATATATATATATATATATATATATATATACATATATTAATAAATACTATAATGAATTTACTTTATAAAAGAATATATATTAACTGTACAATTTTAATGAGATATCTAAAATATTAATTTATGAAAAGTAATGGTAAAAAAATTTTCCCTGATTAAAAAAATATATCTAACACTAAAAATATAAATATTAGATAATCAGTAATATTAACTGGTATTAAAAAGAATTATGCACGAAATATTTAAGTCTTTAAAACATACAGACTATAAATAATACGTATACATGAACATCATAAAATAATTTATAGAATTTTTCACCAAAGAATTAATACAAGCTGTCAACTCATTGTAAAATACATCTTCTTTTTATTACTTAAAAATCGTTACAACTCGTTGACTTTTAACCACTTAACGACCCTGTAGAATAATAAAGCTGTGTTCAATACACATGATATTATAGTCGTTAAATAGTTAAATGCTACTTTAATATTTTTGGGGGTTTTATAGATTAATAAATTAGTTAAATTTATAAAAGTTATATATGTATATAAAATTGGAATCTTCAAGAAAGTATAATATACCCTTTTATTAAGATAAGTCGTTAAAAATGATTTAATATTTAAAGTTGTATTATTTATAATATAAATATTTCATTATATATATGTAATATTAAACGAATTTCATTCAACTGGCAATTAACGCTTCTGTCTAATCGATCATCGTCAGAATCATAATCTGACGGTAGTTAACATTCTTGCATTCATTCCTTTACACCTAACACATGATGTTTTATGTGAAGTGAATATTTCAATTAATTAAAATCGATTTCTACTGAAAGTGAAGTCCCGTCAACAAAATTATTCATGTGAATGAATTTAATTAACTCATAACAAAATTTTTCGATGCAAGAATTCATTTTCTCTCGCACGATCGTTTTTTTTTTTCAAAAATGAAAAATATTTTCTTAGTTTGTTCTCTATAAAAAGTATTTATACATACAACACAAATATATGTATATATATATATATATATCTTGGTGTGTGAACATATATGTATTTACATTATCGTTGATGTCCTTTTCACTGTTCATTCGAGCAACATTTTTCCAAGTCTTCTACCTATCTCAGGTTTGATCTTCACAGAACCAATTTCACATCCCGTGAATTTCAATCTACTATTCTGTTTGTCCGTCCGTTATCACTTTTTGGTATAAGATCACTACATTGTCACTTCACTTTTCAGAGAATATCTTACTCCATTCTATAGATTTTTTCGCAAATGTCCTCTATTTCTTACTGTCCATGTAAAAAAAAACATCACGTACGTTTTTTATAGAATTTCCTTTAATATTCAGAGTTCATTTTCAATACACACTTATATATATATATATATATACATATATATACATATATATATACATATATATATATATACATATATATATATATATATATATATATATATATATGTATATGTGAGTGTGTGAAAATTCAGCTATTTTCATTAATAAGTTAAAATTCTAGATTTCCCCTATGTTAAACTAATAATAAGTTTAAAAAGAAGTTATAATTTATAACAAACAATTTTAATATTATTTAAAAAAAATACAGAATGAGATATTTTCTATCAATATAATGTAATAAACTATTATATCATACTTGATTAAAATGAAAATTATTTAATAAATACACAAATGTATTTATTAAAATACTGTTCTTTAACATAAAATATTGAATTTGAAACTGAATATCATATCATATATATATATATATATATATATATATATATATATATATATATACAATTTATCTAATATCATTTAGAATAGTATATGTTAATATGTACATATTATGAAAATAAATAAAACAACCAGTTCATATATTCTGATTGAACTCAAAACTAAAAGCTTTTACATTTGATGTCCAGCTAGACATCTACCTAATATTACTCTATAATCGTATTGTGACCGAAATATTCGGATGAAAGGACGTTAATCCGAATTTATTGCAAATAAAAACTAACAAACGTTTATTGTTGCAGCAAAACGTTACAAAAAGACAAATAAAAATTTAGTGGCTTAATTTGGAAGCTAGCAATTTAATTTGGTCGTTTAAAAGATGAACGTGAGCTATTATATATATATATATATATATATATATATATATATATATAAATACATACATACAAATAGTTGGAACTTTCTCTTAAAATAAATGCATTTTTTGTTAACATAACTTGAAAATGATATTTATAGTTCAATTCACTATCATCGGTATTTGATATCTTGTTCAACGTTGTAACTCTTTCAAAAGATAGTGATTCGATGAATAGAAAGTACAGACATATATTTATCACAGTCGTTATTGACATTTTACTAGTTAACAAAAGGCTGAAATACATTTCGATGTTATCTTAAGATAGAAACTTGTTCGGATATGTGCCTATCATGTTTATTCACTTTTAAAGAATCCCTAACAACTTTTTGATGAAGCTTTGTATGTTATCTAGACAATAGTTATTTTATTCGAATTATGTACTTTTGATAATGTATTTTAAGGAAAGGAATTGTTTTTTATACCTGTTCTTAAATCACCGTTATATAATAAATTTATATGATATCATGAGTGCATGATAGTATTCTCTTGATTTTTTTATTCCTAGTTTGAAATGAATATCATTTTTTTAAAAAAATTAGAAACGCTCTTCGGATTTCTATAGATAGTTTATTAAGCAATGTGGTTTATATTTTAACATGCAACAAATATTTGTAGTTCGTGTTAATTTACACATTTCATTTTTAGATAATTTTAAATTTCTTAATATAGTCAATTTTGTTCTTTTATGAAAACGTACATAATACCTGCTTTCTATGTATATAATAATTAACAAATCGATTATTTATTTATTTTTGTAATTTTTATGAATTTCAAAAGTAGTTGTTGTTATATTTTTAAATCTTTTAATTTATATGAAATAAATATTTATTAAAAATGAATAAATTTAATTTTTGAAAAACTGTAAATAAAAATTTATTAATATTTACAGTTTAATTTTTAGAAAGCATCAATATCGAAAATGTTATAAATTTTGTTTTATTAAAGAGAAACTAATTGATTATTATCTAATTTATGAGTTTTTAGGTGGTAATATTATTAAAATTCATCATATTCAATCATTTTTTCATGTCAATTTATAATATATGTTATTATTTTATATGAAAGTAAATAGTTTTCAAAATAAATATTTCTTATTTTACATATAGTAGATATTTGAACGAGTAATTGAAAAAAATTAAGAATGGATACTCAAAACTCAACATATTATAGTTAATTAAATTGTTTCAATATTGGATTCTTAGTTTTTATATTGAAATTCCTTATTTTTTTTAAATTAATATCGCGTTATTATTTATTAATAATTATTACTGATGAAAAAACATGTTCTCAATTAAATCTCATAACAGTTTAATAATGAATCGCCTGACACACGAATAAACACGACCGGCTGGAATTTTTCCAGCACGCCAGGTCATCTTCTCACATCCCAGATATACCTCTGTATCAGTTACCATCGCACATATATCCATACGGATGAGATCCATGGTGCAAACCCAATTCTACAGCTTTTGTATATGTGTATCTCTGTACTATCCTCGCTTATTTCGCTGAAGCATGTATAGATTGTTAAATAGAACGTTATGATAATTTTATGACGGGCTTACCGCGCGATACATTGGTCACATTGTATATTGTGACCCATTGTTATAGATCTTGTACTATATGTTATTTTCATGTGAATTTTGAACGACACGGCCGTTAAAAAAATATGCCACGCCAGTGTATTCACGAACATATCGTTGTATTTTTTTTTATTATTATTATTTTCGATTGCATGAAAACCTACATTCGGGTCAGTCTAGGACTTTTTTATACGATTGTGTTGAATATTTATGTGGAAGAATATTTATTGAAGGACTCTTTACATACACATTTGTCTATATACATATACATATATATATATATATATATATATATATATATATATGTTTTAAAAGAGAATAAAAGATATCTAGTACATTTCATGTTTATTTAAAATATGTAGATAGTATTGTTGAATATTTATCAAACATTTGATGCTTATAGATGAAGGGATATAATCGCTATAGTTATGGAAATTAAATTATAATATAAAAAGATAAATTCGATTAAAATTATCTTTAACTGATATTTAGGAACATGCAAATCTTGAATTGATTTAACATAAATCTATATTTAAAAGATGAAATACACAATACAAAATAAATAAAGTTAATCGTACATTTATCATAATTTCAAACGTTTAGTGAACAGGTAATACTGAGAAAATGAAAATGAATTGATAACATTTTACAAATAGAAAATAATATAATTATATAAATATTTGACTTAAATCCTCAGAGTATACATAAGTAAGATAAATCAAAAGGGATGTAGGCATACATGAAATTAGTAAATGTAATGGTATTATAATTTCGTAGATAATTGTAAAAATTTAAACTGCTGTTATTATTTTAATGGAAAGTTATTGAGAAATCATTAGGAATTTCTGTATAGATTCAATATATATATATATATATATATATATATATATATATATATATACTAAATTGAAGTAATTGTTTTAGATTAATATTCGAACAAATATATACAAATACTCAAACGAAATGTGGTCGCATATTTGAATAAAAGTTTATATTATTATTTCTTTTCTACTTAAATAATAAACAACTTTAGTCCAACTTTAACCATTTGCCAATAATATTTAATTGGAAAAGATATATATATATATATATATATACCTATTTAAGTAACATTAAATTCTGTTGTAAGAGTAATAATGTCATTTACTCGACATTTTATATAACTTCAAATACAATTTAAAGTTTATTATTGTTTTAATGTGTTTTAATTGTCATATATATATATATATATATATATATATATATTTATATATATTGTAATTTATTTCTGAAAGGGAACTACAGCAATAACGAACATAGATTATAATTAGTAATATATGTGTCTAGCGTAGGCAAATTTTGTGCACTATCAAAACAGTATAGTTATACCAATTAGTTAATTTTATTCACTTGAGACAATAGTTTATTAACGCGTGTCTCCTGCGAGAATAATAAATATAGTCTGTATTTACATAAACAGAACGTTGGAGGTTCTATGATCGCAATTACTGGAATTGCTGTTTATGTTTGTTATATTTATGAATTGTAATTATTTATAATTATATATGTATATATTTAATCGGGACGAGTATTAAATAAAAATAAATAAAATTGAAAAAATAAAAATATATAAAAAAATATTCCTGAGATCTTTCATCGAAATAAGTAATAAACAATATTGATCTATCATTGTATCATTATAAATTGGCACATGAATTTCAAATATGACTCTACATATGTTGTTCACAATTTCGAACAATAAGAATGCTTAATTGAAATGCGGAAAACTTGCCAATACTTTTCGTTGCGGACGGAGAACTCAATGTCATGTAATCAATAATTGTCGTAGTACTTTTATAACAAAACATATATTTTATAAAATATGTACAATAGAATCACTGGAATACATCTCTACATTTCAAAATAAAACAGATATTTGATAGAAATGTTTAATATTGTATATTCAAAGTTCGTATTCTGAAATGAATTTAAATTATATATACATATATATATATATATATATATATATATATATATAATTTAAATAAGTAGCAAATAAATATATTTTATCATTGATATAGAAGGAAATTATATTTTTCGTACGAACGATCTATCTTAGATGAATTAAGGTATAATGAAACTCACACAGCTGTCATGTAAATCTTTTTCATGGCATGTGAGCGTGTTGTATAAAGCTGATAGATTGAAGTTTAATAAGAAATGAATTAATTTAATCATTGTAATTGAGTGCTTAAGGAATCTCCTTTTCGAGTACTAAAATGTAAATAATTGTAAAATTGTAAATTGACTAATTAGTATTTGAGAGTAAACTTTAATATTCATGCTATATATATATATATATATATATATATATATATATATATATACAAGACACAATTTGACCAAATTTTCACAAAAAATATTTTTCTAAAATAGCTTTAATAGTATGATTAATCCTTTTTCACAAATGTATCACTACTTCAAATATAACAAGAATATTTCTTATTAAAATTTATAACTATTTTAAATTACTTATTTTGATCTACTTACGGATACTGAGATAACTATATCCAATCATCTCCAATGCATACCTGCTAAACAATTTCTAAAATTGATGGAATAGAACTCTAAATCACGTAAATCACTTAAAATGAATGACGAATATATATTGAACGATTTGATAAAAATTAATGATGATGTTAATAATTGATCTAATTTTTTAGCAAAGTACATTTTTAGAGTTTTTATTTTGAAATATCTTATACATGATATTAGTTCCGTTTGTTTATAGTTTGGATTTACTTTTAGATAAGTAGGAGCAATATTTTTTAATTAAATTATATCGTTTCATTTCAATTGTTTTTCAGCAATTAAATATATATATATATATATATATATATATATATATATATAACTCGTTATTTGATTTCATTTTGGTTAATTTGTAAAATTTGTACAAGAATTAATTAAAAATTTGATAAGATAAAACAGATATTACAGTACAAAATATATCAAGTAATCCAAGTCATTTTTATTAAATACTTTATGAAAATAATTAGAACGAATATAAAATTCAATATATGTATACACACACACAAATATGTGTATATATATATATATATATATATATATATATATATATATATATATATATATATATGAGTATGTAAAAATGTATTTACATAAAGGATATTTAAAAAAGTATTATTAAAATTTATTCGATACTATTTAAAAAATCTGAAAATTACAACAAAAAATAATTAAACACTGAATGTTGATCATGGCATTTTTTCGGAGCACTTATAGTTGCAGACGAGTCCAAAATCGCGTCTGTTTTCATTTTCCACCCTCGCCTCAGGCTACACTGCGACGCCCGCCGCTCACGTGTACGCACAGATAAATAGGCGAGCTTATCAGAAGCAGAGAGATAGCGCAGGTACACACAGCCAACGAGCCAACCCGTACCGCACAATTTGCTACTGCATGCTAACAATACACATACATTTGTACTTATACATACTCACTACACACACATAAATAGACACGTACACACACGTTTGAATACTCACAAGCACACGTGTGTGTATACATATAGCTACACACGTCGCTTGTACGAATAGAGCTTTGTTACACAAGCTGTGATGTTAGATTTAAGTGCAATGTTAATGGGCAAACTTACTTTAAATAACAGAATATAAGGTCGTACAACATTAGACTAAAATATTTCCATTACAATAAATCTTGAACCCAAATAGAATGTAATGTGTTTCGACATTGGTCCAAACTGTAACAGTTCGAAACGTTGAAAAAGCTCTCTTAAAGATGTAGAATGACTTTGATATTTTAATGAAGATAATAATATAGAAAGGAAACTCTGAAAAATTATTATGAAAATTACATAGAATTATAGCAAGTCTACAAAATCACAAATCATAATAAATCAGACAAATATAATTATGTCTGAAAACAAAAAAAATAACAATTAATGCATGAAGTGTTTTAAGCCAGTACGGTTGAATGTCATTTTTCTTCGATGAAATTAGTATGACTGTAACAATTTATTTACTTATTATTACAACGGGAGCTGACCAGTTTGACTAATCTCTTTAAAATATCTAAATCGTGAAAAGAGATGTATAGTTATATTTACTGGCGCACCCTTTTTTTTCGAAAAAAATTTTTTTTTTGGGGGTTCTGAGTAAATTTATTATTGTTCTAGGGTTTCTGATTGGAATTTAAAAGAGTTCTGGGGTTTAACACGAAAAAATCGAAAAAAAAGCGAAAAAAAAAACAGACATCATTTGGCCGAATTCAGGGTTTCACAGCTACAGAACGGTTGATTCGATTTTAATTTGTTTGTAACCATTTGGAAAATTACTGTTAACAGTGTAAGATCTGCTACTAGGCTCGATTTGGAATAGATCTGGGTATCTTTTTCAAAGATATACATACATACATACATATATATATATATATATATTGCAAACGTTATATACCGTTTAAAAGTGCGTTAAATTATCAAAAACTACAATTTTTTTCGTAATTTTCAATAATTATTTACGGCTGCAGTGAGGCTTAATTAATGGGTGTTCAATTTTTGTAAACTTGAGTAACACACCTTCGAATAAACGTACATATCTATAAGCCAGCGTTATAAAAACCTACATTATTATACGCCGTTAGAAAGAGAATTAAATTCTATATCTGATATGTTTATTGAAGAATTTTTTAATGGTAAGGTACGGCCGTAGATAGAACATAATGAACCCCATTTATTTTATAACAATCGTTCAAACAATCGCGTATATATACAAAACAACATTAGAAAAGTATGTATTCTTATATAACGCTAGAATACGTAATGTGGTTAAATAGAAAAATCTTAATGTATTTAATTAGCTTAATTCGTCCACTAATTGGTACCAAATCGACTAATTAATGGTGTAGATCAAAATTCGAAGTCGAATCCATAGTCACACTATCTATAGACAGAGGCTCAGATCTCGACAAAGAAAATTTTGTTCTGACTAAAGAATAAGAATGGAATATTGGAATTTATCCTCAAGTCTATTATATCCATGTCTATAATATATATATATATATATATATATATATATATATATATATATATATATATATATATATTATATATATATATATATATATAATTTTTTACATATAATTTAATATATATACATTTATATATATA